>MU223800.1:1636443-1653077 GCA_018584345.1 Thuja plicata | reverse complement strand
CTCAACTGTTCATCTCCCCATCTCTGGGATTGATCTCAACCGTTCATTTCATCACCAATTCCTATATAATAAACCCTTCATAACCATTTGAAGGATCCAGGATTTCAAGCTCTCGTGCACCATTACTATATTGGTTTTGTTCTAGCATTCAAGCCATCTTGCGATCACACACACACATTTCAATTATCAAATTCTCAACGCTTCTCAAGTCATAGACGCTGCCCCGCCAATACCGAGCATCAAGAACAGCGTTTCGGAAGGAGTAGAGAGAAACAATAGAAGCTTCAAGCATCATGGGGTTTGCATTTATTTGTCTTCCTTTCTCTTGCTTGTACATTTTATTGCTCACGTTTCTGTTATTCGTTTAGTAGTCATTGTATACTTGATTTGCATTCATTTGTGAAACCTGTGCTACTAACCCTCACCTTTGGAAAGCTGTGGGAATCGGAGAGAGAGGCGTACAAGGCCTAACTAAAATCTTGAAAGGAGGGCTAGCCACTTGGATTATGTTCTTTTGTTGCAAAATGAATGATATAGTGAGGTGTGTATGTGATCTAGCTTAATGGTAGTAAAATGATTTATTTAATAATAAACAAAAATACAAAATGAAATACCAAAATAGTAAAACATTTATAGAACAAAGACATGGAGAGGAACTTGGATTTAAAATTTGGAGAAGGTTGTGCTGAAAGGGGGTGCTAGAAGCCCTGCTTTAAAGGTTTCTAAGACAATGGTAGATGATTAAAGATGTATTCATGAGGTTCTATATCACTGAATACTAGGCGATACCACAATAGTGTCACCCACGAAGAAAAAATGAAGTTGCCATTTTTTTGGCAACCGCCTGCATTTGAACATGGGTGTTCAAATGAACACAAGGATACCCATCATTTGAACACCCTTGTTTGAACAAACATATGTCCACAAAGGCCTTTGAATGAAGACCTTGTTAGCAATTATTTTTAAAATATTTTTAGGGATTTGGTCAAACACCCCCTTCAAGCGAACCCTTATTGAACCAATTTTTTTAATAGAAAAAGTATATAAGCCAGAGGTGGGATTTATTTTATCACTTTATTGTTGCTGATTTGGGCTCAACAAGGCACTAAAACGAACCTTGTTGGTAAATTTTTGTTGACGAAGCTCACTTGACTTTACTAACCTATGCACAAAATTCTTCCTTTTCTTGTTCAAAATTGTGTGTATGTTCTTTGTTTTTTTGTTTTTTAATTTTTAAATTTGTTTCTTGTTGAAATCTATTTCATTTAGGCAAGTATTTGTTTGTTGTATTTTTTTTTTTTGAAATGAAAATAATAACCAAAATCAAATTTCAATTAGAAATCCAGAACAAACTTGAAAATTAGTATTACCAAATAATCACCAAATTCATACTTATAAAACCACCAAAAAAGAGAAGTGATAGACATACATTGCTGAAAAAACATTTCTAGAAAAATTGATTCTTACAATGATTCATATATAATACTCAAGTGACATGATACTTTGAAGCTTGTAGTTAGTGTAACCAATTAACTACTACAAACACTATTTTGACATGTTCTTTGGTTTTGATTATATCTTCTTAACTTCACCTCTTACAACCTAGAATCTTCTTCAATCAATCACCAATTTCAATTGCTTGCACTAAATATTAACTGCCATTATTTCATATAGTTATATACATGTTTTATGGTTTGTGATTTCACAATTGAAGTAAAACAACTAATTGGTTCTATTAGATAGCTTTAATAATATATTCTAAAGTTACAATTTTCTTCTAATATAAAAATATTTTGAATTGAAAAATAGAAGTATTAAAATTAGTTTAAATGAAAAGAATTGAAGTAATTGAAACAAATAAAATTTGGCTAAAATGAAAAAATTAATATAGCCAATAAAAACCAAACTTATCAACACCATGTTACTATCAAAGTCACATTAACCATTTTAATTATTAAAATATTTGAAAATGATGACTCATGTTTTTTTTTAAAAACAAGGTGGCATAGCCACTTAATATATTATATTATTATATTTTATACTGGTTCAAAGGGCTCCCGGAGAAAAGAACCAGAAAGAAAAACTTTGATCCTTGCCCATAAATACAGAAGGGAGTCTTGCCTCAGAGATAAAGATTTTAGAAGAGGGAAGCCTTGAGAAAAGCCCCCAAAAACCCTCCCGACTAGCCTAGCTAGTTTACAAAAGCACTTAATACTTAGTTGCTACCCAAGAATAAGCTACGAGGCCTTAAGCCAAATACAATACAAAATTAAATTATCGTACATCCGGAATGAGCCAAAATGACCAAAATCGATGATAGATTCAACTGCTACTAATACTCCATGGTTGCCAGGGAAGATCTGGCCATGTCCAAGTGAAGATCCTGTTAGAGCTTTTTCTTGTAGAATCTCAATATAGAAATTATGCTTGACTCTTAGATTCCCAACTTTTGATTCATACAAGTAAAAGTCTAATTGATGAGGATTAATCCTTCTTCTTCTTTGAGCTCCACAGAATCAGACGGGTGTACCTTCTACAAGTTACTACTTCTAAGTAAACTTATCAATGGATCAATTGTTTTCACTATTTTTCTCTTGGCTTTTACTGCAACAAATGACAAAATATTTTGCAAATGAATATGACCAATATAATGCAGAGCTTAACAAGCCAGACCATGAACTTGACAAGGGGAAAAAATTGTGAAATAAGGATTCTCATCCTTCTTCTATTCGAGTTCTAGACTCAGGTAGACTGACCTAATGATTCTCTCTCCAAGGAATCAACAAAATTAATTGTATTCTTTGATAAAATTGATAAACATATATGTTATTGAAATATAAAAGATTGATTAGATTTAAGTTTGATGATGACTAACTACTAATCAAAATCTAGACCAGTGCCTAATCCAGGGCAAAGAGTCAATTGAAACATACATTCACAAAAATTAATTAATTGAAACACACATGAAACTCAGATGGAGTGCCTTACAAACCACCTTCTCATTCCCACACCCATGTATCCAATTCCCATACTAATATTTATCCCTCTGAAACTATTCATAAGATTTACTCCCTCCTTGAAAGAAACTCATAAATAATATCATAGTTACCTTGTAACCAGTATATCTAAAATCCCTTACAGATTAAACATAAAAGAACATAAACATAAATACAAGAAGACATCATTTATGTGAAAAAGGAAACTCCATTTGTATTTTATTAAGATATTTAGCTTGAAACTAGACAAAATTCAGAAATATGCCTCAGAGTTGTGAATTCACCATCTTTTATAATATCTTACAACTTACTATTTATAGAGAACACTAGACATCTTGGAATCCTTAATGAGAAAGGATGCAAAAAGCTTCAGATGGATAGGAAAAACCTAAAAGGTACTAAAAGTAAAAAATACAGTTACATCTTCAGTCGGTGGAGAAGAAACACTTGAGTAGCTGATTTGAAATGATTCCAAATCCTTGGCAGTTGGCACCTTTGTCTATAGATATTCTGGGTAACCTCTTGAAGTTGTTATGAGACCTAGTGACCACCAATATAGGATAACTTACACTATTCTTGTTGATGATTACCCTCCCTGTGCTCATTGATTAGGTGCCTGGTGTCACTTTACTCTTCATCTATCGACACATCAAAGTCTATTGTTGTTGGTTTCTTATTCTTCGGCTTGGTGATATTATCCCACTGTGTAACTTAATCTTATTAAGGCCAATTAAAACCTTGTAATCTCTGTAACTGGTTTATCTACCTTTCCCATTTGGCATCAGTTATAGCCTTGATATCAACAAAAAATGTTACAAAGTCTGTTTCTGCTTTGAAGGCTTCATCTAAGGCTTTATTAAACCTGTCCATGTCTAGGACACTGTCATCTATAAGGAATGCCTCTTTCTTAGGCAAAAAAATATTGAATTCATTCCTCTATTCTTCAACTGACTTTATCTTATCATCTTCTCCCTTAATTGGAGGAATAAACCTGTTAAAATTTGGGCCAAACATACTGACCCTCGCCTGAATCTGATTGGCATTGTGTTTGAAGAATGAAAATGATGTGCCAATCTTCTAAACCATTTCCCCCACTTGGAAAACTATCTCTTGGAGGTCTATCATGTGTGGTTGCAGTGCTTCTAGTCTCTCAAACAATGATCCCCTGCTTGACCATGTGCCAAAATATGGATCCAAAGTTGTTATATGGCCCTTTACCTCTGTTTCTAAGCTAGGTAGTTTGTTGTAGGCCATGTGCACCAGGTCAAACTTTCCTTTAAGGACATCTACCCTGTGCTGCAAGATATTCAACAAGGAATCTAAAGCCACTTTATTTTGACCTTAACCTGGTTGCTTTGTTTCTTGTGGGAAATCCTCAGTAGTTTCAGTCTGCACAGATTCAACTTCCTTGGCTTGAGTGAGAAAAGCTTTGGGAGCTTCTTCCAATTTCTTGTTCAATACCTCCACTTTCCCCTATAATGACTTGATTTGAATCAAGCATCTTTCTCTATCCTTAATCACAACAACTGACTCATCAAAGAGTTTTGCATATCTTGCAGAGATTTTATCTATTTTTGCTTGATTTAGGTGGGTGAAGTGGGTGATAGCCTGGGAGATCTCTAAGTCAACAGTGTTCTGGACTGTCCAGATAATTTTATCCCCATCCATCTTCTCTTCAACACTGACCAAGGATGGCTTTTGTGTCCTTAGTTCCAGAGACCACATGGCTAGATTATGGGATCTTAGATCATATCCACGTCCCCTGATCATCTCCCCAATCCGAGTCTCAAAAGACAAGTTGGCATTTGGTTGCTTCTTGATTTGATCAATTATAAACACAAAGCCAAATCTCACCTAGGCACAAGTAGCATTCTACTAGACTTGAATAATTGTATAGCCTCCTCAAGTGTTATAGTCTCTATTTTATGATCATAGGCTTGTAGGGCTTGCAAAGCTTCACTTTTCATAGTGTCACCCTTTGGCAATTGCAACTACGATCCTATTTCTTGTTGCTTTATCCAAATCAATAAGTTCTTGAATTCATTAGTCTTGATGAATGCATCATCACTTAGGAATTCTTCTTGATGGAGCTGTCTTTCATCTTGACATAGTTGGAGAGGCAAATCCACTTCTTCTTGGGCATCCTTTTCTTGTTTCTTCCCTTCTCTAATCTTTTTCCTCAACTGATGGTGATATTTCCTATCACCAATAATTAAAGCACTCACTCTGTCCTTTTTCTTGCCCCATGTCTCTTCTTGAGAGGGCTCCCCTTGTTCTACTCTCTATTTTTTCCTTGGTGGCTCATCTGTCACCTCAATATCAGGGACCTATGCATGGTTAAATTCTATGCTCTATTCCACTGTAGGTGGCCAATTCATGTGAGGAGGGATATACACTAGATATCCTCCCTCACTGTCCTCTTCATACTCAGAGGATGAATGCTTCTCAGGGCCTCTTTCCTTTTCATCAATCTGTCCCTCTAGCTAATTATTCAAAGTATGATATGATTCAATCATCTTTGTGAGTCTTTACATTTGAGGAAAATCTGGGAAGAAACCTTCAAAAGGGATTCCTTTTTTCTTCATCTCTTGCTCCAAGTATATCAAATCTTGGTACTTTTAAGCTCTACTTTGTGCCTCATCATCATCCAAGATGTTCTTGATAAGGTATTCTTCAACACAATCTTCATGCTCTTTGATAGAAGTGATACTTTGGGTTAATAATTTCTTGGCATTCTTGATAAAACCCTCTAGATCTACATACCTATACAAGTCCATGCTCATCCTGTACTGGCCTAGCCATTTATTCACTGCATCCATGGTCCTCTTCCCAATGGTAAAGTCAACTACCTTGAATTTTCTATGTGTGAAGGTGCCTTTTTTGTGAGGAGCCAAATGCTCCTTGTCTGTCCACATTAGCTGCTAGATAAACTCCATTATGGCCACTCTTGGAGGCACATACTTTAGAAGTATGTGTGGGGGCCAGGAATATCCATAAACCCTAATCAAGGTATGAGTCTTCTCACAATAGAAGTCACCCCAATTGTGATCTCCTGACCATTTTTCTACATACTGATGGTCTTAGAAGTTGAAGTGCTCTGACTGAGAGTCTTGTTATATTGAGGCCCATTAATTCTAGAAGTGGATGTACAATCCAATTCTCAAAGCCGCATAATTCATTATCATTTGAGGTGTAGTTCCAAACCCTAATCCATAACTGTACATGGTTTGGATGACCTTGGAAAAGAGTCCTGGGTATCAACAATTTTGTATTCATGTTGTCCACATTGAAGACAAAATCAGATGCATTAAGAGTGAATAATGCATGAACTTGGGGTTGTCCTTTTGAATACTAATTAGGCCCTCATGCATTATATCAATGACATATTGAATGAGTCAAAGTTTGTGTTGGAGTGGGAGTTCTAAATATCCAGGATAATCATTAACAAATCCGCAGGAAGCTTCTCAATGTGTCCATCAATGCCTAGTACCCTACACAACCCATAGGCTATATACTTCATGTAAAAACACAAGTCTTTAAACTCATATGGTGCACACTTAGAAGAAGGCATTGGGGCCACATAATTCTTGTTCAACCTAGGCATATGAGTTTGGACCAAATTGCTAACGATGTTAACCTCTCTGGTTTACTTGTTCTGCAATTTTTTCAAGTCAATCTCAGTGGAAGAGGTATGGTAGATCAGAAAGGATTTCATGAAGGATGCCCTATCCAAGGTAAATAAGGTTATTTCATCGCCTTCTCTAATTGTCTTAGAGGTAGGGTGATATTTCCTGGCTAATGTTATTAATAGGTCAACATCCCCGAAGACATCTGGGACAATTAGCTTAGAGAATCCTAATGTCCAATGGTTTGAAACTGGGATCTGCCTATCTTTATTGTTGTAGAAATAATTAAATAAATGAAAACCAGAGCACCCAGGAGTGTTGGGATCCCTACAATTAGACATGATATCAGTAAAGGATTCATCATCTACCTTTTTGTTCTGATTTATTCCTGGAAGCAAAGTGACAAATTCATCTGAGAAGTTCCTCTTCCCTTTCTATTCTTCCTCTGCATCCTTGCTTCCTCCACTGGTTGAAATATTGCTTGGTCCTGCTTGACTCATCTTTAGTGATTTTTTGGACAATTCTTCTATCAGACACAACCTTCTTCTCACAATTACTCTGAAACTTATACAATTTCTTCGCTCTGTGTTCTGAAAACTTTGGTAACCACAATGTACAAAGGCTACGTCTATTTATCATTGAAAATTCAATGCACCAGTCTAGTCGAGAACTTGGAAACTATTGCTCAATCACTTCTACAATAAATTTGTGTTCCTTGACATCAATTCTCTCCTAGCCGTGGTGTTTGAAGTTGATAGGTAATCAAATTTGAAAAGCCCAGTTGGAAAAGTCACGAGTGCTTTTTTAGTTTTAAAACCTTTTTTTAATGTAAAAAGCTTGATACGCGGTCTGATTGGCTTGTTTTTCTTGTTATTTCACAGCTCAACGGATTAATTATACTTTGTCAAAATCTTGTCTTTCAAAGGCCTGCCTTTTATATTTATTTCCTTGACATGGCGCAAGAACAAATCCTTAAGATTTTACCATATTCAGACCACAATTTATCTGGAGATTACGTGACTGCTTCATCACCAAGTCGCTGAGAGTTTTCTTTGTCCCTGGTTACATCACAAGATCTAGTGCCAGCCACAAATCTTCTTCTTCATCAACAGTTCTCACTAAGTCGCTATACAATCTACTTAACTCTAAATTTGTTCTGAGATTACGCATTGGCCGTCCATTCATTTTATCTTTACCCTAACCTTTGGTTTACTTCTTAACACTCGGTAACTCATTTCTTCTTATCTATGAATCACTAAATAAAATTTACTAGGCCGTGCTTTGACCATGATCACATCTGGAGATTTTGAGATAAAGGAAACCGCCAAGTCGCTGAATACAACCCTTAACTCAGGTATCATATGGAGATCCAGTGCTAGCCATTCATCTGATATGAGATCGATGATCCTCGCTAAGTCTCTAAGCTTTTATCTTAACCTTAGGTTTATTCAGAGACCATGTGACAAGGAGAAAAGATAACCTTGTTCTGGGTCTGAGTTTATATGGAGATTCAGAGATAGCTAAGTCTTTGAATCGCTGAGAATTTTGACTAACCCCAGGTCTATTTAGAGATCACACGCATACCTCAAGATTTAGATCACATCAACGGTTCAGATCTTATCTTGTCAACTCAGCTTTTAAATTTAACTTGACCTTAAGTCATATGGAGATTACACGACTAAGAAATTTCTAAGTTGCTAAATGTTTTACTATACCTTGAGTTTATTCAGAGATCACGTAATAGCCACACAATGAAAATTTGATCTACGCCTTGCACTGAATCTCTAAATCATTTTGTACTTTCTCATGTATTATCTGGAGATTATGTGACAACCCTTGATCTCACTTTAAATCCATGGCTTGCACTGAAACTCTGAATCTTTGGGTCGAAATCAAGTTTATTTTGAGATTACGTGACTAAAGGCTATTTTACAATCTCGTAATGTTTGGACTTACTCTAGTTAAGTATGGAGATTCAAAGATAAAGGCTATCTCTGAATCACCGAAAGATTTTCTTAACCCTGTTCGGAGACTTCACAAACACCACAAATTTTCTTGGTAACTTAAACACATGTCTACATCTTAGCTCATCACCTCTTGATTGCTGAACAATCCATGACTTATTGACCTTTTCTACTAATTCAGTGCTAGATGAACATCTCTATCTTCATCAACGGTCTAGATTCATTCACAAAAAACCTTACTTGGCTTTGATTTAACCACTCTTGACCATGGCTCATTCAGATATTCAAGAACTGAATAAAACTCTAAGTCGCTGAATAATTATTGTAAGTCAGGTTTAATCTAGAGATCACACACGCTTAGATCCTTTCTTGATAAATGATCAATGCCAAGTCTCATTATCTTTATGTACTTTACTAATTCTTCCCGATATTACATGGAAACCCTTGATTCTGCTTTGATCCAATGGCCTGCGCTGAATCTCGAGAGTATCTGCTTAACCACACTTTCATTCTTAGATCACAAAACCAAGTTATCTCTAAATCTCATAATAAACTTTACTTGACTTAGCTTCAACCATAGGTTTATCTGGAGATTACATGACAAGCTTTATCTCTAAGTCTCTGAAATATTTTCTAACACTGGGGTTTATTTGGAGATCACACATAGACCACATGATCAAGCCAAGGATAAAACAAGATCTATGGCTCTCACTTAATCACTGAAGAAAAGATTGACCTTGGAATTTGTTTGGAGATCACGCGCCATCCACTCATTTGGAAAAAGATCAATGATCCTTGTTGAATCTTGCAATGAATCACTTAAATCTGATTTCTTCTAGAGATCAAGTGACAAAGCATAAAGTAAACTTTGTCTTGACCTCGGGTTGGATTTTGAGATTTAACGACTAAGCTATCTATGAATCGCTGAAGATTTCTTGTAATTGAGGTTAAATTATGAGATCTAGTGCTAGCCACACAATTAAAACTACATCCATGGTTGTCGCTAAGTCTCTGAATCTTTGAGCTAACTTCACATTTGTCTAGCGATTACGTGCCAACCGCACGATGAGATCAAGATCAATTGTCTGTGCTTAATTTTTGAATGTATAAGAGCACATTCCTTTCTTCTCAAGATTAAGAGATAAAAGCTTGGACAAGTCTTTAGACCATAAGGAATATTTGGTTTTGATTGCGAGATTAGGAGATAAAGGTAACGACTAAAAGGCACATGCCTTAAAACATCTTAAGTTACTCGACAAAAGTAACTTTAAATTAGAACTAGGTTATGAAGGTCTAGGGATTTTGCATGAAAAAGACACAAGTGACCTAGGGTTTAAGGTTTTTCAACCATTTTTGCACTTGCATAGCTTGAGAAATAGATACTTACAGAAAATTTGATTGTACAATGGGACAAACCTTAACATTTTTATGCACAAACCAACACTGGGAACCAAAATCTTTAGCAAGACTCAGAAAACTAGAAATATACCCAACAAATCCAAATCAGTATTTACCACAGTAGAATTCAAATCAATGCCACAAGAAGGATCAACAATGAATTGTTGAGGTGGGTCAGCCACAAAGGATGGGGCTGCAATAGTCATATTAGATTCAAGAAGGTACAAAAGAGCATATACCATGAAGTAAATACTAATAACACAACTCATGCTCAAATGATGACCATGTAGTTGCAGTGCCACCTTCACAAGCCGAAAGTTATGCCTTTCCAAAGATTTCTTGATACTCACATAAACATAGAAGACAACATGATTGTTAAGTAACACATGGTAGTGAAATGAATTTCCAACCAAAGCTGCCCCATACCACAAGTCATATTTTTGTAATGCGTTTGACAATTTATGTGAGCTCAAAAAACCCACTTTGATATATTTGCCAGCAATGATTTCCAGATGAAACATGGACTGCAAAAGGTTAAATGAATTAGATAAAAAAAATAGACAAGATTTGGGAGGAAAAATCATATGCTTTCCTTGAGGGAAAAGAACATCATCTCCCACAATTTTCTTGATAGCCCTTCGAATGTGAACACGATCACAGACAAACATTACCGCCAAACAATCATCATTTATATGACCGAGAAACGACTGTTCCCAATCTTCTACTTCAAGCAACACTCTATAATTACATGGATAGTGTTCCATATGGAGAGAGTTACAAATAGAACAACCTTCCATTGTAGCACCCAGATACAACATGTGGGAGGAGTGTCATGCCATTACAATGAGAAGCTAGGAAAACCAACATAAATAACCTTAAGATGCTTTGTTAGTAAGTAAGAAATCCAAGTGCAAGTACAAATGATCGTTAGTAAAGATATAGCTCGGGCATTTAAAATAAATGAGATAAAACCCACAGTAATGTCAAATAACAGGCCTGAAGATAGATCACACATTGCAAAGTACATTTTATGATGCCACATTGCCTACCCGATCACCATAAAATCTTAAATACGCAGCCAAAGGATAATCAATAATGATGACAAAAATAAACATGTACAATCCTAATAGTATCAATGACCAAATCCCAATGAGACTATATGTGGGAAACCCAAGGGCAACCAACATACCAAAGACCTGACATACAAGATAGAAATAAAGAACATTAGATACCATCCAACCAACAAACTTTATAGATATACAACCTTTACCAAAATATATGGAGTAGAGTGTATGATGGTAAATGAAAAAACAAACCCATACCCCTGCACGTGCATGTGTAAATTTAAAATACTGCCTAACCAAATACAACAAGTTGTATCCATATTTGTGATATAGACTATATATTATCTAATACAATCAATTAAATATAAATTTTTTATGTATGCAGATTTATGACAGAGAAAAAACCCATACCCCTGCGCACACATGTACTTTAAAAAAACTACATCACCAAATACACGAAGTTGTATACATATTTCAATACAAGTTGTTGGGTATGTGCACCAAGTTGTGAACCAAAAAAGTGGACACGTGTTTTAAAAAAATTCAAATTTCATATAACCCGATTGGGTTATTGAAATTTCAAAATTGTGCTAAGCTTGGTAACCAAGCCTAGACAATATTATTAAAAAACTCTATCTTTCTCAGAACCCGATCGGGTTCTGAGATGTTTCTAATAACCCGATCAGGCTATTAGAAACATATTATATTTTGGAAAGCCTGTGGCTTAGGCCATTTCTAATGCCTAAACCACAGAGCAACAGAGTGGAGGAGGGAAAAAACACATCAGAACTCGATCGTGCTTTGAAGAAAAAAACATTTCTTCAACAATTTCCACATTTTCAAGCAATGGCGCCCTTTAACAAAGGTATGTTTTTATTGTTTTGTTATTTTTTTTCATTTGTAATCAAATTAGGTTATGATATTGATTTTTTGTTTTCTTTTATTAATTTCATATCAGATTCATCAAACAACCCAAGAAGAGGAAAAAGAAATGAAAGACCACCCCTGTAAACCCTCCTCAAAATTCTCCTCATCCACAACCACCTCCACCCGTAGACCCTCCACATGTGCCATTAGATCATGTAAATGCAACACAAGAGAACCTTGAGCAATGCCTTAACCAAAATAGTGCACAAATCAATATATTAGTCAATAGGTTGAAGGCTTCCGGTCTTCAGCATCACTCTACCCTTGCCACTACATTAGAAAAAATATCCAATAGTGCAAATGAGGTGTCTCAAGAGGTGACAAAAATGAGGCTCGTGGAGGGATAGGTGTCATACATATTATGCTAATGGTTTATCATATGAGGATGTGAAAAGAAAAGGTATACAAAAAATTGACATATGTGCCCTTTTTACCGATCCTAATACTAGAAATTTCGTAGAAGATAATACAAAACGATTTCCTATACATTGGTGTGCTCATAGGTGGATGAAATAATCTTTTTGGGATAGGTGGTACATGGTATTTGACCAAAGAGCTTGTAATAATAATGAGGCACCTTTATATTTTTTGTGGAAGCTATACTGTGAGTTTATCCTCGGCGAGAAGCCGAATTACTTTGACTTTCATGAGTTCCAAGGTAGAGGGAGAGGCTTTGTGCAGGATAGACCTGGGGCACATAGGATTACCCAACCACAAGAGAGGAGGAATACTGCGAGAAAACCCCTCATTCATATTGTGGTCCCAGTAGTGGTGAAGGAGTCTATGGATATACAGACTCTTCATGTAGCTGCATCATTGACTGATGTCATTATCTAGCATGACTCTCAGTTAGTTGGAGGAGAGGATGGATTATTGCATATGCCACCTCCATCTTCACCAGATGCACCATTAGGATCATACCATACCACACTAGCTCCATCATCATCATATGCACCATTAGGAGTATCTTATCTCGTGTCAGCTCCATTATCATCAGATACAGTTGTAGGGTTGGCCCAGCTCATTGAGCATATCTGCATTAGTTGTAATGGTATATGTGATGGGGTAGATATTCAGGTGAGTGTGGATGGTTTGACATCCCATTCATGTGTATATTACAGGAGAAGATGTCAAGCATCTGCTACTAAGGATATGGCCCTCACAGATGATCTGTTGTCAATGGTGTATGGTACAAAGCCGATACAAGTTTGTTTAAATTTGTGTTTGACATGATATTTTAATTAATTACCTAAATCTGTTAAAAGTAAATAAATTTTTATGTATAGAAGAATCTAAATAAACATGAATAATATGCATTACAGGGTGCAAATGGTGGTACAAGCACACCAAGGAGTGCTTGTTCTAGTAGATGTGGATGGGTAGCTCAAACACCTAAGGTAATGTTTTATAAATATTCATAAAATAGAATAGTACGTTGTTTTCAAAATATCATATCTTAATAATTTGTATGGTGGTAACTTAGTGTGGTCAAAGAATTAGTGTATGTTTGGTTGCTATTGCTTTATGGTCAAATAATTTTTTCTAATGTAATTCAACTCAAGGAATTCATAAAAGGATGGTACTCCCTCAAGAAATTAAGTTGAACACAAAGGCTTCAACATAGATCCCTGGCTTTTGGTAACCTAGACATCATACTTCTGAACAATTTCACTTCCTTGTCCAGGCATCATGACTCAAACTAATTTGAACTCCCACCCTACATCCTTGGACTCAATTCAACCAATGCTAAACTCATACCCCAACCAATCACTTATTGGCTTCTGAATCAACCTTTAACATCATCTGGAACATCCAACCATCCTTCTTTTACTCTTATTTCTTGTTCAAAATAATGAATACAATCTCTGATTGTTCACTGATTATGAATGTCCTCAATCCTTTAATACACCTCCATGACATTCTGAAGACTCCCAACATATAACTTCTAATACACCCCAAGAACCCCTCAACTTATCACAAGGTCCTTATCCTATCGCTCAAAGCACATTCACTTGCTAGTTTAGTAAACTCTACTCTCTAGCATTTCACTGTCATACTAGGACAATCCCCATATACTAGTCTATATCTTCACCATAGACAAGAACCCATCTATACCCTAGGCTCATAAGCACCCCAAATATTTTCATCACTGCCCATACCACCTACTCTCAACCTAAAAGCACTCCAAATCCCCCCACGCTAAGGGTAAACACACTAAAACATACTCACTACCAGGCTACAACAGTCCTATTACCTGCTGCAAAAGTGGTCCTAGCCTCTGACCTCCATGAATACAATCTGGACCATCCTTCTGTAACTATGACTACAAACTTTTTAAAGAATAGTCCTTTGTGTGAAAGAAGAGAAATTTTTTATATTGTAATAATGGTTTGTAAAATTTGTTTATAAACTTGTGATAATAGAGTTGTGGAGCATAAGCATTTGTGGAATTCAAGTGAATCATAATCTTCATTGTAAACCATTGCTTATATATTTATTTGGTGTTTTATAGGGCTTTTCAGGGGCTCAGATTTTTGAGATTAATGATGTCACCCTTTTTGCCATTGACTTTGGCTTACAGAGCTCTGTGGTATCATATTTTGCACACCTCTTGTTTATAGTTTTAATTGAACCCATGCAGTATCATATTATTTCTCTTATGTTAATTTTGTTTTTGTTAACCTACCCCACCAAGATTGAGTTCATTATGAAAGAGGAAGAAATCATCGGGGACATTGAAGCAAAAAGGTAATTAACTCCAATTTAATTATATTTGTAGAAATGTATTATAAACATTTCAATGTAGTCTATATTGATGAATGCACTTGACTTGTTTATTGTATACATGTAGAATCAATTGGGTTTTACTGAACTAATGAATGTCCTAGATATTGTTGATGTTCAAGAGAGGGACGAGGTAACATTTTTTCATATTTACTTTCAATTGCATTCTTGTTTGTTCAAAATATTTTAGAAATCATGTTCCTCTATTAGTATGTCATTTGCTATGACTTTTAATACAGGAATTGGTCATAACTGCCTCAATTGAGGTGAACCCTTCTCCACTTCCTAGGGATCCCTTGCCTAGCACATGAGATCCAGCTATGGTATGCATTTTATTTTTAGTCCATGCATTTTTTATTTTTTTAGTATTTCTTGTTTATAACATGTATTTTGTATTATTTATTTTTTCGGTTATAGGACCCTTCACCATTGCCTGTCCTTACTCTACCTCACCATTTTTATAGGAGTCCCTCTCACCCACGACGGAGCCATTTTGTTTATCATTCAACCCAAGCATAGGAGATCTAGCTGAGGCTTCGATATGCATTTGTATTGTCTAGTGTATACATTTTTTGCATTATCTTGTTTCTCTCGACTATACCATCTTTTCTATTTTACCATACAGGAAAAACTCCAAACTGATTCATCAATGGTTTTGGCTCCCTCCAGCATAGGAGTTCCAACTTATGTTGTGGTATGTAGTTTCTTTTTAATCCATGCATTTTTATTTTTTAGTATTTCGTGTTTATAACATGTATTTTATATTATTTATTTTTCCTGTTATAGGACCCTTCACCACTGCTCGTTCTTCCTCTACCTCACCATTTTTATAGAAGTCCCTCTCACCCATGACATAGCCAATTTTGTTTATCATTCAGCCCAAGCATAGGAGAAAGAGATGTAGTAATCAATAATTCAAGTGTCAACAAATTTCAACCCAATATTTATTTGTTTTGATATTATTTTGAGATAAGATATATGGCTTAGCATTTGAATTGTTCTTGTGCAGAGACTTAGTGACCCAAGTGCTGCTGTGAAGATGCTTAATTTTGATGATCCACCACAGTCATAGATATATCAAGACATTGTATAGATCTAGTTATGGTCATTGAATGAATAAATTTTGTATGTGTGTGTGTGTGTGACATTTGTACATTGTATATATCAACCCGAACATAGTTGATGTCACTTTTTTGTAACTCTATTATGGATTTGGCATGTACGCAATGTATTGATATGCACACTATTATTGTTCATTTTGTTATATATGAAACTTCAAATGTGATCCTTGAATTTGTTGGTTGGATGTTTATGCCTTAAGTGTATTCTTGTTTCACATGACTTGCGTATATGCATGTGTGTTTCTATAAATTAATGTACTTGTGTGTGTCCTTCATGTATATGATTCATAACCTAAATTCAGGTGTACAACCTATATGAATGACTTAAGTGAATTCATGTCTATGTTTCATAATGTATGTACTACATGTTTTCTCCAGGACATAAGCACTTTTATGATTTAAGTGAATTAATGCTTGATGTGCTACATTGTATTTAGGTGTATCTTTCATGCTCTATATGTATGCACTCCATGAATTGAGTGAATTTATGTTTGTTGTTGTAATTTTTTTGTGACTGAAATACAGAGTATGAGAGTTTGGTTTTTGTTCTTGGACAATAGATGTAGGGATGTTTTATGCTATTTTGAGCCCCTTGAGTAACTTCAAACATATAATGTTCCTTGGGTATGTTAGGGATTTTTCTTGTATGAATCACAGTGCTTGAAATAACTACTTGAACACCATGCCTTCTAATACTGATTCAGAGACAAGAAAAGCCTAATTGCTAAGGACTGGATAAGGTCCTTCTTCATTT
>MU223800.1:1564584-1590394 GCA_018584345.1 Thuja plicata | reverse complement strand
GTAAGCCATCAATAAATCACGGGGATCTTAGAAATAATGGGAAAGATGGGTATTTTGACCTTTCTCACAGTTTTAAAATTAAAGTAGAGATTCCCAAATTTCTCAAGGAGCTCAATTTGAGCATAAATACCCGCCAAAATGATAAGATTTGCATATGAAAGCTATCAAAAACCTCATGAGATTGCAAGAAAATCTCCACCAAAACCAAACCAATGGTGGTGCCCAAAATAGCAACAAATAGTGTGAAAATGAAAGCCAAAATGAAAATGAAAGAATGCTTTGGATTTAGTATACAATATAGAAGTGACGCTCGAAGTACCTGAGCACATGATAAAGGGAAGAGAGGGTAACATAAAAGGAGGAGGAAGTGAAGTTTAAAATCATACCTTTCTCAGCCTTTTGGATTCTGAATGTACAATGCAGTAGCTATCAATGAAAAATCCCTTTCGCCGCAGAGATGCTTGGCCACAGAGATCTCCTCGTCCAAAATACAAATTACCCAACGACTGCAAAAATCCCTCTCGGTGCTATTGAACATAGAAATGACCAACGTTTTTTTTTTTTTTTTCTTATATCCCGTTAACGTCGCAATTGCGACGTTGTCGGGTTATAATTGAAAAAAAAAAGCCAAAACCACATAACATTTGCCCGCCGTCACAAATTGTTGTCACAATTTCACCCCAAATGTATTAGTGGGGTTTGATGACTCTGTGGAATCCCAAATCGGTCAAGGGTCAACTTCTTCATGATAATGCAAATGGGAAGATTTTAAGATTCGAGTGGTTTGACTTTATTTTTGTCCTGTTCAATGTTTATGGTCTGGTTTCTTCTACTGATAAGCTTTATCTCTGGAATACACTCTCAGATTTTATTCATCGTTATGAAGATTATTTTGTTATCTTGGGTGGGGATTTTAATGCTATCATTTTATCAAATGGAAAATAAGGAGGTAACCCCACGACTAATAGAATTATGGAAGATTTTGGTGAATTTATTTTAGATAATGTTTTATCAGATGTCCTTCCTTCCAATGGTGCATTTACTTGGACTAATAGGAGATCTCATGACCAGATTGTGTCACTATTAGACATATTTCTTATTTCACATGATCTGAGGCTCCAAGATTTCTCCTTTTCATCTCTGATTTTGTCTAATGCCGACTCTGACAATTTCCCTATCTCCCTTAATATAGTTAGAAACACTACTGAGGCTATTCGGAAATCTTCTTTTAAATTTGAACAGATGTGGTTTACTCACCCTCATTTTCATTCCCTTCTTCATTAGTGGTGGGTTTCTGCTCCCTTTTGCAAAGGTAATCAGATGTTTCAATTTTTTAAAAAGTTGCAATATGTTAAATCAAAAATTAAAGTTTGGAATAAAGAGGTCTTTAAGAATACTTTTCATGAGAAGGCAGATGTTGAGTCTCAACTTAATAGTATCAATGAGAAAAATTTTAAGTATGGGATTGAATCTAATTTATTGGCCTCATAGAAGGCCTTACAGTCTTATTGGGATAATTTATGCTCTAGAGAAGAGATTTATTGGCGTTAAAAGTCCAGTGAGCTCTAGCTGAAAGATGGGGATAAGAATACTAAGTTCTTTCACTCTTCAGCTAAGATTAGGAGGGTTGCTTCATCTATTTTATTCATTAAAACTTCAAGCTCAGTATCCTATCTTACAAACGCTGATAATATTAGAGATGAAGGGGTCTTGTTTTTTAAAATTTATTGGCTCCAACTGCTCCTTTAGATGTGAATGAAAACAATATGGATTTTCTCCTAGATAATGTTCCTTGCCTAATTTCTCAGTCAGATAATTATTTCCTTATGAGTCCCTTTTCATTGAAGGAATTGCATTCCTTGGTTTTTCTATGTCACCAGATAAATCTCCAGGTTAGGATGGCTTTACTCTTCTTTTTTTCCAGAAATGTTGGGATGTAATTAATTTTGACTTACTTCTTGCTTTGGAAGAATCTAGGAGAGTAGGTTTTGTCTTACAGAATTTTAACATTAATCATATTTCTCTTATACCCAAGGTAAATGACCCGCAGTCCTTTGTTGATTTTAGGCCAATTTCTCTATGCAATTCAGTTTACAAGATTTTCACTAAAACCATATATCTTAGACTTAAGACCTTTATTCCATGTATTATTTCCTCTCAATAAGGAGATTTTTTCCATGGTAGGGAAACTTCTGATGGAGCTCTGATTTCTCATGTATTTTTTCACTCTATTCAATAACACAATATTCCCTCTTTAATAATTAAACTTGACATGATGAAGGCGTACGATAAAGTTAATTGGGTTTTTTTTCTTAGGGTCCTTCGTAAGTTTGGCTTTGCAGACAATTGGTGTAAATGGGTTAAAAGATGTATTTATGGAGCCTCTTTCTCAGTTATAATCAATGGTTCCCCTTCAGGATTTTTCTCTTCTACTCAAGGTATTCGTTAGGGGGATCCCCTGTCCCCTTTCCTCTTCATTATCATGGCAGAAGCTCTTAGCAGGACAATCCAAGCTCATCATAGTATGGGCCTTTGGAAAGGAATTCCCATTCCTAATACCCATATTTCGGTGACTCACAATTTGTTTGCTGACGATACCTTGGTGTTTGGTACTTCTATTATACAGGAGGCTAGAATTATTAAGACAATTCTGGAATCCTATTCTCAGGGTTCAGGTCAGATCATTAATCCTCAAAATTCTAATTTTTTTATTTTTAATACCCCTTTGGTGGTTAAGAATAATATTGTGTCCGTGCTTTAGATTTTTCTTTGGAATCCCTTCCTTCAATTTATTTAGGAATCCCCTTCTTCATGGGACAAGGTAAATCCTCTTATTGGAATAATGTCATCTCCAGGCTGAAAAATATAATTTCTACCTGGAAAGTCAGATGGCTTTCCTTAGCTGGGAGGATCCTATTGATCAAGATAATTTTGGCTTCTATTCCTAACTATTATGTTTCTGTTCTTCAAGCCCCTTCAGCTGTGATCGCTCAAATTGAGAAAATTATCATATCATTCTTATGGAAAGCCTATTTATCCAAGGACAAGAAAATCCTGTTAGTCTCTTTAGAAACATTATCTCTTAGTAAGGAGAAAGGAGGAGCTGGTTTGTTCAATTGGTTACTTAGTTAGTCTCTTTAGAAACATTATCTCTTAGTATGAAAAATCTTCCTCTCTTTGGTGACAACTACTTCAAGCCAAATGTCTAGATTCATCCAATCCAAATAAATTTTTTATTATTTCTAATCCTCCAGTGTGTTCAGTTGTCTGGAATTTCATGATTTCTTCTCAGGATTTAGTTTCTAACTATTTGTCTTAGCATATTCATTATGGGGAGGAAGTACTGTTCTGGATGAATTCCTGGAATGGTTTTCCTCCCCTTAGTTCTATAGCACCACTTCATGATTCTATGGACATTTTTATTTCGCATTGGGGTCCAAATTTCTTGATTATATTGATCATGTGGAGTATTTTTTTGCATAAAGTACTTTGGAAGGTCTCCACTTTTAATTCAATTATGGGGTCTAGAGTGATATACTTATTGCGAGGTAAAGATAGGTTATTATGGTGTCCTTCTAAGTCTGGAACATATTCGGTAAAAGAAGGTTACAAGGCTGCCCATTTAGTGGCAAATCAACCCATTCACCATCAAGCATTTCAGTTTTTCTGGAATAGTTCTGTTCTTCCTAAGGCAGGTGTGTTTTCTTGGCTTTCTCTACAACATAGGATCCTTACTAGTGATATATTATCTCATTTACAGATTTCTCTTCCTTTTCTCTTCATTCTTTGTGGCAAGTGTGATGAGACCGTGGAACATCTCTTTATTCAATGTGATTTTGCTACACACTGTTGGTCTTTTGTTATGTCCAAATTATCAATATCCTCCCCCCTTCCATCTTCGTTATGGGATTTGTTCCAATCATGGCCACTATTATATTCTACATCTTTATTTTCCCGTCTTTGGACTATTATTCCTTCTTCTATTATTTGGTCTATCTGGTGGGAAAGAAATAAATGCATCTTTAGGAAGACTTCTATTCAAGTGTCCCATGTTTGTTCATTAATTGAAAAACACATCTCTGAACAAATTAATTCTCGTGTTCGGTCACATTTTAATCTTAATTCTATTTTCACTCATTGGGATAGTTTTTTGATTTCAAATTGGAAATTGATTCAGTTTCCTTCCTCACCAATCTTTCCTAGAGTGAGAAAGCCTGCCTTTGATAGGAAGAATATTAAACGACATCCTCCTGATAGGAATTTTGTAAGCTAAATTTTGATGGTTCTTCTTTAGGTAATCCAGGTGAGTCAGGGATTGGGGCTTGTTTATGTAATAATCTTGGCCAGGTTCTTTCTCTTAAGGCTCTACCCATTCCGCCTGGTTCTAATAATTTGGTTGAGGCTCATGCACTTCTTGAAGGCTTTCTCTTGGCTAAAATATTAAAAATTACTTGCCTTCATGTTGAAGGTGATTATGCACTTATCATTAATGCTTGTAAATCTAGATCAATCATGAATTGGCATATTACATATATTATGGAATTAGTCTGGCCTTTAATTTACTCGTTTGATAAAATTATTATCTCCCACATTTATAGAGAAGGTAATGCATTGGCAGACTACTTGGTAAAATTGGGCTCATCCAATAAGGAAGTTGGTTCCATGTCTACACATTTCTTCCTTCAAAGTTTTCCTATGATTCTAAGCATTATTCAGGCAAAAATTGTTGTTTAGTCCTTCCCTTTGTATGATATGCTTTATTATACATATTTATGTTCAGTTATTTTTATAATTAGGTATATTGTTCTTGTTCATAGTATGGTGGATTTGTTTATACATTGGTTATGCATACATGTATATATGAGCTCAACATTTTACATTCAATTGGCTGTGCTTGGTTATGCTACTAATTTAATGTTAATATGTGTTCTGGAGTTTTTCTCAAGCAGCCTTTAATGAAAAGCATATGATCTTACCATCTCAGATTCTGTCTATCTTTCTTTCTAATGCCTTTGATCTTCTGCAGTCTCCGTTTCATCTTGAACTAATTGCTAATAAAGTTGTAAAAGCAAAATTTTTGGGTTCCCATAAATTACTAAAAGCATTACAAAGGTATGAATTATGGAATGGATCCATTTTGGTCGGTAATATTTTCCATCACCATGATTTTCTCAACAACCATGCAGCCTTTTCAGTTTATGCGAGCATTAAGAAAGCTCTGGAACGACATAGTTTTTGTCTTGTGAAGTCGGCTCTGCAGATTCATGGTAATCAATTAAGCACTTTTGCTGTCAATAACATTCAATCGATGGTGTTTGAATTATTGGATATTCTTGACTTAAATATGGTAGCCCCACCTATCATCTTAGACCCGCCGGTGCATTCGATTTTTGATCTCGTTCGTGGTATGGCTTCAAGTGGCACTATGGTTTCTGTAGATCTTGATCTATTTTTGGGTTTGGCTTGTTCATCTCAGGTTTCTACAAACAATCTTCATTAACATCTGCTAATGGTTTTTTTGGCGACTACGTGGGCTATGAAGGTGGTTTTTTGTTTCATGGTTCTCTGCTCATACCGACTATTCGCACTTCTGCAGAGATTTGTGCTTGTTATGTAATAGCTTTTGTATTGGTAAGCTCTGGGTGGGTTTAGTTTATAGGATTTCTCAGATTCTATCTTTGTTGGTGTAACATAATAAAATGTAACATTTGAAATAAGTGGGGGAAAGATAAGATATTCCTCTTCCATCCCAAGATGCACAAAGGAAAGATCCAAATTGATCAACCCAAAAAGGATCAATGCACAAATGAATCAATCATTTGGAAATGAGAGTAATTAGGAAAGCCTTAAATTCCCATTTTATGGAAAGGAATGAATGTGTGATAGATTTAGAAAGATTGAAATGAATAGGAGAAAAGTACTATCCTTAAGATATGGCAGATCAAAGAATGCTTTTTTCTGAGGTCTATACTCAGTTTCTAGAAAATCTGAAGTATGATCCTGAATAGAAACGCAGAGACGAACAAAACCCATAAATATTTTTTTGATCCAACACTATATTGATAAAAATATCAACCTTGACCCACAAATGTCACCCCTGACCCAATAATCTCGACCCTGACTGCATAGGTCTGACAAAAAAATTGTTCGTGGATCCCGATAGTTCGTTGAAAAGGGTATCCAAATTTGAGTTCAAATCCATAGTCCTGAACCTGTACCTACAAGAAAAAGAGGTTTGTTTGTTGGGGGGGAGGGGTTTGCCTTGGTCAAACCCAAGTTTTGGAACTAACCTCAAATATATAATTGAAATTGCAGAAGTAAACAAAGTAAATGCATAAATTCACCTTGCTTGTGAAAGTTGTTGTGGAGGATTCAAATCCTTGAATCCACAAGTATGTATGCACCAATGGATATAGAATTTAGAATGTAGGATGTCTTCAATCAATTTCTTGTAGATCTCCAACACCAATCTTGAATGGATCTTGGAAGAGGAAGAGGAAGAGGCTTGGAGGAATGTGGATGGAGAAATCTTCAACAAGAGGGCTCCATAGAGCTTGAATCTTTCAATGGCTACCAATGGATCTCCTTGATGAATTGGATGCTTGAATGCTTGAATTATTGAGAGTAGATGCTTGCTTCAATGGATTATTTCTTGCTTCAAGTGCCTTATGATTACGCTTGATGATGGTTTCTTGTGGTTAGAGAGTCTTAGTTTCTCAATATCGCTTAGAGAAAATGAGAGGAGAAAACTTCCTTTTATATGAAATTAGGGCACAATCTTCTAAGGAGGTTCACATAGGAGAATTAAATTCCCATTAAAGCCTTTAAGCCTAGGAGAGGACCTATATTAAATATAATTTAGGAATCATCATTTCGGAACCCAAAATAGCCGACCCGGAAGCGAGAATTAAACTTTTTCAAAGACCGACATCTGGAAACTGTGAGATCCTGAAACTGGACCCTGGGTCAAGGTTGAGGTCAACCTTGACCTAGGTCAGGGGTGAGGTCAAGGGTGTGGTTGACCTTGACCTAGGTCAAGGGTGAGGTCAACCTTGACCCAGAAAGGTCAATTTTGACCCTGAGGTCAAAAATCTCAGTTTTCAGTTTTGGATGTCAGAAACATGTTGGAAAAGTGGGAAATGGGGTAGCATAGGGGAAAAAGGCCAGATCCAAGTTAGAGACCCATTCAAGGCACTTGAAATGACCCCAAACCACTTACTTGAAAGGCTAAACCAGTCTACAATGGAAGTGCTTCCATTTTCCAACTATACATTTAGCCCACACTTTAGCAAGAGTATGGACTCGATGCAAACTCTTGGTAAAGGAGATCATGAAGAAAAGACAATCTTATTGAAATAAAAAAGAGACAAAGGAATCCTTAAGCCCCTAGGGACTTAAGTCTTTACCAACCCTAAGATCACGATAAGAGAGACATTACTGGTCAAAGAAAAAAAGAGAGAGAGGAGTGGTTAGCTCACCCAGTAAGATGTGTGTATCTCACTATGAACCACAAAAAGGATAGGATGGCCCATCAAGAAAGCACTTGATAGTCACCCCATAAATTTGTATGCCTTATGGCGGCTTTGTGCATGTATGTAGTGCATCTTTTGATGGCTTTTATGAAGTACCCATGGATCCATATCCTTATATCACCATGGAATACATTTTTAAAATGCGTATCTCTTCAGGATTTAGCAACTTATGTGCGTTACCTTCTGAGGATTTAGCATATTTAATTATAATTGAATGTGTATCTCTTTAGGGTTTAGCAACTTATGTGTGTTACCTTCAGAGGATTTTTCATGCTACAAAATAAAAGGTTAGAAAAATGCATAATATAAAATGAGGGAGGCCGTATATATACCCCCCTCCTTAAGATGACAAAGTACATACTATTTTGACATGTCAAGGAAAGAAAAGATCAAGGATAAAGCCTTCTTCAACATCAAGACAATATCCATAGACAACACCCAGTCCAAGCCAAGATGGTCACAGCTCCTATGAGGCCATGGAAGGGACGAATGCAAAGAGATATCATGCAAGAAGTGAAAAAGTAAACCTTGTGAGGGATAGCACAGTATTTAGTTTCCAAGGTGAGAGATTTATCAACCATGGAAACCCAATATTAAACAACAAAATAGGTTATAGTCAAGGACATAGATCCTCAATGCAAACCAAAATTTTCATGTATGATTGGATATCACATAATAGATAGATACTGCTTAACCAAGGGAAAAGTGGATCCCAGAAAGACAAAAAAGAAGAAGATGGCATCCTTGCCCCTTAAGCATAGGAACAAGGATGAAAGGGGACCTATTATATCGCTCACAATACTATGAAAGATAATGATCCCCCAAAGATTAGGCTAACATTTTTTACATAATGTGGAGTTCCATAATAGGACCATAAATGTTATTTAGAGAAAATAGGATTGAAATACAACTCATTGCCACATGATATATAAATAACTTTACTAGCAATGAGTTGCATAATCTTATAATGTAAAGCATGACATTCATTAGTAGAGTGATCATGAAATCTATGATACAAATACAAAGGAAGAGGTTCCAAGTGTGGACTGCGTTTCTTTTTGCGTTTAGGTTTAGTAATCATCTTAGCACGAAGGAGTTTAGGCAAAAGATCTTCTTGGTCAAAATCCTTCCTAGGTTCATCATGTTTTGAAGTGTTATTTGAGATGTTGGTAACATTGATGTTTTGTTGAGGATTAAATCCCAATCCATAAGAATGCTCATGCCCCCCATTCTGTAAGGGCATTTGAATTCCCTGTTTATGCTTACCACATCCTTGACCATGGAATCCTTGTTTAACTAGTAAATGATAACCAAGACCATAACAAGAAGCCATATCAAAAGGAGTCAATGGAACTTCAGTAGTCACTATGTCATCATTAGTAGGTTTGATAGATTCATAGTGGGTAGAAGCAGTGACAAAGTTATTATGAAGGTAATGAGAAGTAGAAGCAAAGACTCGTTGTTCAAACTCTCTTTGTGGCTTCATAAAATCAAGCTCAGAAACCTTATATTCTCCAATAAAGGTAGGATTAAAATTCAAGGTTCCCCAATCATCTCCAGGAAGAGCATTAGAGGAATAAGGATTACTATTAGGAATAGGATTATGGTGGGTTTGAATATTCAAACAAGGATTTGGCGCATCATCCGCATGAAGTGTATACACCATGTTGTTGTGAATAAACTTGACTTTACGGTGAAAGGTGGACGGAACAACATGCATCTCATGCAACCAAGGTCTACCCAAAAGGAGGTTATAATTAAGAGGTCCAGGAATAACATGGAAAGGAGTATTCAAGATGACCAGACCTACTTTGATAGGTAAGGTAATGATTCCCAAAGTTTTCTTATCAATGTTATCAAAGCCACATATAGGATTATTATCAGGTTGAATAGTTGAAAGATCGACTTTAATGGATTGGAGCATGTCCATGCTACAAATATTAAGCCCAGATCCATTATCAATCAAGGTCCTACGAATGATACTCTTATTGATAGTAACAACAACCATAAGGGCATCATATTGCTTCTGAACTTCTTTAGAAGGTAAATCCTTTTGATTAAATACAATGTAAGGAGGAACCGGGGTAACATGCATGCATTGTAAGAAGGAATTGATGTTATCTTGATTAGGAGGTGGAGTGGGAAGAGTTGATAGAGCTTTTTGCAAGGCTTTATGGTAGGTAGGTGAAGTTTGAGGAAGCTCCCATAAAGAAATCTTGGCAGGGGTATTGCGCAATTGGTTTATCATATCATACTCCATGCTAGGAAGAAAGGGTGGAGGAGGAAGAATGGGTTGAGAAGGCAGTAAAGAAGTAGGAACCATCGGATTAGGTTGAGGGTTATTCCTTGTACGATAGGTGTGAGCTATCAAATCTTGATCATTGAAATATTCTAAAGATTCCATAGGTTTACCTTTGATAGTAATGCAAGGACAACCTTTAATAGTCAACAAGAGTTTTAGATAAACCATATTAATTATCTCAACACTAAAAATAGATTCACAAGAAGGAAGAAAAGAAGACATCCTAGGAGGAGATGAGGTAGGATCTTGATTCTCCATAAGATCATCACTAAGAGGGAGAGCATTAAAGGAATTCATATCATTCTTTGCTAAGGCCTCATCACTAGAAGGAATCTCAAATAGAGGTAAAGCATCTATAATGTCTCCTTCTTTCTCTAAAATGTCTTCAAAAGAAGAGTGTGTTTTAGAAAAAGAGTCACCATCATGTATGAATATGTCATCCATTAATAAATCACCCTCTTGTATCAAAGCATCTTCACAAGGAGGGGATAAATCAATGTCTTTATCCGAGGGTTCATCCCAAAAAGGAGGATAATCCACAATGGCTTCATGAGGAAGAGAGTAATCAACATCCAAATCCAAAGGTTCATCCCAAATAGGAGTATTATATTCTAAAGGAGGCTCATAGGAAAGACATATATTAGGAGAAGAATTAACATTAATCCTCAACTCATCTCCATAAAGAGAAATATGATGGAGAGAAAGATTAAAGTCATCTTCTTGCTCTAATATATCCTCATAAGGTAATACAAGAGAGGACAAAGCAACATCACATGCACTAAATAAATTCTTTCTAGGTGTAACACCATGCAATGGTAAGGTAAGAGGAGGATGTTGTTTAATCCCAAAAGTTATAGAAGGATGTTTGGAAAATACTTGAAACAACTTGTGCAACATGATAACAAATAAAGAAATGCATAGAAAATAGATCAAAATATATCCCAATGCATTGAAATGAAATCTATAAGCATGAAAAATGTAAATGTTTTTGTATTTTTAAAGCGATTTTTGATTTTTAATTTTTGATATATAAATGCAAGAGCATAAAAGAAATCTAATTTTAAATGCATGTAAGATCTAACATAAGATGCAAATCTAACACGAAAAAGAAAGCGTTGTCTATCACAGGTTCACCAAAATGTAACATAATAAAATGTAACATTTGAAATAAGTGGGGAAAGGATAAGATATTCCTTTTCCATCCCAAGATGCACAAAGGAAAGATCCAAATTGATCAACCTAAAAAGGATCAATGCACAAATGAATCAATTATTTGGAAATGAGAGTAAAGAGGAAAGTCTTAAATTCCCGTTTTATGGAAAGAAATGAATGTGTGATAGATTTAGAAAGATTGAAATGAATAGGAGAAAAGTACTAACCTTAAGCTATGGCAGATCAAAGAATAATGTTTTCTGAGTTCTGTACTCAGTTTCTGGAAAATCTGAAGTATGATCCAGAACAGAAACGCAGAGACGAACAAAACCCAAAAATATTTTTCCAATCTAACACTGTCTTGATAAAAATCTTGACCTTGACCCACAAATGTCACCCCTGACCCAATAATCTCGACCCTGACCTGCACAGGTCCGATAGAAAATCTGTTCACAGATCCCGATAGTTCCCTAAAAAGGGTATCCAGATTTGAGTTCAAATCCACAGTCCCGAACCTGTACCTGCAAGAAAAAGAGGTTCATTTGTTTGGGGGGGAGGGGCTTGCCTTGGTCAAGCCCCAGTTTTGGAATTAACCTCAAATATATAATTGAAATTGCAGAAGTAAACAAATTAAATGCATAAATTCACCTTGCTTGTGGAAGTCCTTGTGGAGGATTTGAATCCTTGAATCCACAAGTATGTATGCACCAATGGATATAGAATTTAGAATGTAGGATGTCTTCAATCAATTTCTTGTAGATCTCTAACACCAATCTTGAATGGATCTTGGAAGAGGAAGAGGCTTGGAGGAATGTGGATGGAGAAATCTTCAACAAGAGGGCTCCATAGAGCTTGAATCTTTCAATGGCTACCAATGGATCTCCTTGATGAATTGGATGCTTGAATGATTAAATTCTTGAGAGTATATGCTTGCTTCAATGGATTATTGCTTGCTTCAAGTGCCTTATGATTATGCTTGATGATGGTTGCTTGTGGTTAGAGAGTCTTAGTTTCTCAATATCACTTAGAGAAAATGAGAGGAGAAAACTTCCTTTTGTATGAAATTAGGGCACAATCTTCTAAGGAGGCTGACATAGAAGAATTAAATTCTCATTAAAGCCTTTACCCCTAGGAGAGGACCTATATTAAATATAATTTAGTAATCATCATTTTGGAACCCAAAATAGCCGACTCGGAAGTGGGAATTAAACTGTTTCAAAGACCAACATCCGAAAACTGTGAGATCCTGAAATTTGGACCTTGGGTCAAGGTCGAGGTCGACCTTGACCTAGGTCAGGGGTGAGGTCGACCTTGACCTAGGTCATGGGTGAGGTCGACCTTGACCTAGGTCAAGGGTGAGGTTGACCTTGACCCAGAAAGGTCAATTTTGACCTTGAGGTCAAAAATCCCAGTTTTTATTTTTTGATGTTAGAAACAGGCTGGAAAAGTGGGAAATGGGGCAGAATAGGGGAAAAGGACAGATCCAAGTCAAAGACCCATTCAAGGCACTTGACATGACCCCAAACCACTTACTCGAAAGGCTAAACCAATCTACAATGGAAGTGCTTCCATTTTCTGACTATACAACTGGATATTATAGGGTTGTATTTTCTAAACATTATGGGTGGGCTCTCTTTTTTCTAATATAGCTACGACTACTTGGGTGGGTATCTTCTTCTCTTGGGCTTATGTTATGGGGCTATTAATAGATTTTTTCTTCTTGGTTATTTTCTCCGGGAGCACCTTTCGAACCAGTGTAAATTTTTTTTTATTAATATATAATATATCAAGTGGTTCTACCACCTTATTTTAAAAAAAATAAAATATAAATAATAGAACTAACTACATGATAGAATAACCCTAATATGTTAGAATCTCTTTTTCATCAAGCCTATTTTTGATTGGTTCACTGGAGTGCAAAATTATCCAAAATCCTACTTTTAAATAAGTTTAGGGTTTACTTTTATGACATACATCCTTATATATATTTCACATTCTAGAGTTATTGATGAGGTCCAAGTTTATAATTATACTTTTAAATAGGTTTAAGGTTACTACTATGGCATCCAACAGGTTATATTTTTTTACCTTCTAGGTGTTCATGAGGCCCCGATCTATAATTGATTAAATGAGTCCACTTGCCTACATTTGAAAAAGAAACCAAACACAAGGTCATTCAAAACCACAACACATCCTCAAATAAAGAAAATGAACACATGGTAAACATTGTTTATAATTTTCTATTTTGATGGGTAATATGATGAAGTATGTATATACTTGATGTTTGAATTTGTGATAAGTACAAATTTTATTTCATAAATGTTTATTGTCAAATGCAAATTATGTGTATGTGCACAATGTTATTGATTATGTATGAATGTGAAAAGTTGATTATATATAACGTATGTGTACATGTGTTTGTGTTAATTACTATTATATTTAATGTTCAATGTTTAAATGTCTTTTTGTATGTTTAAGTTATGTTTATATCTAGTTTTTGAAAAGACTATAGATGAAATTACATGCTTTTCATATGAACACAATTGTTTGTAGTTCTATTGATTTTAATTTAATTTCATGGTTTAAGATTCTATAGATATTAAAGAAAGAACCCAATTTCTTCTTCAAGCACATACATCTAGATGGCTAATCAAAATGCACCGACAACAGTGCCTCGACCCGATATATTTGCATAAATTGATGATAATATTCATAAATTGAGAGCCACTAAAGCTGACCCATTAACAAATAGGTGTTGGATGATATCAAAATTGGGCATTACTGATGTTGTTGGCATTCATGTTTTGTCAGTGATGTCAACATATGTTTTTGTGGAGTGAACAGACTGGTTATTACTATTGTATGATGACTGGCATAAGTGTATAGACACTATATGGATGAATCAAAATGATCGAAGATAAGGATATGAAGAAGGATGTGTGATGACCTTATTCCTAAGGTCGCTTGGATTAACATTCCATATTGAAGATGTTACTGATGTTTTAGTGAAGACTGGTTTCTAGACTGTGACAGTGATGCTTGACAGAGCAGGTCTCTATGTTTTGGGTATATCTTACAGGCAAAGATGATTCAGGTTATGCGAGCTTAAGGGATGATGGAGGACACATTAAGGAATGTTTGTTGTTGATCGATAGTCGTGAGATTGTTGGTGATGTCAGCTGTGGCGTATATTCTGGAGGAGACCTATTTGGGGCCGACTTTAGTGATGTAGCGTGTATTTTGGATTGTGAGCATGGATTGCGAATCTTGGAGTATATCTGATGTATTGTAATTGATGTTTACTTGTTGTAGGTACCTTGTGTATTTTAGCAAGGGGTTAAATAATTGTTTGTATATTGAGAAAGCTTAATTGGCAGACCTAATCAATTATTGTAATAGGGTATATATGGGAGATCTTTTCTTTTGAAAAGATGTGATAGAGGTATGATGAGAAGGTACTTGAAAGATAGAGAAGTGTGGAAGCTGTGAAGGTTGATTGGCTGCTAGATGTAGAGAAGAGTTTGTTATTATAATACTTCATTGGAGCTGACCAAGCAAAGATAGTTGCTATCAGGCAGTTCGCTGGATTGTATATTTCTGATATATATTTGTTCAGATTGTTAATCCTTGAGGGTGGCATTAACCTTCTTTGGGTAGTGAGCCCATTGTTACTCTTGACTCCTAACAGGGTCTGTCCTTTAATAGAGACTATGTACTATAATGTTGTAATAATCTCCTAACATGACTAAATCTTTTAACATGGATACTATACTCTCAGTACATCATTTGTGGGTGCTAATTCCCATCGGGGTTTTACCTTTAACAGGGTTTCCTCGATAATAAGGATTATGTTTTTGATTAAGGAAAATTGGTTTTGATGGGTTCTTGAAACCCTACATAATATAGAAAAGATACTAAAGCATATAATCGTTACGTAACAACCAACAAAAAGAAGGCAGACCTAACAAAATAGTCCCAAACAACAAAAAGCCAGGGACACACACCCAATAAAGCCAGGACCAAAGAACCAGGGGTGCAATTCAGGCTATGTCTCTGAGAATCTCCGCCGCCCGTATCTCCAGCTCGGTCATTCTCCCTGCAACTTCTCTAAGCTCAGCCAACTCTTTGTCAGTTTCCTAGTTTTCCATCTGCTTGGCTTCCTCTCTTGTTCCCTTCTTATTTTCTTCTTCAGGAAGTTGCACCCTGTCGCTGTGCATCGGCCGATCCTCTTTGTTCTTGAAACTTGTCAATGATTACCTTGATGTTATCGTTTGAGGCTTTAAGTATGTTATAACTTTGCTCAACAATTTTAACCATTGAGGCTTCACTGCCTTCGACCCTATGCTTCAGCTTGATCACTTTGCTGTCCAGCTCCCTGTCCTCCGCAATATTCTTGTTGTTGTTGATTATGCTTTCTTTCTCCATGTTGTCCATCCTTTTTTTTCAGCTCATAGATATCATAGTAGGTCCATTTCGTTGATCTATAGCTGTCAATGGCACTGTTTTTTGCATTGTTTAGCACATCCATTTGGGGGTCTTGACTCGCATTGTAGCTGAAAATCACCAGAGTAGGATCAATAAACTCTTCCATCTGAATTCTTCCCTCCTTGTTCTCCTTAACCAATGTCCTGACCATTTCTCACTTTATTCCCATTTTTGCAGAGACTGTGTCAAAGTTTCTCCAGACTACCTTTTTGTTTTTGCCTGTAATACTGCAGGTGTAATGGTCTTCTCCATACTCTGCAAAACCCTGGCTGTTGACATCCTGTTCATTCTCCTTCCCTTGACTCTCCTCTTCCTCAGCTCTCGTCGCTTGTGTTTTTTCCTAGCTAGCCTGCTTCTCCTCCTGGGTTTCCACCTTTATCTGACTCCCTCTTTTAAATCTCGTAACCCTCTTCCCCAAGCTTTCCTCCTCATTCTGAGTCGGCATTTTGATTGTGATCTTCCTCTTTTTATCCTTCTTCCCCTTCTTCGCACCCTGTTTCATTTTTCTATCTTCTCCCGAACTCTCATTCCCCGTTTCCATGCCTTCCTCATTTTCATTGTACTCCCTATCTGATGATATCTCTATGGTGCTGTTTTATAGTCTCCAATTTGACTCTTTTCTTCCCTTTTTTCGTCTGAAGAGGTTCTTCCTCCTCAGTCTTCGAGTGCATTTCCCTATTGTCCTCTGTGTCAGAGGGGACGTAATCCTCCCCCAAACCATCATTTACTGTGTTATCATTTGCATTGAAGTTTTGGTTTATAAAGTTTAAAGTTTAATAATCTGTATCACAATTGATTCACCCCCCTCTCAGTTGTTCTTGTGGACTGTTATTCCTAACAATGGCATGTATAAGAATACATGCTATTCTATTTGAGCATCCTATGCAAATAATTTTAAATTTTAAAAATAGGGCACCCATTAAGAGCTTATGATTTACAAAATTTGAGATGAGTTATAGTGCTCCACAGGTATATGCCAATCACCTAGATGCAATCAACATTAAGTATTTCATTCATCTCGTGGTAGATGGGTTCTTGTGAACCATTACTCGTGAAATATGGTTCAATGTGTTTGACTCAAAAAGTACACAAGTGAATCCTGATAGCAATATCACAGTTTGAATTACTCTGGAAAATATCTCCTACTTATTAATTGATGACCTTAAGGGTCTTTATAATGAATGGTTCATAAGGCACAACAGTTGCTGAATATTTTGCAAATGGGGCAAAGCGGGCTTAACCTTGGAGAAAACTTTGTGGTTAAGCATGCTTGAGGTGGAGTAGTACTGAGATGGGTGACCTTCTAGGAAGTCCTTGTGCTTCACCTCTATGAGCAACACCTAGATGCAATGAGCGCTAAGTGTTCCATTCATTCTTACAAGAGATGGGTTCTTGTGAACCACTACTCATGAAATATGGGTCAATGAGCTTGACTAAAAAAGTACGCAACTGAATCCTGATAGCAATATCACAATTTGACATGTGGAAAATATCTCCTACTTATCAAGTTCACATTTTATTATTATAGACAAATATAATTATATTACATCCAATCATATTACTAATCATAAATAAATTCCACGTTAAGTGTAATTTTTTTTCCTAGCATGCTATATGGGGTGCATTGTGATGAATGACCATCTAGTTAACATTAGTCCTGGTAAAGTTTGTATGGAAATCAAAGGAGGGTTTACCTATGGAGATACACATCCTATATGGCATGTTAAAAAAAAAGGGTTTTCTTGTGGTCCATTATTGGGCATTACAGTTGGCTAAGGGATACAAGCTCCTTTTTACTATAGTTCATGATTTTATTTTGTGATTTTTTCTTTTAATGCCATGGATATCATAATCTATGAGTTGTGTACACCTTAAACATTTGACAAGATTTATACATTTAAGAATATTATTCCCTTTAGGTTAAATCTGCTTTTATACTTATGTGATCAGTATATACTTTTGTATGTGTTCAAAGTAGCTTCTATTCAATTAGTTTATTGTGTCTTAATGTTTATTAATCAAAGAATTTAAATAAAATAAGGTTTTCATCCTTAAATGACTATATTTTATGGTTGTTTCCCATTTGTAAGTCTGTGTAGACTATAGACACCAAGTTTGAATCTTAGTCAGAAATCAGCTTGCTATGTCCAAGGCAAGTTTGAGATGTATAACACTATTTGAGCCCTCCTTACAAGAGTGGGGTTTTTTCCTTCCTATATTTTAGATATTGTTCACATTTTGTACTACTCGGGTTTTCACATCATAAACCACCTTTTGAACAAACCCGACCCTAGCCAATTTATCTATTAGGCAGAATATCTCATTGTCATATTCAACACAAAACTAAAGTATTTGGACCATAATTGACTCCATAATCACATATTTTGGTGATTATTCCGTAAAAAATGTAGCAATATCCCTCATTTAAATACTTCTATAATCTGATTTGAAATGACTACAAGATGAGTGTGTCATCCATAGCGACTTTTCTTCACGAACATTTTCTTACATCCCAAAAGTTTTCTTTAGTCTTTGAGTCATTGCAAGTTGTCATGTCCTTTAAACCTATTGGATTCTCACAATGTTGTTGGTTTGAGGAAAGTCTGCAAAGAAACCTCACCGAGCCATTTTTACCCTATAGATTAGGCAGAAGATCAACATTGTGAAGAAAACTGTCCGTAGAATGTAATTCAACTTTGTTTTTCTCATTAAAGTAGATGCCACTCATGGAATCATGTTTATCATGATCGGATAGCCAAAATACTGATCCAAACTACAAATTTCCGTGATAAATTGTTTTTGAGTTACAAAGACTAACACATTCTTCAATCATGGACATGAAAGAAAATTCCTGGGTCATGCTCAATTGATACTCATCTAATCAAGGCTGATACATCTCTCCTCATTCTTCTGGGAGTCACTTGAAAAGGTGTTCTAGAACAAGAAGATCAATTGGGCATTATATCTTTTTTATTTTGATGCCCAAACCGTCAATCACAAATCAAAAGAAGAGGAGTTAAAAACATTGGTGAACAATCAACTGTCTATCGATAACGCTCAACTTGTTTTCTTCTTCTTCTTGATGCTCTGCTTTTGTACTCATCCTCCACATCTTCTCCTCTCTGCTGGTAATCTCTCTCAAATCTGAAATTTCTCGTTTCATTGCTAATCTTCTCAACATAAATTACAAAAATGACCCTTGCAATTTCAATATTAACTACGATCTGAATGGAGTCAAGTGGGAGATACAGATTAAACAAGGGCGAATGATTATCCAACAATTATGTTTCCTCGTCCAATAGCAAGATAGTACAATACAACTTTGTGGACATAGTACAAGCCAAATGATGTGTGAAAGGGAAAAAAATGAACACATCAGATCTTTTCAATGATTGTCCTTCTCTTAGGAAGATTGGTTATTTATTTTAATTATATATCTATATATTTGGTATCAAATCGAAACTGATCTTTAATCACCATTACATCATATTATTGTGTACAATTTTAAATTTATATAAATAGGCTATTCATGTTAACACTGCTGTATAAATCGTGGGACCCTTCTCTTTTTTAAGTTTCAATTAAAATATTGATATTTAAAATGTCTGATATGGCAGCGAATTGTTCCAATCACATGGCTAGTAAAGAGTTTTAAAACGTAAAGCCAGCCTCCCTAAATATAGCACAGTATTTGATTGATAATTTTAATGTTTTTTAAAGAAATGTAGTATTAATTAATTCGTAAATTATTAAAAATTAATTGCTAAATATAACGCAGTATTTGATTGATAATTTTAATGTTTTTTTAAAGAAATGTAGTATTAATTAATTCATAAATTATTAGAAATTAATTGCTAATTTAATGGATTTTAGAAACTTAGTATTAAATAGTTGATAATTTATCAGAAAAATTATTTTCTGTTAATTTAAAAAAATATTTTTAAACATTTTTATATACATAATCTTGATAAAAATAAATTTTATTATATAAAAAACAGTTATAATTATAAATGAAATGAGTGCTAAGTATTACATTCATTCTCATGGGAGATGGGTTTGACTCTAAAAACATGGGTCAATGAGTTTGACTCTAAAAACTACACAATTGAATCTAAATAGCTATATCACAAATCAAATAAACTTAATTACAAATATGGTATATGCCTAAAAATAAATATAGTAAGTAAAAATTGCATAGAGATTGCTTTCCTCAATGAATGACAATTCAGACAAGTGATTGTCCTACACTTTCTGTTTTGAATCTGCCTTATCAATGTAAGAGGCAATTCATAATTTCATAATGGAAAAAGGAAATGAAAGGTGCTTTATATAGAGATCTGTTTTTGGATCTACAGATAGCTTATATTAATCCCGACTACTTCTTACTCTTGTGGAAGGTACCTATTTGTGCTATAAACGAGGTGTACATACCTTACCTCTTCTGGGATTTGAATTTGTGACCTCTCTTTTCAAGTGCTACAAATAGAATTTGAACTTGTGACCTGTGACGCTCTTCTAAATTGTTACAAATAAAATTTGAACTTGTGACCTCTCTTTTCAAGTACTATAAATGAAACCTACGTACCTTACACCCTAAAATCATGATAAACTTCCGATATCCATCCCAGAGAGTGATAAAATATCCAGTGTATACAAATTTGAATGATTTGGTTAGTCATGAAAATACAGGGCAACCTTCAACTACAATGCCTTTGGCAGTGGGGCATGATGCCAGGGAACATCCATCCAAATTCTCTCCCCACCAATCCAAGGTAATGCTTTCCAATCCAAGGCACACATAAAGTACCACAGCCATGAATGCCAGTCCTGCATCCAACCCACCTGAAAGCACATAATTGTACTTTTGCCACCAATCCTTTTTGTATCTGTAAACAACAAAGTTAAAGATGAATCCCATGACTATCCAGCTTGTGTAGTTAACTGCTGTTGCAGGGGGCATACTCCCTGTTGACCCAATTAGCACTGGCATATTGATCAGTCTGATCCATTCTTTGTCTGGGTATGCCTTGTGAGCGAGCCATACCAAAAGTGGGGCAATTGCCCCACCTAAGAAAAACCAATTGATGGACTCATATATACCAAGGTTGCCAAATATCCTTCTGGGTCCAATTAATCCCCATATCACAGAAGCATCATAGAAAACCCTATCTGCTGGGCAAGTCCAGACACTGTTTGAGGTACTTGTGTCACATAAATTGGGAATGGTATAAATCATCCACCAGGCTGTGCCTAAGTATACTACTGCTGCAATCACTGTGCCTACTAGCTGTAGAAAGTCAATAAATAGGGTCAAAGTAGTCACATGAAATTTATACATTTGGAGCCCAAGAAAGTACTGTACTAATTCAAATATTCAATTATTTGTTTACCTGTGCTAGAAACATAGTTCGTGGGGGAATTTTCATATAGTGGCCTAGTTTGAAGTCCTGTAAGAATGTGAGGGCTTGAGTCATGCTTATGTAACCGTACACTTTGAAGCATATGTTTGCAACTGGTCTTCCAGGATAAATGTAACCTATGATGTATTCTGTGATCACGTTCAGGCCTGGAGTCTGCATTGAACACCCAGATAAGAAGTTTATTTAGGTTGCGCTTTGCATATGTAAAACCTCTTCAATTATAAAAGATGTTCTGATTAAGGTCACTGAGATTGCCATTAACATCATTTATATAAGTCCTAAGATTGAACTAAGTAAAAAGTGTAAAAAAATTTCAATTTGACCCTGCATAGCCATGAACATCTCTGGTGTCAAAATATTTGATTAGGATCTATCAGCATATGCCAAACAATGTCTTTACTAATTTTAGTTTAGTTTTAAGTTTGCCACTTGATATTTGTCTTGTAAGATCAGCTCGTTGATTAGCTCTGACTTGTGTCCGAAGTATTACAGGAGGAAAAAAGAACAGAACAAGAATTACAAATTATTGACTATCTGCTACATATTGGTTTACAATCACTTTTTGATTTGAATTGAAATCATGGTGGAGGATTTTGTGACCCAGTTGGCAAAACACGATTTTAACTATGTCAAAGTGGTATATTGGCATATGCCTCAACTTTAGTTGATGAACATTACATAAACATTAGTTGCAGAACATTCAAAAGTAAGAATTATAGAAATTTAAACGCCCAACTCTTAAATGGCTCATACAAAAACAGAGTCGTTGCAAACAGAGTTGGCATCAACAAAGAGAGTCTACAAGGGAGATGAAAAACTTGTGCATATAGAGATTCATCCAATCTTACCTGATTAGTAGTTGCAGTAATAATGCCAATAGGAAGTGTGAAGACCAGAGCTATAACACATGCCAGCAGTACTCCCCACCAGGGCAATTGAAGCTGATCAATGTAATACTCACATGCAAAGATGGACAAAGCAACAGTGCCAACAAGTATTATCTGGAACCATAATTCTGGCACCTGGTTATATTTTTTCATTAATTTGGTGTGCACATCCTCTGTACGATCCCTAAAAGCAGAAAGGCTAAGCGCCCAAATTTCTCTGCATCATAAACATTTGACAATTCGATAAATACAGCCAGTCAGTCCTATTGGGTTATCCATTGAACTGAAAAGCAAGAGGGTTGACTGGGAGATAGATACGTACTTTCCATTGAAAAGACTAACATGAACTATTGTAGCAGTCAACGCCGCAAATCCCACTCCATATGTCATAGCGAAAAAGGTACTTAAATGAATTGGGCCATACTCCTCATAAGCCTTTAAATCCAGATGGAAATTTGAATCAATAATCTTGGAGATGTTGTAGTCTTGGCCAGAGGAGGTGAAAAGATCCTCAGAAAATATGGGAAATGTCTTTGCATCAAAAAGATTCAACCAATAGGCCAGTGGAGTCATCACATACATTACAAGGAAAAATCCAACAGCTACGTTTGCAGTGGCAAACCAAGGACTGGCAAGTGGGCTTCCCAAGTACGAAGAAATCGTGGACCAGTCTATCCCAATGGCAGCTATACCAAGACCATACAGTCCTGAACCAAGTTGCTGTGCCAGAACAGATTTAGGAAATATCCAGCAGATCCATGAAAGGGATGTGATCATGGGAAACAAATAGCCAGGCACAACATAATAGGCAAAACTACATGTAAGAACTATTAAAAAGAACTGATTTCTTGTCAGGCCTCCTTTGGGCCTCTGCTCCTTTTCATGAAGAGCTCTGCAATTGTGACAGATGAAATAGAATGAATATACTTAATGACCAAGCGTCCACTAACTCCAATTTGGTGCATGACATTCTAATACAATTTGAATACTAAATGAATAAACAAATTAACAGAGGGGTTGCAAAGAAGTATGTAGTCAAAGTATACAACATGAGTATATGATTCAAAGGTTAGTTGTGGCATGGATCAACCAAAGACTGCAGCACTCTAGAAGTTAGAAGCCAAGATTTGTGGTGATATTTGGTCAAGGATTTTGAGGTCTGCACTATCTAAGATGCAGTGAGATTTCAAGGTCTCTCACATAATGGGCTATCCAGTATCCAGCGTCTGAAAGTATATGGTGGAGCTCCAGGATCTCTGCAGACCCAACCATAAGATACTAACGTTTTAAGTCTGAGTTTTCTTTTTCTTGTTTCAAAGTAGATCACCTGAAGAGAGAAACCTGGACAAGATTTGCTGGCCACCACATGGCAGCTGGTTCCACCAAATATCTTCTGAAAATGCCTGCCCATCCAAATCCCAGTATCTGCAAATCAAGGGGATTGTCATGTTCATCACAATTTACATAAAGCAAAAATCAATAGCATCCAAAATTTCAAATGGCTTCAAAGGAATTGTCAAGTTACACTACAGTCTACAAGGAGCAAAATTTTCTTTCATCTAAAATGGCTTCAATAAGGAACCTGGGTTGTTATAACAATGAGAAAGGCAACGAACAGATCCAGCCTCTTCTTGTAGAAAATCTTGACAGCACTGACTATATGTATAGCATACACACTTCCAGCCCCTGAATTAGCAAAAATTGTAATAAGCACATGTTCCTTCATATTAAATGGTCCCGGATTGAATGAAAACTCCCAGTTGCTTCCTGCCAAAAACTTCCTCTTGCTTATGGTGGCTGCCATTAACCGGCCCAGAGGGAGCACTGCAATCTGAGCAGAGATTGCAGTTATAGTCAGAGGCTCTGTTCTGTACCAAAAGAACTGATTCAAAAATGATAACACCACACATGAAAGAACACCAAGCACCCACATCCTAAAGGTCAAGACAGGCATGCTTGGATCATCTGTTGTAGGCACAGTAAGTGCCACCTGCTCAATGGGTGATTGTTCATCCTCATCCTCTGATACAACCAATCCTGCATCTTCTTCTTTATTTCCAATGGGTTTAGGAGGATCCACATCCTCATATGAGATTTTGTCTCCCTCTCCCTCGTCTCCGGTGCTTGAAGATCCTCTTAGAACTGCAAATCAACTAGATTGTTATTAGCATCCATGAATTATCATCAAAAAGCCTGAAGACAGACAGCACAAATGAACTGCAAATTTTATGCAACAGCCTCTCGCATTTCAATAAAAGAGACAACAAACAGAACAGCACCAATTTTGAGAAACAAGAAATCCTGAACAAAACTAGGACCTTTTTAAATTAGCTTTCTAATCCATTAGCGAATTCAATGACGAATTACAGTTACAAGTATCATCTCCATGCATCTAATACAAAGAACCCCTGAAAGACCATGAAGATAGATGGGACCAAACAGAAACAACTGCAGATACTATACAACACCATTCTCTGACGGCCCTAAAAATCAAATTTAAAAATGGCAATGTTGTTAACTCAAAAACAACAGTGCTGAATCACTTTTCCTATTATGCTCTGTTCTAAAATTATCAAGCATAGTTCAACCAATCAAAATCTGTGAACCTATTACTCTTGAATATCAATATATTAGGGAAACAGCTAGAAGAAAAGACTTGTTTCCTACGAGGGGTTGAGGAGGATGCTTCTTCCATAATCTGCTTGCAATATCAACAACTCCTATTTACATATATCCGCAGTGCTTTTCAAGATTGTTGGGATGTTGCCCGATTGATTTTCAGCTATCCATCTGAATTTCTTTTATTTATCTATAAACAACCAAATTCATAGCAATCAGCAGTCCCATATATTCAAAGGAATTCTAAGTTATGTTAAAAAAAAAGTGAGGATTAGATACAGATTCTACCTGTAAACTGAACCGTAGAAGGGTAGATACGAATGGCAACCGCCACGTGGTGGGACCTGACAGTCAATCATACATTCTAAAGCTGTAACTAGAATCCAACGGAGATTCTGTGAATTGAATGATAGACTATCGGACCACACCAATATACGTGAAGTAAGTATGAACCGAAATATTAAAAATCGAATTTTTAATCATTAATTAAGTTCATTTGTGTGGGATTCTGATGGACAGGTGAGCGCTCAAAATTGGAGTTTTCATTTTATAATATTTTGTTTAAAGCATCTAATAAAAATAAAAAAATCTGATTTTAATTGTTCTATTAGTATCAAGTATCAAGTATCAATGAATGTGGTCATATTTGGTGATTTCCTAGTTGTTTCTATAGTAATGAATATTTTTTATTTACTATTGAGACATTTGTGTATAAGTATTGGTAATTTTTGAATGACTATTGAGACATTTGTGTACAAGTATTGACAATTTTTGAAGTAGTTGTAGTGCATGATTATTGAGCATCTTTAAGGAGGTATCCCACATATAAACAACAACAAAAAAACATCTAAATTCAATTTGTCATTTAAGATCTATAAATGCTCAAAATTAGCTATAAGAATTTCTATTACACTTCCCTATTATTATTAGGAACTTAGAAATCTAAAATCTTTTATAATTACATAAAACTTTTGTTGTAAATTAATACAAAACTACACCCATACAAATTTTTAACTTGTCCTAAATTAGTAAACCAGGCTAATTAATCTAATTGATCTAGAATTGTTAAGATAAATATATTAAAAACTAAACCAATAAAACCAACGGAAAAAAAGAAAGAGAGATGAATATGCATAAATGTGTTCAGAATAAGAACAGTTATGCATAAATGTGTGTTAAAAAGAGTAAATAAAAAAATATATCTAAAAGGGAGCCAAAACGAAATAGGAATGGGCCCGGGTATGCAAATTTAAACATTAAAAAATTATTGTGTCAGTTTAGTTTCTGGACAGGTAGAACCCCATTAATGCCTTCATGTTGCTTGGACTCTACTTATTTAAAATGTACATTCATTGTCTGTCTCTCTGTTCTAGGAGAGATTATTGTGTCAGTTTAGTTTCAGGACAGGTAGAA
>MU223800.1:1546798-1564534 GCA_018584345.1 Thuja plicata | reverse complement strand
CTAGGAGAGATTATTGTGTCAGTTTAGTTTCAGGACAGGTAGAACCCCATTAATGCCTTCATGTTGCTTGGACTCTACTTATTTAAAATGTACATTCATTGTCTGTCTCTCTGTTCTAGGAGAGATTGCATTTTTTGATTTTTGTAATTCGTCATCACGTCAATCACATGTAGTTTTGGATGCAAAGGATTTACAGCTAATTAAGATCGCTAAGTATTGGTTTTTTCTGGAATTTGATTTTAAGCTTACAGTTAAATATACAAAATTTAAATAAAATCTAAAATGAATGGATGGAAAGAAGGAAGATAGATTTTTTTGTTGGTCATTCTTAATTTCTATACAAAATTTACTAAATGACAGATTTTTTAAAAGAAAAATTACAAATGCTGAAAACACACCGTTTTTTAAGATAGCCACGGCTTTTTTGTTGGGGAGAGATGAAATTAATAATTTCATTTTACAAGGGAAGAAATGTATTAATGGTGATGAAAGTACTTATCATAGTTTGATTTATCATTACAATATATTTTCATTATTGTTTGAATTTTAAAATATCAATAACTATTTTTTAAAGTATCAATCATAATTACTCATAAAATTTCATTAATTTCACACCGATCAGTCTTTGCAATATGATATATAAGGTTTTCACTAAGAATTTGGTGAATAGACTCAAACCTCTGTTGGATATGTTCATAAGTCCCAATCAGAAGGGGTTTGTACGAGGAAGACAAATCCTTGATGCTGCTATTATGACTCATGAGATCATTCACTCAATGGGTAAATGCAAGGAATCTCGTATGACCTTCAAGCTTGACATCTCTAAGGATTACGATAAAGTGAATTGGGCTTTTCTGTATAAAGTGCTGGTGAAGATAGGATTCAGTCAGAAATTTGTAGAAATAATAAGAGAATGTGTAGAAATTGTTAGATTTTTTGTGCTGGTTAATGGAGTTCCTTGGGGAAGGTTTAGGCCTGGTAAAGGGTTAAGCCAAGGTGATCCCCTGTCCCCCTACCATTTTATTATGGTTGTGGAGGTCCTTGGTCGTCACATCATGAACCTGTCTACTTCAGGTAGAATCGAAGGTGTTAACCCTGCCTCCACTCTACCCCCTTCGGTTTTACAACAATTTGTGGATGACACTTTCTTCCTTGGAAAATCTTCTGTTATTGAAGCAAGAGAATGGAAGAATCTATTGGAAAAGTACGTTGTTGCTTCAGGTCAATGTATTAACTATAGGAAGACTAGAGTTTTTTTCTTCATCACTAAACCTGATCTATAGGCTAAAATTCTTGATATCGTGGGTTGTCAAGTGGCCAAGCTCCCTAGCATCTACCTGGGGCTTCTTCTGTCAGTTAAGGAGGTCACTTAGGACTTTTGGAACTCTATCTTGGAATGAATACATAAACAATTGATCGGATGAAGGGTAAACTCTTGAGTAGTGCTGGTAAACTTCAACTTCTCTTCTTCCCTCCAAGGTATCTTGTCTACTTCCCGTCCCTGTTTAAAATTTTTGGGTCGATGGAAGATAAACTTGAGTGAATCCAACACATTTTTATGGACAGGAGGGGAGGAGGAAAAAATATTTGCTTTGGTAAATTGGGATAGGATGTGCCTACCTAAATGGTTGGGGGGGGGCTTGGAATTTGGAAGCTGGCCAATTTGAGTAAGGCCCCAATGACAAAAAAATACCTGGAAATTGGTGAATGGCGTTGTTGATTGGTGCAAGATTATGGAGGAAAAATATCTTGGCAGACAATGCTTCAACATGGCCATTGCTACTAGGAATCTGCCACGGGGATCAAAGATTTGGAACAACATTATTAAATGTAGGAACATTCTTAAGATGGGTTTCAGATGACATTTGGGGAATGAAAGAGACATCAGATTTTGGGAGGACTTATGGATTAGTAATAAGCCTTTAGAGGATGTGAGATTTAGCTTTTTAAAGAATACCCTTAAGCTCGAGGTGGGGAATTATATCTCATACTATTTGGTTCAGGGAGGAAGATGGAAAAATTTATCTAGTTTCCTAGCTGACAAGCCTGGATTGTCTAACAAAACCAAGGACCTTATGATCACCCTACAAGATGTTAGAATTCCACTGTTCGATAGAGTTGAAAAAATTATTTGGACACTTAATGAATTTGGTGACTTCACTATTAAATCATCTTATAATTTGCTGATAAAAGATCAGGACGATCCAAATTGTTGGAAGAAAGTCTGTAACTCGCAACTCATCCCCAAGATCAATTTTTTTTGGTGGGCGGTGTTGCATGGTAAAATATTAACTCAGGACAATCTTGTCAAGAGATAATTCTTCCTGGCTAATAGATGTATCCTTTGCAAGAGGGAGGAGGAAAGCATTAATCACTTATTTATTCATTACAAGTATGCTTCTCATCTCTGGCAAAAAGTCATGCTTAAATTTAATCTATAGTGGGTTTTTGGATGGGATGTTCAACAATTTGTTTTGGCTTGGCATCCCCCCTCGCATCACCCTCTCCTTCAATAGTTATGGTGGAAAATCCCACCCCATGTCTATTGGAGCATCTGGAAAGAGCACAATAATAGGATCTTTAGGGATGCTGAGGTGCCTCCGGATATTGTTTTTCCTCATGCACCAAGTTTTTACTTGAGAACATCTCTGTCACTAATTGGAAACTTCCAAACTCGCCCCCATTGGCGGTAGATAGATAAATTTCTAAATCCTGGAACCTCACACAAGGCTTTGATAAGTTTGATAACTCTAAAGTTGTGGCTAGACAATGTATGGTTTGGAAACCTTCACGCTTTAACTCAAAAAAATTAATCAATAATGGTGCTGCAAATAATGGGGTTGAGGTTGGAGGGGGAGTGATAAGAAACCACAAAGGGATTTTGATTGCTGCCTTTGCTGGTCCTTTGAATAACCACACAGTAAATCAAGCGGAGGGTATGGCTCTCCTATGGGGTCTCAATATTGCCATTTCCATGGGAATTAAACATCTTGAGATTGAAGGAGACTCCAAGATTATAATTGATGCCACTCAGGGTATTGCCTCAAATGGATTGGGTTCACATTGAAGCACACCTATAGAGAAGGAAATGTTGTTGTTGACTCTATGGTTTTTGTAGGCTTGTGGAAATTGGGCTTATGATGTTGGAGAGATGCCAATAGGCTATCAGATACCACCCAGAGCCTTCTAAGGTGTGGGGAGTATAATAATAATAATAATAACAATGAAAGTTGATCTCGTTCCCTTCATTTCTCTATGGTTTGGCGCTTTAATAGGCGTATAGGTGAACTTAATTTTTGCCCTTAGTTTAAATTTGAATGTCGCTATGATGATGGGTGGCCAGCTGGACTCCATCCAATCAAATGGTATGTACTTGAGGACATGCTATTGCCTCCGTATCAGTTGTGCAAGTTTGAGGCCTTTTCACGATTTGAATTGGCTTTAAAATATGAAAGTTGGATATTGTAACATTTATTACCATTTTTTCCTGTAAGATCTCCTTGGATATGAGGACAACTCAAGTGTTATTTCCAACCCCCTTTGTTTAAAAACAAAAGACGTCTCGCATGTGCCAAAGTGTACTTTGAATATGGCGAGGAGCATACCACTTATGGTAATAATGAAAATTTTCATTATTTCCTTTTATTTCGTGGAGTGAAACCTTTCATTCTATATGTTTCCTTTTTGAGCTTCGCTTCGCTTTGGTTTTATGATTTGGTGTATTTTCTGCTAGAAGCCATGGGTGGAGATAGACTACGTGTTGAACCAGATAAAATTGATGATGTTTACAAAAATGACCTTGCAATTATGTTTGTCTGTAAAGAAGGTGGGATTATTCAGTTCATGGAGAACATGACTAGTCATGACGAGAATCTATCTCTCTAGTTTGTGTCATCTTGGGACGGGAGGTGTGTGACTATTGGAGGTATTAATTTTGAAGTTAATGAGGTTATCGCTAAAGCCACAGGTCTATCAATGGAGGGAAGGAAATGGAAAAAAAGCTAGCCGAACTCCAGATTAAGTCAGCTTGAACCAATTTTTCTGACCCTATGAGCAGCCGGTTAAACGATGTGGAGGTTACAATCATGTGAAGCTTCAAGATATTTGGCTCTAGGTATGTGCAATTTTTATGAAATATTTTACTTTAGAAAGTCGATTTGGGTTTTTTTATTATTATCACCTGCCTTTTCTCAACCATCTTCACAATCGCGACCTCATCTCCATTCCATTTTACCTGCTTCATTCCATGGAAAGTAATGTGAAAGAAATCATAGAGGCCAAGAATAGTGGTAAAAATTTCACTATCCTGCACCAGGGCCTGATTTATCGCCTTTTCAAATTCCACCTTGAAATTTTCCCTTTGAAAGATATCTCTGTCTAGCCGGCCTCTGTTGCACCTTCCCCTTTTCCTCCTAAAGCTAGCATTCTTCTTGCTTCTTGCCCCAGAAGAAAGACATGTCTTAAAATCCTAGCTGTCAAATTAAAGGGGTCGATGGATACATCTCCCAGAACTGAGTTTGTTGATAAGCCCAAAAAGAAGAAGCCCACTAACCCTAGTGTGGATGTTAAACCCCACAAAAAGGCCAAGCCCAATACCTATCAGGTGGACTCGAAAGTAGAGATTAATGAGGAGACTAACACGCCTCACCGCTCGACTAGAATTGCTAAGACCAAGGGAAATAAAAGGCTTTTTGAGTCAAGTTCTGAAGATTCAGAGGAGATTGAGAGTAACGAGGAAGGTAATTCTGATAATGAGGGCTCATCTTCCCATGTTTCAGAAAGTTTAAAAAAGGAGACCCCTACCCCTGTGCCTAATGTTACTCCTTCAATGACTCCCCCCTCTCCCCAGCCTTCTCAAGACAACATTGTTGTGGAAGAGTTCCCTATCCAAGATGCCCCCAGCCCAAAAAAAGATTTTGGTGGCTTAATTGATAAATTAAAACAAGACATTACAGGTATCAAAGGTGGCCTCCAAGGCCTCAAGGCTGAAGTTGCTGGTTTGGACAAAAGACTGCAGGATGTGAGCTGGTTTACCCTCAAATTTATGCACAGTTCTATGACAACCCTATGCTTTCTATAGAAAAAATGAAGGGCGGTAAGATGATAGAAGAGGAGGACTATAAGGAGCTCTTCAAGTTCCTTAATCAAGAGTGGGTCAGAGTGTTTTTTTCATAGACTCCGTCCAAGAAGAAAACCCTTGTGTAAAAATCCAAGGGGATGATCAATTTCTTAGTAAAAATCCCTTGTGTTTTCCACATTGCAAAAAGTGCATTTTGTATGGAGGATAGCCATGTCATTTTTGTTCTGAGGAGATGAAATTAATAATTTCATTTTACAAGGGAAGAACTGTATTAATGGTGATGAAGGTACTTGTCATAGTTTGATTTAACATTAGAACATGTTTTCATTATTTTTTGATTTTTAAAATATCAATAAATATTTTTAAAAGTATCAATCATAATTATTCATAACATTTCATTAATGTGTCAAAATGTGTAATACTATTCATCATTTTATAAAAAATACAAATAATAGGAGAAGAGCACCAGTTCGAGTTTACTTCTTGCTCACCCAACCTCTCAATTACTAATTGAAAAGAAACTAAAAAAATAATAACTAAAAGCCCATTAATAAATATATCATTTACCAATAGCTTCCCATTTGTACCCCTAGTAGTTAGAATTTTTGAGCTACTGCTCAGATATTTATGCATAAGTATTGACAAAATTTTAATCACTATTGGGACATTTGTGCATAAGTTTTGGTTGTTTTTGAGGTGGTTTTAGTGCATGGTTATTGGGGCATCTTTAAGTAGGTATTGAACAACATTTTGAAATGACCACTTTTTGACCCTTGCATGTGTAACATTTCACAATGTGTGTCATTATTACCTAGAAGTAGAACAATAACTATAAGAAGTTAAGTTGCATACAAAGACAACAAAAAAATTGTTGATTAATGGTACTCCCCTTACTCACCCAAACACACACAACGAAACAGAGAAATAAACAAAAAATAAAAGAACATGAAACATTTTCTTTCTATTAGCTTCAATGAAATAAAATTACAACATTATGGAAAAATAGCTTGCTACAACCACACGAGCATTCTTATTACAATAATCTGCAAGATAGAGCCATAATCTACACTTCTGAAACTGTATCCTAAAACCCTCCTTCATCCCTCTATATGTAACACTAATAAAAACCTTAGAATGTTCTAGAAATTGCAACTTTCCTCTTTTGGTGCCTAGTGGTTCATTAGTTCAATTTTCCGCCCAAGTGATTTTTTTCTCTCTCTTCTTTTTTTAATCAAAACTTGAGTTTTGATGACACAACTTTTGGAAGCCACAACTTTTGACTTAGGCATCTGATTTTCTTGTATATTATACGTTGGAAAGCTCACAAAGAGATTTACAACAACACATAGATCAAAGATCTATGTGTTAGGATTTTGAACATTTTAGGGGCCTCTAAGGTTTTCAATTTTGAGTTTTAAGTTTCAATGGAGAAATTGCTTAAGACTTTCAGACTATATAGGATATTGAGGTGATTCTTTCACCAATCATCTTATTTTTTAATTTCACTCCTTAGGGCCATTTTTTTATGTCCATATGACCCCAAATGGGCAAAAGATCTTAAAATGGTGTGTGTGACTATTTTTGGTTATTTTTAGGTTTTATATGTCTAATATAGTGTAGCTATCATAATGGGCTCCAAGAAAACTACAATTAAACCACAAAACAAAAGGAAAACATAATATTTATTTTTGGGTGATGTAAGATTGCTCCTACACCTTAGATTCTCTTGCATCAGACACTTGGGTTAATTTGAGAAGTGACCTGGTCACATCTCAAGTGTTCAAAGGAAAACCAAGGCGATTAACCTTTTCTTTTGATAACCATAATACATATTTAACTTGTCGTCCTTTCCATTTAATAAGGTACTCTTCATATTGCTTGTTTATTGTGCTTTTACCCATATCACTATCCAAGATATCCTCTATATCTGCCTTAGTTGAAGTAGGTGTTGGAATATTCCACTATGCTTCTACTATTTCATCTTTAGTACTTCCTTCATGGTACTCTGTCAAACCTAAAATATTAAACAAAGGTGAAATATTAATTTCATTTAGCAACTGTACTTCATAAGTATTTCATGTATCATGCTTCTTTAGGATTTTGCATGGCCCAAACTTCTTCATCTTCAACTTATTATATGTTCCCATTGGAAATCTCTGCTTTCTCAAATGAACCATGACTTCATCTCCAATCTTAAATTTCTCATGTCTCATTTTCTAACTTTCCTTAGCCTTTTTCTAAATATTCATCTTATTAATATGCTTTCTCATCTCTTCATGAAAATTCTTTAGCTGTTCTGCAAAGTCTTCAACTTTGGCACTTCTTTTTTCTCCTTTGTCTAACTTCCTTAACTCTGAAGCATTTCTAGAACTACTTCCATATACAATCTGAAATAGTGATTTATCGGTACTCTTATTGATAGAATTATTGTATACAAATTCTACCCGTGATAAAATAAGATCCCACCCCTTGAGTTTATCTCCTACTAAGAATATCAACAAGCTCCCCAAACTCCTATTCACCACTTCTATCTGCCTCTCAGTCTGTAGATTGTGCGTTGGACTAAACTTCAAATCTATCAATTTTTTCCAAAATGTCTTCAAAAATTACCCAACAAACTTAGTGTCTTGATCTAAAAATATTCTCTTGTTAGCAATAATATTACACTAGTACAACTAAGAGGGGGGGGGTGTGAATCCGTTGTATGCCAAATCTTTAAGCTTTAACCTTCAACAATCAAAAGATAAATGCAATTCTGAACACACTAACAAAAATACCATAACACAACCATTTATTGTCGAGGAAACCCTGTTAAGGGAAAAAAACTCGGTGGGAATTAGTACCCACAAATAATGCACTGAAAGTATATTATCCCTGTTAGGATCTAATTATTACATACAATACACAGTCCATGTTAAAGGACAAACCCTATTAGGAGTCAAGAGAAACAATAGGCTCACTGCCTAAAGAAGGTTAAATCCACCTTCAGGGCTTACTGTCTGAGATACAAATATACAAAGGTATATCCAGCGAATTGACTGATAGAAATAGATTTGCTTGAATAGTGCCAATGAAGTCCAATCATAATCTCTTCTCTACATATAACAAACTTCTCACAACTTCCACACTTCACTAACAAAATTCACACTCTCCACAAAAGAAAACAACTCTCCTTTATACAAGTTTACAATAAGCAATTAGGTCATCCAATTAAGACTTTTCGAATGCACAAATAATTACATAATCCCTTTCTACAATACACACGATACCTTGAACAAGTAAACATCAATTACAATTCATCAAATATAATCCATGATCCTAAATGCACACTCGCTATCCACAATACACACTACATCTTTGAAGTCGGCCTAAATAGGTCTTCTCCAAAACACATGCCACAACTGATGTTACCAAGAGTCTTGTGACCCAAGAATCATAATTTTTTTTATCAACATGTATCCTAACATTCCTCAAGCTTGCATAACATTAATCATTCTCGCACTCAAGTTATCCACAAAACTCAGAGACTAACTTTGTCACAATTCTCTGTCACTGATCTGCAAACAGTCTTCACCAAAACCATTGTAATTCAAAAAAATAGAAACATAAACTCAAGTGAACTTAGATATAAGATCAAGGCTCATACTTGTACACATCCCCATCTTCACATACATGAAACATCTGTACGGTGTCTGTACACTTCTATTAGTCATCTATGCACCAGTAATAACCAGTTTTTATGTCTTCATCAGAAACATATGTTGACATCAATGAAAAAACATGAATGCGAACAACTCCAAAAAAATCCAATTCCAATAATCTCCCCCTTTGGAATAGATGGCAACACATGAGAAAATCCATTAATCCAAAAGTACCACTCTCAATACAATCTTCTCAATATCCTCTTCACAACGCTTCCCAAAATAGTAGGGATTTTCCAATGACTCTCTTCAATGAATCTCTCCCCATTTGACATCAATGGAAAAGGGTTCCATAATTATATCTCTGACCATCTTTCCTCTGCAAGGTGTAGCTTTTTCAAATCTTCATGCCTGCATCAACCAGGTGCTTAATCACCCAAATGTGTTCTATTTTATTCCTGTGATCACTCCCTCTAGGGAGTGGATCCAAACATCAAGTACATGAAATGATATAACTTTGAAATCCTCTGGACTAATGCATTCCTGCATCAATTGGTTCTCTCAAGGAGGGGCTCTCACCCCAATAATACCTCTATGATACTCAAAGGCATCTTTTGACAAAGGCTTTGTAAATATATCTGTTATATGTTCCTTTATGCCGATATACTCTAGTCTAATCTCCTTCTCTACAACCTTGTCTCTCAATATATGATACTTAATTGAAATATGTTTAGTCTTTGAATGCATAATTAGATTCTTTGACATCTTCATTGTGCTAGTGTTATCATAATGAATAACCACTGGCTCTTCAAAAGTTATCCCAATGTCCTTCAACATCTGCTTCATCCAAACAATCTGTGTGCAATTTATAGCAGCAACAATATACTCTGATTCAACAGTAGACTGAGCTATACAATCCTGCTACTTACTTAACAAGAAAACAACCTTTTCCCAAGAAAAATTTACCACCACTTGTACTCTTTCTGTCATCAACACTTATTGCCCAATCAACGTTAGTATAAGCATACAAAAAAAATCATCATATTTTTCATACTATAAGCCAAAATCCAGTGTTCCTTTTAGATATCTAAATATTCTCTTTACACCAGCAAGGTGAGTCTCTTTAGGATCTTCTTGATATCTTGCCACAATTCCAACTGCATAAGCAATATCTGGTCTAGTGTTAGTTAGATATTGTAAGCCTCCAATCATAGATCTATATTTTGTCTAAAAAACACTCTGCGATCTATTAGTAATAGTAAGATTGTAACCAGTTGTTAGAATAACTGAGGGGGGGGTGAATCAGTGGCTTTAAAAATAATTCCAAAAATCCAACCAAAAACTTATCTCTCAAATATAATACCCTCTAGTTATCTTTCTGTCCATCAAGATGTATGCCTTAAATAACTTTAACAAATATAACTTGCTCGGTAAGATATACTGTTTATCTTTTCTAGACTTTACCAAATAGCAATAAATAAACTTAGTGTTAACCAACCAATCTAGTTTCAATAATGTGTAGAGAAAAATATCAATGCAATGAAACATATGCACATTTGACACATAGATTTTAACATGGAAACCCTGCTAAGGGAAAAACCACCTGGGACCGGTAACCCAAAATATTTTCACTCTTTTGAAGTGAGCTCGGTGAAGAGCCAACCCTGCTAAAGGTTAGAGTACACACTGTTAAGTGAAACCTTGTTAGAGGATTTAAAACTAAGAGTTTTTCTTTTGACCTATCAATCACTATGCTATCAACAAGAAAAACTTTTGATACTCTTGAGTATCTCAATACAATAAGGACTGTTAAATCCCACTCGGTTAAGAGATTTTTTGAATCAATGGTTAAAATGATACAATAAATTATCTGTTCAAAATACAACTTTAACTTGCATATATTTAGATCTATTGTTACTCCAATAATACCTCTCTGATCAATGTTCACTTCATTTCCTTTGCTCTCTTTCTTTCTTCTTCTCGGTGAATGCTCTGTCCTCTGTTGCTCAGTGTCTACAAAATTCCTTGGCTCTGTTCTTCATCCTTATGATCAAATCTGCATGAAGAATTCTATCTTCACTAGAATTATACTCAATATTCCTCTTTTCATAATGAATTCCTTGTCTCTTTATATAGACATGATTAGGCACTCAATCTCCTTATTTTTTTCGTAGATCACTTCTTGATCCGTAAAACTCACCATGCTTGATTTATCCCGTAAAGCTCTGCTTTAGTTTTATTCCGCAAATATCTCCATCATAATTGTGAATAAAACATGCTTTAAATCTCCTTCATGCTTTATTTTAATTGATCGTTAATAATAAAGAAATCAACTAGTCAATCCCTATATATAGCTCTTGCCAGATAAGTAGTTTTGTCATTTTTTAACTTCAGTTCTGTTCGGTCATCAACTCCAGTTGCACTTGGTAACAACTTCAGTTTACTGTGGTGCTCGGTATATACTTTCTCGGTAATTCTTTCTTGGTAACGCTTGCTTGGTTACTATTGTGCTCAGTTTACACTGTCCATTGGTGTTCACTGTCACTCGGTGTATACAAACCTTTTATGTTTTACCGATAACATAAACTTTGTCTTTTTAGATCTTCAAGTTTATGACCAATACATATATGATCAATCAAACCATATCAAGTTGACATCAATGACAATACAATACATTAACTGATTTAATGTCTTGCATTCACTTTTGCAACAAAGTGATTATCAACTAATCATCTTCAAGCATTCAATCAGTTATAGTTCATCAATCTCTCCCTTTGGCATTGATTGCAACATACTATGAAATATGCAGTATGAGATATGCCATAACATACCAAACTTATTGTTCTATAACCAATTCAAATATATGAATCTCGGTAAGCTCTTCTAGCTTAGATTTGATTCTGTTGTGTGCTCTCCCTTTCTTCATTCCCTTCAATGGATAGGTGTAGCAGTTGTAGCAGTTTTGTCTTCTGAATATGTCTCTCCCTTTTTTTTAGAATCTTTTCTCCCTTTTCTAGATAGATATGCAGTGTTAAATCTTTCCAGTTCTCTCCCTTTGATGGATGGTTACTTCATTAAATATCTCTCCCTTTAGATGTTCTTCTCTGTGATGGATATTTCATTGAATACTTCTCTCCCTTTGACAACAATGCCAAAAAAAATTACAGCTCTGTAGTAGCCAATAATCTTTTCCTCCCTTTGAAGCTTTATGTCCCTTCAGTGGACTGATATGTCATTGTAGTCCATATCTCATCTTGCATCAAAATGAATAATATTCTAATAATGTGTAGGCTGATGCAACCTCCAAGTCATCTTAGTGATTAGTAGACAAGGGTCGAACCCCTAGTCTATTCCTTAGGTACTCAAATGTATCTTTTGGCAATGGTTAAATTGTGAATATGTCTGCTAGTTGTTCTTTGGATTGTACATATTCCAGTATCATCTATTTCTCTTGTACTTGTTCCCTCAAGTAATGATACTTAATAGCTATGTGCTTTGTCTTAGCATGCATCACAAGGTTCTTTGAGATGTTTATAGCACTAGTATTATCACAATAGATAATTACTGGGTCAAGAATTTCTTCATTCATACCTTTCAACAATTGCTTGATCCATGCAATGTTAGAGCAATTTGTAGCAACAACTACATATTCTTCTTCTGCAGTTGATTGAGATATGCATCCTTTCGTTTTTCTTATCCATGTGACAAGTCTGTCACCCATAAAGAATGATCCTCTTGTTGTGCTCTTTCTATCATCTATGTTTCCAGCCTAATCAACATTAGTATAAAATTGTAGCTCAAATTTGCCTTCTTTATTTTACCACAAACCATTGTCTTCAATATTCTTCAGATATCTCAAAATTATTTTAACAACAGTCATGTGTGATTCCTTAGGATTACTAGAGAATCTTGCAACTATACCAACTTCACGTGCTATATCAGGTCTACTATGTACAACATACATTAGTTTTCCAATCATAGATCTGTATATGGTCTGATTTACCTCGGTTGTCTTGTCTTCCTTTGTTAATTTGCATCCATTTTCCATAGGTGTTCCAATTGGTTTTGAGTCCTCCATCTTGAATATCTTTAGAACTTCTTTGATGTATTTGGATTGTGTGATGTAAATGCCTTCATCTTATTGTAGAATCTATAGGCCAAGGATCTCTCCAAACATTGACATTTCAAATTCTTTTCTCTTTTCATCAACAAATGATTTGCATAGCATATCATTACCTCCAAATATGATATCATCAACAAATTTATCAACAATCAAAGTCTTATCATCAGTATCTCCTTTCAAATACAGATTACTGTTGTCACTTGTTCTAACAAATCCAATACTAATGAGATAAGAGTGAAGTCTTTCATACCATTCTCTTGGTGCTGTTTTCAATCCATACAAGCCTTTATGTAGTTTACAAACCATGTTCCTCTTGTTAGGATCAAAAAACCCTTCAGGTTGTTCAATGTATACCTCCTCTTCTAGTATTCCATTCAGAAATGCAGATTTAACATCCATTTGGTATAATTTGAATCCTTTAAAAGAAACATAAGCAAGTACAATTCTTACTCCTAGTCTAGCAATGGGTGCAAAGGTTTCTCCATAATCAATACCTTCTTCTTGTGCATACCCTTTGCATACTAGTCTTTCTTTGTTCCTTGTGACTTCTCCATTCTCATTCAGTTTGTTTCTGAAAATCCATTTGGTGCCAATGACATTTTTGTCACTCAGTCTAGGTAATAATGTCCATTTTTTTTCTTCTCAATCCATTAATTTCTTCATTCATTGCACTAACCCACTCTTGATTTTCAAGTGCAACATTGACAGATTTAGGCTCAAAATCACAAATCAAACATCTAGTGTTATGAGACTTACTTCTTGTTCTCATTCCTTCTCTTTTGTCTCCAATGATCTGGTCCTGTGGATGGTGTCTTCTAACTTATTTAGAAAGTACAGGTTCAGATCTCTGTTCTTCATTTTGATCTTCATCGTGATCTTCATTATCACTCGGTTCAACATTGTGAGCATTTTCCTTATTCTCGGTGTGTGCAGCCTGTTGCTCAGTTGCATTGTTCTATCACTCAGGGAAGGTGTCAGGTTCTTCAATGTAGACAAATGTGTTGTAATTTTAGGGTTCCTTTTTTCTTTCCTCATAATCTTTCTCAGCAAATTCATCCACTTTAGCATTTTCACTTTCAATTATTTTGTTAGAATATTTGTTCAGACATTTATAAGATTTGCTTTTAGTAGAATATCCTAGAAATATTCCTTCATCACTTTTAGAATAAATTTTCCTATTTCTATCATCTTTCAATATATAACATTGACTTCCAAAAATTCCAAAGTAACTCACATTTGGTGTGTATCCATACCATAGCTCATATAGTGTCTTATTTGTGTCTTTCTTCAATTGAACTCGGTTTAGTGTATAGACAACAATACTTACAACTTCTCTCTAGAATGTTTGTGTTATGCCTTTTTCAATCATCAGTGTTCTAGCATAATCAACAATTGATCTATTGCTCATTTTAGCAATCCCATTTTGATATGGCGTTCTCGGTGTAGAAACTTGTCTTGCAATACCATGCTCATTACAAAAGTTAGTGAATTCATCAAAAATAAATTCTCCTCCTCTATCTGATCTTAAACATTTCAGTTCCTTTTCACTTTGTTTTTTAAATTTAGCTTTATACCATTTGAACATCTTAAATGCTTCAAATTTCTCTTTTAAGAATATGACAGTCATCATCCTAGAATAGTCATCAACAAATAGAATAAAGTATCTATCACCATAATAGCTCTTTGTTCTCATTGGTCCACATAAGTCAGTATGGAATAACTCTAGAATAACATTAGATGTGCATGTTTTTCTCTTGAAACTAGACTTTGTCATTTTTCCTATTTGACAATTCTTTCACATAACATGGTCGGGCTTTGAAATACTCGGTAAGCCTCTCACTTTTATTTTCTTACTTATCTTAACCATGTCAAAATTCACATGACATAACCTTTTATGCCACAACCAAATATCTTCATTTCCAGCCAATAAACAAGTGGTCTCAATATCATCAAGATATAATAGATTGCCTTTTGTTTGTTCACTAGTACCTATAAGATAAGAAATATGGATAGGGTTTAGAACAATGGAGATTTTCTCATAAAATTTACTATGCACATATTATCCATATACATTTAATTGTTATGATAAGGGGTGTAAATCTGGACATGTTTTCAAAGAATAATGGAGTAACATACATACCTCTAAAAATAAATCTGCTGAAAAACCTGTCAAACCATCTCAGAAACTGTTAATTTCCATGACCCTAAACTGAAATTGCGAGATCTACAAAACCCATAAATCATTTTATTTTTTGAGAAAGGTCGATCCTGACCCTCAACTCAATGTCGACCTTGACCTAGAATTTACAATTCTGACCTAGGGCAGAATCGACCTCTGATTCTGACCTATGGAAGAATCAACATCTGATTCTGACCCTAAATAGAATGTCAACCTTGACCCTAAAATGTCACCCTTGACCCCAAAATTTCAACCTTGACCTGCACATCTCTGATGGAAAATCTATTCGCAGATCCTGAAAGTTTTCAGAAAAAGGTATCCAGATCTGCACTTTAATTCGTTATCCCAAACTTGTACCTACAAGAAAAATAGTTTTGTTTATTGGGGGGGGGGGGAGGGGGTTGCCTTGGTCAAACCCCAATTTTGNGTTTATTGGGGGGGGGGGGAGGGGTTTGCCTTGGTCAAACCCCAATTTTGGAATTAACCTGAAAATTGAATTGAAATTGCATAAGTAAACAAAGTAAATAAACAAATTCGCCTTGCTTGTATAGAAGCCATTGTGGTAGATTCGAATCCTTGGATCCACAAGTATGTATGCATCAAATGGATGTAGAATGTAGAATGTAGAATTTAGGATACCTCAAATCAATTGCATTTAGATCTTCAACACCAACCTTGAATGGATCTTGGAATAGGAAGAGGCTTGGAGGAATGTGGATGGAGAAATCTTCAACAAGAGGGCTCCATAGAGCTTGAATCCTTCAATGGCTACCAATGGATCTCCTTGATTAATTGGATGCTTGAGAAGTGCTTGAATTCTTGAGAATAGATGAATGCTTCAATGGCTACTTGGCTTGCTTCAAATCTTTCTCCTTAGCTTTTCTTTTTTCAAGTCTTAGCTAAAATGAGAGGAGAAGGCTTCCTTATACACAAATCTAGGGAACAATCTTATAGAGAGGCCTACATAGGAGAATTAAATTCCCATTAGATATATACGCTTATAAGTGGACCTATATTAAATATAATTTAAGAATCATTTCTTCAAAGACCGAAACAACCGACCTAGAAGCAGGAATTAAACTTTTTGAAGCCCGAGATCCAAAAATATTGGAATTATGAAACCTAGACCCTAGGTCAGAAAAAGGTCAATTCTGACCTAGGTTAAGGTCAAGGTCAACCTTGACCTAGGTCAAGGTTGAGGTAGACCTTGACCTAGAAAGGTTGACTTTGACCCTAATGTCAAAAATCCCAGTTTCTAGTTTAGGGTGTCAGAAACAGGCTGGAGAAAGTGGGAAATGGAACAGAATAGGGGAAAAAGCTAGATCCAAGTCAGAGACCCATTCAAGGTGCTTGACATGACCCCAAACCACTTACTCAAAAGGATAAACCAGTCTACAATGGAAGTGCTTCCATTTTACAACTATACATTTAGCCCCCACTTTAGCAAGAGTATGGACTCAATGTAACCTCTTGGTAAAGATCATGAAGAAAAGATAATCTTATTGAAATCAAAAGGGACAAAGGAATCCTCAAGCCCCCAAGAACTTAAGTCTTTATCAACCCTAAGATCACGATAAGAGAGACATCACTGGTCAAAGAGAAAAAGAGAGAGGGTGTGATTAGCTCACCCAGTAAGATGTGTGTATCTCACTGTGAACCAAAAAAAGGATAGGATGACCCACCAAGAAAGCACTTGATAGTCACCCCATAAAGTTGTGCATCCTTTGGCAGCTTTGTGCATGTATGTAGTACGTCTTCTGACGACTTTTATGAAGTACCCATGGATCCATATCCTCAATTCACAATGGAATACATTTGTAAAATGCGTATCTCTTCAGGATTTAGCAACTTATGTGCATTTCCTTCTGAGGATTTAGCATATTGAGTTGTAATTGAATGCGTATCTCTTTAGGATTTAGCAACTTATGTGCACTACCTTCAAAGAATTTAGCATGATGCAAAACAAAATGTTAGAGCTATATCATCTTAAAATGGAAGCACTTCCATGTTAAGAGTGTTTATCCATCCTTAGGGGATGTATTTGACCTCCATTAAATCATCCCCCCGTTTCTGCATCATCCCCCCTGATCTGCTCCTCCTTATACCACTTTCGGGACTGATTTCTGCATTCTGGGTTGCAGGACTCTATTTCTGGGATACAAGGACAGGGTCGACCTCCTAGGAAAGGGTTGATCTCAGCCCTATCCTAGGATAGGGCTGACCTTGACCCTATCCTAGGGTCCCAAACCTAGAATCCCACAGTTTCCTGGTTGTCGGTCTTTGCAAAAAGTTTCTTCCCGCTCCCGGGTCGGCTGCTTCAGGATCCAAATCGTGGATTCCTAAATTATATTTAATATAGGTCCTCTCCTAGGGGTAAAGGCTTAAATGATGATTTAATTATCCTATGTATGCCTCCTTAGGAGATTGTGCCCTAATTTCATATAAAAGGGAGCCTTCTCCTCTCATTTTCAAAAAATGATCATCAAGCGAACTAAGTCTTCCAACTGCAAAAGGCTCTAATCAAGATTTTGCTCAAGCATCCATTGTTCTCAAGGTGTTCAAGTATTCTTCTCAAGCATTCAAGTCCTCCATTGAAGATCAAGGATTCAAGCTTTCAAGCCTTTGAAGGGATTAGGTGCAAACATTCAAGATTCATCATTCAAATCCTAGATCTAGCCATCATGGTGGTGTGATCTTCCTTCAAGATCCTTGG
>MU223800.1:1515095-1535139 GCA_018584345.1 Thuja plicata | reverse complement strand
GGGTGAATCAGTGTTTGTCTATTTATTACTTTTTAACAACTTAAACATAAATCAAACATACATTGAATGAATCTTAACATAAGAAATCATAACACATGATATGATTATGGGGAAACATTGATTAGAGGAAAACCCCGGTGGGAATTAGTACCCACAAATATTGTACTAGTATAATGAACTTGTTAAAGTTCCTTTGCCCTGTTAGAAGCAGTCTTTACAATATGAGTACAATGACCTAGTTAAAGGTTTGACCCTGTTAGGAGTCTTTTACAAAACCCTGTTAAAGGTATATGGCTCACTACCTAGGCTCACTACCCATTAGGATGAAGGCTACAACCTTCTGAAAGTTGATATACACTATATCAAAAGTGAACTGCTGTGATGACACTGCTGTCTGATCAGTTCTGTGTATGCGCGAATGATCTTACTCTCTTAAAGAGCTATATCATATACTGAATTCATCATAGTTCTCTTCTATATCTTCCTCTTACATAAATAATCAACACTTGTAACATAACTTTACATTACATACTTATATGTTCATATCCAAATAGGCACGACCCAAAACAAGACTCTAGTAGGCTCTAAAACATAATACACAACGCTTTTGAACAAGTTGGCTCAAGCGTGTTTACAAAAATACTAATTACATCATTAAAAACATATAATCAATTTCTCTTAGCCATTACATAACAAAATAATTCACACTGATCAAAACACTAGTCGACTTCCATGCTCTGTCTTTTGGACTGCTGGTGTACTGATCTCTTTGTAACTTCTCCGTACTATTGTTCTATACTATGCATGTTTGGATGTAGTATTTACATATGTCATAGAACATATATCTAAATGCACATATGCTGACTTGATCTCTCGCACGTGCGCTGATGTGCTAATCGCTGAATATCTCTGTCTACCCTGTTTCCATACTTAGTCATTTTTCCTTCTGAGTTATCTTTGACAGAAACTTAGTATGACTTTGTTGCCATGATGACAACAAAAAATGATTCATGCATCCTAAAAAAGTCAACTTGCCAACAAAGGGGACCTATTATATCCCTCACAACATTATGCAAGAAAATGAGCCCCCAAGGATTAGGCTAACATTGTTTACATAATGTGGAGTTCCATAGTAGGAACATGAATGTTATTTAGAAAAAAATGGATTTAAATTCAACTCATTGCCACATGATATATAAATAACTTTACTATCAATGAGCTTCCTATTCTTATAATGTAAAGCTTAACATTCATTAGTAAAGTGATCATGAAATCTATGATATAAACAAAAAGGAAAAGTCTTCAAGTGTGGACTACGTTCTTTTTGTGTTTAGGTATAGTAATCATCTTAGCATGAAGGAGTTTAGGAAAAAGAACTTCTTGGTCAAATTCCTTCATAGTGTCATCATGTTTTAAAGTGTTATTTGAGATGTTTTTATTGATGTGTCATTGAGGATTAAATCCCAATCCATAAGAATGCTCATGCCCCCCATTCTATAAGGGCATTTGAACTCCATGTTTATGCTTACCACATCCTTGACCATGGAATCCTTGTTTAACTTGTAAATGATAACCAGGACCATAACAAGAAGCCATATAAGAAGGAGTTAATGGAACTTCATTAGTTTCTATGTCATTACTAGTAGGTTTGATAGATGCATAATGGGTAGAAGTAGAGACGAAGTTATTATGAAGCGAATGAGAATTAGAAGCAAAGACTCGTTGTTCAAACTCTCTTTATTGCTTCATAAAATCAAGATCAAAAACCTTATACTCTCCAATAAAGGTAGGATTAAAATCGAAGGTTCCCCAATCATCTCTAGGAAGAGAATTAGAGGAAGAAGGATTACTATTAGGAATAGGAGTATTATGGGTTTGAATATTCAAACAAGGATTTGGTGCATCATCCGCATGAAGTGTATATATCATGTTGTTGTGAATAAACTTGACTTTACGATGAAGGGTGGAAGGAACAACATGCATCTCATGCAACCAAGGTCTACCCAAAAGGAGGTTATATTTAAGAGGTCTAGGAATAACATGCAAAGGAGTATTCAAGATGACCGGACCTACTTTGATTGGTAAGGTAATTATGCCCAAAGTTTTCTTAGCAATGTTATCAAAGCCACATATAGGAGCATTATTAGGTTGAATAGTTGAAAGATCGGCTTTAATCACTTTGAGCATGTCCATGCTACAAATATTAAGCCCAAATCCATTATCAATCAAGGTCCTACAAATGGTACTCTTATTGATAGTAACAACAACCATAATGGCATCATATTGATTATGTATTTCTTTAGAAGGTAAATCCTTTTGGGTAAATACAATGTCAGGAGGACCTAGGGTAGCATGCATGCACTGTAAGAAGGCATTTATGTTCTCTTGATTAGGAGGTGGAGTGGAAAGAGTTTCTATAGATTTTTGCAAGGCTTCATGATAGGTAGGTGAAGTTTGAAGAAGCTCCCATAAAGAAATCTTGGCAGGGGTATTGCGCAATTGGTTTATCAAATCATACTCCTGGATAGGAAGACGGGGTGGAGGAGGAAGAATGGGTTGAGAAGGTGGTAAAGAAGTAGGAACCACCAAATTAGGTTGAGGGTTATTACTTTTATGATAGGTGTGAGCTATCGAATCTTGATCATTGACAGATTCTAAAGATTCCATAGGTTTACCTTTGATAGTAATGCGATGACAACCTTTGATAGTAAACACGGGTTTTGGATAAACCATGTTAGTTGTCTCAATACTAAAAATAGGTTCACAAGAAGAAAGAAAATAATAAATCCTAGGAGAATATGAGGTAGGATCTTGATTCTCCATAAGATCATTACTAAGAGGGAGAGCATTAAGGGGATTCATATCATTCTCTGCTAATGCCTCATCACTAGGAGGAATCCCAAATGGAGGTAAAACATCTATAATGTTTTCTTCTTTCTCTAAAATATCTACATAAGGAGAGTGTGTTTTAGAAAAAGGGTCACCATCATGTATGAATATGTCATCCATTAATAAATCACCCTCTTGTATCAAGGCATCTTCACAAGGAGGGGATAAATCAATGTCTTTATCCAAGGGTTCATCCGAAAAAGTAGAATCATCCACAATGGCTTCATTATCAGGAAGAGAGTAATCAATATCAAAATTCAAAGGTTCATCCCAAATAGGAGGATTATCATCCCTATCAATAAGGCACATTGTAAAATGTTTGGAAAATATTTGAAACAACTTGTGCAACATAATAATGAATAAAGAAATACATAGAAAATAGATCTAGATATTTCCAAATGCATTCAAATGAAATCTATAAGCATGAAAAATGTAAATGTTTTTTTATTTTTAAAGAAATTTGTGATTTTTAGTTTTGATATATAAATGCAAGAGCATAAAAGAAATCTATTTTTAAATGCATGTAAGATGTAACACAAAATGTAAATCTAACACCAAAAAGAAAGAGTTGTCTATCACGGGTTCACCAAAATGTAAGATAAGAAATATTGATAGGGTTTAGAACAATGGTTATTTTCTCATAAAAGTGACCCTATGCACATATTATCCACATACATTTAATTGTTATGATAAGGGGTGTAAATTTGGAAATGTTTGCAAAGAATAGTGGAGTAAAATACATACCTCTGAAAAAGAATCTGCTGAAAACCCTATCAAATGGTCTCAAAAACTATTGATTTCACAGTTGTGAACTAAAACTGCGAGATCTACAAAACCCATAAATTGTTTTCTTTTCTGAGAAAGTTTGATTCTGACCCTCAAGTCAATGTCAAAGTTGACCCAAAATTTCTGATTTTGACCTAGGGCATAATTGACCTATGATTCTGACCTAGGGCAGAATCGACCTCCGATTCTGACCCTGAATAGAATGTGGAACTTGACCCTAAAATGTCACCCTTGACCCCAAAATGTCGACTTTGACCTGCACAGCTCTGACGGAAAATCTGTTCGTGGATCCTGAAAGTTTGCCAAAAAGGGTATCCAGATCTGGACTTTAATTCATTGTCTTGAACCTATACCTGCAAAAAAAATGATTTTTTTTGTTGGGGGGAGGGGTTTGCCTTGGTCAAACCCCAGTTTTGGAATTAACCTTAAAATCAAATTGAAATTGCATAAGTAAACAAAGTAAATAAAAAAATTCACCTTGCTTGTATAGAAGCCCTTGTGGTCGATTTGAATCCTTGGATCCACAAATATGTATGCACCAAATGGATGTAGAATGAATAATGTAGAATGTAGGATGCCTCAAATAAATTTTATGTAGATCTTCAACACCAATCTTGAGTGGATCTTGGAATAGGAAGAGGCTTGAAGGAATGTGGATGGAGAAATCTCCAACAAGAGGGCTCCATAGAGCTTGAATCCTTCAATGGATACCAATGGATCTCCTTGATGAATTGGATGTTGAGAAGTGCTTGAATGCTTGAGAATAGATGAATGCTTCAATGGCTACTTGGCTTGCTTCAAATCTTTCTCCTTAGCTTGTCTTTTTTCAAGTCTTAGAGAAAATGAGAGGAGAAGGCTTCCTTATATACAAATCTAGAGCACAATCTTCTAGAGAGGCCTACATAGGAGAATTAAATTCCAATTAGATCTATACCCTTAGAAGTGGACCTATATTAAATATAATTTAAGAATTGTTTCTTCAAAGACTGAAGCAGCTGACCCAGAAGCGGGAATTAAACTTTTTCAAAGCCCGAGATCTAAAAATCCTAGAATTATGAAATCTGGACCCTAGGTCAGAAAAATGTTGATTCTGACCTAGGTTAGGGTTGAGGTTGACCTTGACCTAGGTCAAGGTTGAGGTCAAACTTGACCCAGAAAGGCTGACTTTGACCCTGAGGTCAAAAATATCAGTTTCTAGTTTAGGGTGTTAGAAACAGGCTGGAAAAAGTGGGAAATGGGATAGAATAGGGGAAAAAGCCAAATCCAAGTCAGAGATTCATTCAAGGCACTTGAAATGACCCCAAACCACATAATCAGAAGGATAAAACAGTCTACACTGGAAGTGCTTCCATTTTATAACTATACAGTACCGATCAACTTTCCTTTTTCATTATAGATCATTGCCTTTTTGTTCTCAAATGCAACTTGGTGTCCTATGTTGTTTAGCTGTGAAACACTCAAAAAAATATAGTTAATTCCTTTCACCCAATATACATTTTCACATCTGATCAAATTATTTAACATGATGATACCTTTTCCTTCAACTGGGCAGGGTGAGTCATTACCCATTCTAACTGATCCAACATTATAATATTCAAAAGTTTCACACTTTTCTTTATCTCCAGTCATGTGATGAGTACAACCAATATTAATAATCAAGACATCATTTTTGCTAACTTTAGATATGAGTGCTATTTCAACATACCTTTCTTCTTCGTCGTAATCATCCTTCATAGAAAAAAATACTACCTCAACATCTTCATCAGAATGAGTGTTAGAATTCTTAGCTTTGTTCTCAACTAGGTAACAAGCCATCTTTCCTTTTTCCTTGTAATCTTGGTTAGCTCTTTTGTTAGTGTGTCGGTTTCTTCTGCAGTCTCAGTCATCACTTATGTCGTACTTCTTTTCATAAGATCTGTCATTGTTTCTTTCATCCTTTCTCTTGTTAGGGCATCTAGCAACAAAATGTTCAATTTCATTGCAATTAAAATAGACCAATGGTAATTTACCGTTATATCTTCCTTTACCTCTATGTAATCTCCTAGCCATTAGTGCTTCAAGTTCATCAAGTTCTTATTCATCACTATCACTGTCACTATCATTTCTCATAGTGTGTTTGTTACTAGATTTGCTTATTTTTAGAGATGTTTTGAATGCAGACTCAAGAGTAGGTAAGATACTGTTGTCATAGTTTTCCATCTCAAATGAATAAGTCTACCAATCAAATTATCAAGAGTAACATTGTTATTTTCTACTGCTCTCATTTCTTGAATTGCAGATACTCTAATAGAATAAATAAGTAGTAAGGTTCTCAGAATTTTACTTACAACTGTTTCTTCCTCAAGTACTTGTCCTACTCCACAGATAGAATTAACAACTTCTTTAATTATTCTACTATACTAAGTGATGTTCTCTCCTTCTTTCATTCTCAGGTCATCAAAATTTCTTCTTAGGCTTTTAGCTTTAGCTCTCAGCACATTGGTGTCTCCTTCATGTACTAGCTTGAGTTTGTCCCACATTTGCTTTGTAGAGGTGAATGATTTCACATCTTCAAATTTAGCATTGGTTAGTGAAGAAGCAAGTTCTATCATCATAGAATTGTGTTCATGTTTCTCTCTTAATTGATCAATGGTCAGAGGTCTAGTAGGTGCAACATATTCAGTATCCAAGTATTGTGACATCATTTCCAATACTTGATAGATGAAGTCTTATCCTAATTTTCCCTGATGCAAAGTTGTCCATGTTCAACTTAGGCACATCCCTTTTACTCATCTTGTGATCTTTAGGTTAAGTCCCTTTAAACTTTTCTTCCAAGTACCAAAGCTCTGATACCAATTGTTAGAATAACTGAGGGGGGGGGGGGGGGGGAANGGGTGAATGAGTGGCCTTAAAAATAATTCTAAAAATCTAACAAAAAAATTATTACTCAAATATAATACCCTCTAGTTATCTTTTAGTCCATCAAGATGTATGCCTTAAATAAATTTAACAAATATAACCCACTCGGTAAGATATACTGTTTATCTTTTCTAGACTTTATCGAATAGCAGTAAATAAACTTAGTGTTAACCGACCAATCCACTTTCTATAATGTGTAAAGAAAAATATCAATACAAAGGAACATATAAACATTTGACACAAATTTTAATGTGGAAACCCTGCTAAGAGAAAAACCACTTGGGACCGGTAACACAAAATATTTTCACTCTTCTGAAGTGAGCTCGGTGAAGAGCCAACCCTGTTAAAGGTTACAATACACACTTTTAAGTGCAACCTTGTTAGAGGATTTAAAACTAACAGTTTTTCTTTTGACCTAGCACTCACTATGCTGTCAACAAGAAAACCTTTTGATACTCTTGAGTATCTCAATATAATAAGGACTGTTAAATCCCACTCGGTTAAGAGATTCTCTAAATCAATGGTTAAAGTGATACAATAAATGATCTGTTCAAAATACAACTTTAACTTGTAGATATTCAGATCTATTGTTAGTCCAATAATACCTCTTTGATCAAAGTTCACTTTAGTTCCTTTGCTCTCTTTCTTTCTTCTGCTTGGTGAATGCTCTTTCCTCTGTTGCTTGGTGTCTGTAGAATTCCTTGGCTCTGTTCTTCAGCCTGTATGATCAAATCTACATGAAGAATTCTATCTTCACCATAATTATACTCAACATTCCTCTTTTCATAATGAATTCCTTGTCTCTTTATATAGACATGATTAGGCGCTCAATCTCCTTGTTTTTGTCGTAGATCACTTCTTCATCCGTAAAACTCACCATGCTTGATTTATCCCGTAAAGCTCTGCTTTAGTTTTATTTCACAAATCTCTCCATGATAATTGTGAATAAAACACAATTTATATCTCCTTCATGCTTTAGTTTAACTGATCGTTAAGAATAAAGAAATCAATTAGTTAATCCCTAAATATAGCTCTTGCCAGCTAAGTAGTTTTGTCGTTATTTAACTTTAGTTCTATTCGGTCATCAACTCCAGTTGTGCTTGGTAACAACTTCAGATTACTTTGGTGCTCGGTATACACTTGCTCGGTAACGCTTGCTCAGTTACTATTATGTTCAGTTTACACTGTCCGTTAGTGTGCATTGTCTGTTGGTGTTCACTGTCACTCGGTGTATATAGACCTTTTATGTTTTACCGATAACATAAACTATCTTTTCAGATCTTCAAGTTTATGACCAATATGTATATGATCAATCAAACCATATCAAGTTGACATCAATGACAATACAATACATTAACTGATTTAATGTCTTGCATTCACTTTTGCATCTCGGTGATTATCAACTTATCATCTTCAAGCATTCAATTAGTTATAGTTCATCAACCAGTAACCATAGGTGTTCCAATAGGTTTAAACTCTTCCATTCCAAAAAATTTCAATATTTCCTTAAGATACTTGGCCTGAGAAATAAAAATACCATTCTTGTTCTAATTAATTTGCAACCCAAGAAGAAATTTCATTTCACCAATCATCGACATCTCAAATTCATCTTCAGGTTTGACCTTCTCATCTTTCTTTGTAATCATCAAGTAGTCAATTCCCAAACATAGAAAATGAGTTCTCTTCTTGTTCTTTCAACTGTCAAATTTTTCAGGATCAAACTTTGGACTTTTCTTCCTATAGAACGCCATTTTTAGGATCACCTCAAGTTGTTAAGCTTTCTCTCAAAGGAAAAGAAGCTCTGATACCAGTTGTTAGAAATAATAGTCCACCAATACAACTGAGAGGCGGGGGGGCTTGAATCAGTTGTAATACAAATATTTAAACTTTAACCTTTAACAATCAAAAGATAAATGCAATTCTGAACACATTAACAACAATACCATAACACAACCATTTGTTGTCGATGAAACCATGTTAAGGGAAAAACCTTGGTGGGAATTAGTACCCACAAATAATGCACTGAAAGTATAGTATCCCTATGAGGATATGATTATTACATACAGTACACAATCCCTGTTAAAGGACAAACCCTATTAGGAGTCAAGAGAAATAAGAGGCTCACAGCCTAAAGAAGGTTAAATCCACCTTCAAGACTTACTGTCTGAGATACAAATATACAAAGGTACAATATTTAGCGAACATACTGCTAGCAACAAATTTGCTTAAATAGCTCCAATGAAGTTCATCAATCACAATATCTTCTTTACATCTAGAAGACTTCTGCAGCTTCGACATTTTGCTGACCACATTCACACTCTCCACAAAAGAAAACAATTCTCCTTTATACAAGTTTACAATAGGCAATTAGGTCATCCAATTAAGACTTCCTGAATGCACAAATAATTACATAACCCCTTGATAAGATATGCATGGTACCTTGAACAAGTAAACATCAATTACAATTCATCAAATATAATCTAAGATCCTAAATCCACGCTCTCTATCCATAATACACACTATATATCTGAAGTCAGCCCAAATAGGTCTTCTCTAGAACACACGTCACATCTAACGTTATCAAGAGTCTTACAACCTAAGAATAATAATAAATATTTATCATGTATCCTAACATTCCTTAATATCACATAACATGAATCATGCTTGCACTCAATTTATCCACAAAACTCAGAGACTATCTCTGTCATAATTCTGCAAACAGTCTCCACCAAGCCATTTTAACTCAAACAAATAGAAACATAAACTCAATCGACCTTAGATATAAGCTCAAGGCTCATCCTTGTACACATCCCCATCTTTGCATACTATGAAACATCCATACAGTATCTGTACACTTCTATCAGTCATCCATGCACCAATGATAACTAGTATGTCTATCTTCATCAGAAACATATGTTGATATCAATGAAAAAACATGAATTTTACCAACTCCAACATAAGCCAATTCCAACAGCTCTTTGGTAGACCATATAGTCTCACCAATTATCTAAAAAAGTAATTCTACCACATGAACAAAATCATTAGTCTTCTTATGATGAATAAAATGTGTCACTTTGAGAACCTGTCTAACATCACAAAATAGAATCATGTCCTCTTTGAGTCCTTAGTAAATGAAGAACAAAGTCTATACTAATATCCTCCCATGGCCTCTTTGGTATAGGTAATGGCTAATGTAACCTTGTATTATGCTTGGTTCCTTTTTCCTTATGACATATTCTACAACTTTGTTAAAGATTTTTAACATCTTGTTGTACATGTGACCATTAATAATGCTCACTAACTAGAGAAATGATCTTATTTTGGCCGAAGTGTCCAACCAATCCTCCACTATGCTTCTCTTTGATTATGTTCTCCCTTATGGAACTCTTTGAAATTCACAACTAACTTCCTCTGAATAACATCCCATCTTGGATAATAAAATCCAACCACCTAGTCTTTTTTAAAGTAACTATTTCTATGCAAGCTCTCTAAGACTTGCCAAAAGAAAGATCCTCTAGATACAAACTCTTGAGTTCATGAAACCAAAAAACTTTCTTATTCATATTTTTCAATAAATTTTTCCTCCTACTTAAGGCATTTGCAACTTTGTTAACTTTCCACTCTCGTGCTTCAAAACAAAAGTGTAGCTCTCCAAAAACTCAACCCATTTTAAAATCCTTTGATTCAACTTTCCTTGACTACTTAAATACTGCAAAGTTATGATTATTAAATAAAATAAAATATTAAGTAAAAGATAATGTCTCTACTTTCTCAATGCCTAAACTATAGTATAAAACTCCTAATCATAAACAAAATATACTTTTTTATGGAATCATTCAACTTCTCACAAAAATAAGCATTGAATTTTAACTTCCTGACTCAAAATAGCTCCGATGGAATTGCCACTAGCATCATAGCCTACTTGAAATACCTTATTAAAATTTGAAAGTGTTAAAAAAATGTTTCTCTGTAACTTTTCTTTCCAACAATTCAAAACTTGTCATTTCTCTCACGGTCCACTTAAACTCTTTTCTACCCCCTCTCATTATTTTAGTCAGGTATCTACAGATACAACTGGAATTTTGATAAAATTTCTATAAAAACTAGGAAACCCATAAAAATATATCACCTCAATAGCACTCCTTGGAGTAGGCCATTCAAGGAAAAACTTCACTTTCTTTGAGTCCATTTTAAGACCATCTACTGAGTAAAAAATCCCCTATGCACTAACTCCTTGACAAAATTAGACTTCTTTAGGTTAATAAAAAAATTTTCTTCTCTTAACTTCTCAAAGACCCTATGAATATGCATAATGTGCTCTTCCAATGTCTTACTAAAGATCAAAATATCATCCAAGTAAACAATAAAAAACTTAAAAATTCTTTCAATACCTTGTTCATGAGCCACATGAATGTGCTCGGTGCATTGGTTAGCCCAAAATACATGAGTAACCACTCATACATGCTCTCCTTTTATATTTTTAAGGATATTTTCCATTCATCTCCTTCTCTAATCTAAATTCAATGATATTTACTCTTTTGACCTATATTTATGAAGTACTTGGCTCCACTCAAATATTCTATAATGTCACTCATTCTTGGAAAGGGAAATCTATACTTGATAGTAATCTTATTGATAGCTCGAGAGTCGGTACACATATTCCATTATCCATTTTTATTTGGTGCTGGTATTGCACATGGACTCAAAATCTCTCAAATCAATCTTTTTTTCAACAAATCTTGCACTTTTATGTTCAACTCTTCACTCTCTGCTGAAGTCATTATATGGGCTTCCTTATTTGGAAAACTAGCTCTAGAAATCAAGTCCATTTGATGAAATATTTATAATTGTTGGTAATCCATTAGGTACATTATTAGATATAGTAGCCTGAAACTCATCCAACAAATTTGAATCTTCCATAGGTACATATTCTATTTCCTCTTTATCAACTTTTGGAATTAAAGAAAAACACATATGCTCATGCTTTATGCCTTGTATAAACTTCCTTCTGTCAACTAAACATATTCATTACATTATTGTATACATTTTCCCTTTTTTCCTTCAATCTCTTTAGCTTGTTTTAGACTTCATCCTTTGTCAAAGAATATGTATTGGCATACCCATCATGATGAGTGACAAGAGAAACATGTGGTTAATACAAATGTGACATTGAAAGATAGATGTTGAAAAGGGTCTTGAGCATCCTGAGAGGGAAAAGGATGATGCAAGGGCTGAAATGGATGTAATCAAATTCTAGGGGAATGAAAAATAAAAATGGCTCTAAAAGTGTAGGTAAAACTACAAAGGGGAATGCAATTTTTACATCTACATTATTATTGCAAAGTTTACCATTACAATTACATTGTGTACGAAATAAATTCTTCCTTTGGATTGGTTCCTTCTCATAATTTAGAAAGGCTCTTCTGGTTACAAGAACCTCTCCTCTTTCAACATCTTTGGAATGTGAAGACTCAAAATCCTCATCTACATGTGAAACTCAAGCATTTCCCTCTAGTCTTCTATTTGTCCTCCCTTTATTTTGGGGACACACATAGGCTCTATGTCCTCCTTCTCTGCATTGGAAACATGTTCCACGAAAGCTTCCTCTTCTCGGTCCTTGTCCTCTTTGTCTTCCTCTTTGATCGCCAATATTTTTATCATAAGGGAAATAAGAATGATTTCCCCTCTAATTATGACTTCATACTAGAGCCATAATTCTTCTTCTAGTCTTCACTTTGGCCTCCATAAGACCGTCCACCAATCTTTCCACCATGACCTCTTCACTTTGTTTTCTCTCAAATATCTTGTTTAAATTCTCTTCTACCTTCAAAGTAAATTGATATGCATCTTCAATGGTAGGAATTATTACCATTATCAAATATTATTTAATACTTGACTTCAACCTATTTATGTAATGATAACCTTCACCTTTTTGGATTTAGAATGACCTGTCATGATAAGGAATTGATAGAGATCTTCTGTATACTCTTGGAAGATTCTTCCCATTTTCTTCAACCCTTGTATTTTATTCAAAAAATCAAGCCCATATTCTACTTCCCCATACTCAAAATATTATTCCATATAATTGTTCCAATTGATCAACTCTTATAGATTAATATTTTAAAAAAATGTGGAAACTTTAATATTTGGCCTCTTTCCAATCTTGGAAATGACCCTAAAACATTAGCCTCATCAAGATTTCTGGCCACTTCTTTCTCTTCCTCAAAATGCCCTTCTTCATATTCATCCTCACTTTCATCTCTTGCCCTAATATTAGATCCTCTGCATAAATCCTCTTGTAGTGCTTGCACTTGTCTCTAGAGGTTTCTAAAACCCTCTTTTATCACACCAACAATTCTTCCACCTTGGTTCATCTATGGAGGCATATTCCTCACTTATCTCTCATACCCACAACAATAGCCTCGGTGACAGCTGCCTCACATTTGGTGATCTATTTACACAGTTAGGAACTTGTGCTCTGATATCACTTGATGAAGGGTACTACCCCTACTCACCCAAAAACTCACAACACAATAGAGATATAAAAAAATAAAATTGTAAGAACGGAAACACTTTCTTTTTATTACCTTCAACAACATTAAAACATTCTAGAAAATAACTAGCTACAACCACATGGGCCTTCTTACTACAATAATATGCAAGATAGAGGCAAAATCTACACTTGTGGAACCATGTCCCAAAACCCTCCTTCATCCTTATATATGTAACACCAATAATTTCCTTAGAATGTTCTAGATACTTGGGTAAGTGAACCAAGATGGTGAACAAAAATGGGGGTATAAGTGGCCACTTTTTTTCTTTCTTTTGAAATAAGGTAAACCTGAACTTCAAAGAGAAATTTGAGGGTCATGCACTCAAAATTAGAATATGTGTAAAGAATATGAATTTTAGTACTATGAATCTAGTTTCTAAAATACTAATTTTTTTTAAAAAATGGATAATATTAAGAGGGTCAAACCCGCCGCACACAAAAACCTATTCCTAATTTTTTCAGAAAAACATAACATAGCTATTTCTGTGCGCTTCACAAAATATATAGTTATATTTAGTTTTTAAAAATCCCTTTAGTAGGATGATAGGTAAGAGTGAGATCTAGAAGTTGTGTATTTTTTATAATTTTATGTTGAGTATTTTTTTTTTATAATTTTTTGAAGTGACTACATCCTGAAAATCTGGCACTTGTTCATGCGCTGGGCATAACTTGCATCAAAATAATAATAAAAATGCAATTTTTTTTTTAAAGTGTATAGAATCAAGTGTAGAAAAATATGTAATTTTTTTTGAATTTCATCAAATAGATAAATATTTATTAAAAAAATGGTAGACATATGTCTCTGAGGACTATCAAGACATTGGTTAAGAAAATTAAAGCTTACTATGCTAATGTTGTCCAAAAATAGAAACAGTTATATGGTCAGAAAGCTGAGAAGACGTGTGAGATGATGGTGGTAATTTTAGAGATACAAACTTGATCATTTGTAAAGGTGATGACAAAAAAGTCAAGAAATCATGTTGGAAGATGAAAATATGTGTAAAGGGACAAAAATGGAGGGAAAACGAGCTTGCAAGCCCTTAGGATCATTTTCCAACCCTCTTACTAAGCCAAAACCCGCACGGTTTTGATGTACAAAATAAGCCACTCGGGTTTTGAAAAGTATAAAGTACCATGTATAGTTTTACATAACCCATACGGGTTATGTAGAACTAAAACCACAATTTTGAGCTTTACATAACCCATATAGGGTATGCAGACATCAAAATATATGCTCTCTCTCTCTCTCTAGTTTTACATAACCTATACGGGTTATGAGAAAGTGTGAATGTTGTAATTAGGTTTACATAACCTGTACGGGTTATGAGAAAATCTTCATTTTTTGGTGCCAAAGGCCTAAAATTTAGCATTGTAAGCTGTTTTAAGGCGCTACTGTTGTTGCACATGATTTTCTCCGATAGTAATAGGCAGTTTTTTTTTTGTCAATTTTGATTTGAAATGATTGATTTATCTTGTATTTTGGATTCTTTTTGAAGTTATTTTATCATTGCTACTATAGATTATAATAAAATGATGTTAATTTGTTGTTTTTATACTATTTGATTATGGATTTTCATCATGATGTTATGTGTAGGACAATCAATATCAACAATGGGAAAGAACAAGAGAGGATCAATTGAAAAACGACAGGAAGCAAAGGAAAGACAAAGCGAGCATATGAAGAGATTACATGAAGGTACATAATATAATGCACCTAATGTAAATGATGAACATTCAAAAATTGAAATTGATATGATGAATGCACCAAATCAAAATGATCAACATACACCAACTCAAATGCATGTGGCACCTAATGAATGTGATGAAGAAACACAATTTGAAAATGATGTAATGAATGCACATGTCAATGAAATTGAAGAAGATATACCATTTGAATTTGATGTGATTAATGCACATAATGCACCTAATGAAAATGAAGAACATACACCAATCTTAACACCTCCTAGAATAATTCGTAGAAAACCAAAGTTTCTAATAGACATTGATGAACATATTTTGAATCCAATGCATGATAAAATTTCTGAAAGAACTTGTAGAAAAATAGTTAGAATAATTCAAGGAATAAATATTTTGAAAACTTAAATCAAAATGGAAGATGCCAATTAGTTTTTGAAATGATTAAAAATCTAAAATTTAGAGAGACAATAAAAATTTTGGGGTTAAGAACATCCGAAAATAATAGTGAAAGCACCATTGTGAGAAATATTTTTGATGCATACCAAGCCATTGGTTTGAAATTATGCTCTAAAGATGCTAATATTACTCGTCATGTCCTGACATCAACCATAATAGGAAAGTAAATGAAAAAATCTCATTTAATAAGAAAAAAAAGAAATACATTAAGGATAAGTAGAACCACATTAAACCATGCTTTAGATAGCTGAGAGAAAATTGAGGATCCTAACAATAATTATCTTTGGGAATTCTCTCTTTTTCTCTACTTTTACATAACTTGTACGGGCTATGAGAAAGCGTGAACTTTGTGATTAATTTTACATAAGCCGTACAGGTTATGAGAAAATCTTCATTTTTTAGTGCCAAAGGCCTAAAAATGAGCATTGCAAGTTGTTTGAAGGCCCCACAGCTATTGCACATGATTTTCCGCAACAGTAATAGACAAGTTTTTTATTTTTCTTGTCAATTTTGATTTGAAATGATTGTTTAGTCTTGTATTTTGGATTCTTTTTTAGGTTATTTTATCATTGTTACTATAGATTATAATAAAATAATGCTAATTTGTTGTTTTTCTGCTATTTGATTGTGGATTATCATCATTATGTTATGTGTAGGACAATAAATATCGACAATGGGAAAGAACAAGAGAGGATCAATTGAACAATGAGAGGCAGCAAAGGAAATCCAAAGGGAGCGTATGAGGAGATTATGTGAAGGTACGTCATCTAATGCAACTAATGTAAATGATGAACATTCAAAAATTGAAATTGACATGATGAATGCACCAAATCAAAATGATCAACATACACCAACTCAAATGCATGTGGCACCTAATGGATGCAATGAAGAAACACAATTTGAAAATGATGTAATGAATGCACATTTTAATGAAATTGAAGAAGATATACCATTTGAATTTGATGTGATTAATGCACATAATGCACCTAATGAAAATGAAGAGCATACACCAATCTTAACGGCTCCTAGAATAATTCATAGAAAACCAAAGTTTCTAATAAACATTGATGAAAATATTTTGAATCCAATGCATGATAAAATTTACGAAAGAACTTGTAGAAGAATAGTTAGAATAATTCATGGAATAACTATTTTGAAAACTTAAATCAAAATGGAAGATGCCAATTAGTTGTTGAAATGATTAAAAATCTAAAATTTAGAGAGACAATAAATTTTTTGGGGTTAAGAACATCCAAAAATAATAGTGAAAGCACCATTGTGAGAAATATTTTTGATGCATACCAAGCCATTGGTTCGAAATCATGCTCTAAAGATGCTAATGTTACTCGTTGTGTCCTCACATCAACCATAATAGGAAAGTAAATGAAAAAATATTGTTTAATAAGCAAAACAAGAAATGCATTAAGGATAATTAGAACCACATTACACCATGCTTTAGATAGCTGAGAGAAAATTAATGATCCTAGCAATAATTCTCTTTGGGCATTCTCTCTCTTTCTCTAGTTTTACATAACCTATACGGGTTATAAGAAAGTGTGAATATTGTGATTAGGTTTACATAACCTGTACGGGTTATGAGAAAATCTTCATTTTTTAGTTCCAAAGGCCTAAAAATGAGCATTGCAAGTTGTTCGAAGGCCCCACAGCTGTTGCACATGATTTTCTGCGACAGTAATAGACAAGTTTTTTTTTTTTTTTTTATCAATTTTGATTTGAAATGATTGTTTAGTCTTGTATTTTGGATTCTTTTTGAGGATATTTTATCGTTGTTACTATAGATTATAATAAAATGATGCTAATTTGTTGTTTTTTTGCTATTTGATTATGGATTGTCATCATGATGTTATGTGTAGGACAATCAATATCAACAATGGGAAAGAACAAGAGAGGATCAATTGAACAACGAGAGGCAACAAAGGAAAGCCAAAGGGAGCATATGAGGAGATTATGTGAAGGTACATCATCAAATGCACCTAATGTAAATGATTAACATTTAACAATTGAAATTGATATGATGAATGCACCCAATCAAAATGATCAACATATACCAACTCAAATGCATGTGGCACCTAATGAATGCGATGAAGAAACACAATTTTAAAATGATGTAATGAATGCACATGTTAATGAAATTGAAGAAGATATACCATTTGAATTTGATGTTAATGCACATAATGCACCTAATGAAAATGAAGAGCATACACCAATCTTAACGTCTCCTAGAATAATTCGTAGTAAACCAAAGTTTCTAATAGACATTGATGAAAATATTTTGAATCCAATGCATGATAAAATTTCTAAAAGAACTTGTAGAAGAATAGTTAGAATAATTAATGGAATAACTATTTTGAAAACTTAAATCAAAATGGAAGATGCCAATTAGTTGTTGAAATGATTAAAAATCTAAAATTTACAGAGACAATAAAATTTTTGGGGTTAAGAACATTCAAAAATAATAGTGAAAGCGCCATTGTGAGAAATTATTTTTGATGCGTACCAATACATTGGTTCAAAATCATGCTCTAAATATACTAATGTTACTTGTCATGTCCTCAAATCAACCATAATGGGAAAGTAAATGAAAAAATATCATTTAATAATAAAAACAAGAAATGCATTAAGGATAAGTAGAGCCACATTACACCATGCTTTAGGTAGGAAAGAGAAAATTGAGGATCCTAACAATAATTCTCTTTGGGCATTCTCTGGTAGATTCCCACGCAAGGACAAAGGTTGTTGTTGATGAACTAAGAAAGGTAATTGAAAAATATTAGCATGAAAACACAAGGGTTTCACCCAAACGAAGAGATGTTGTTAGAAGAAAAATTGGAATTAGAAATCATGAGCCACATCCAAAACACTTTTTAGATATGACTCAAGCACAACTTTATGAAAGGTTTCTTCAAAGCTATCCTCATATTAAAATTAGTCAAAGATTTTTGAGATGACAAAAAAGTTTTATGTTAAGATTAATCATGCACGTACTACGTGTTGTTGTAGGGTCCATGTTGAATTTTTCATGCATTATGATATTTATTTCTATATATGTGGTACTTTTTATGCTTACAATGTTTTGCAGGAATGTGGTCTAGAAGCACCTCCTAAGTCACTGAGAGAATTCATTTCAAGTGTACTCTAAAAATGAGATGATAAGTGCATTTATTATAAGATGATGCATTTTTAAGGATTATGTCTAACATGTAGTGATTTGAAAAATTTGCATAGGTTCTTACATCTCGATAACATACATGAAATTGGGCAGGAACTAGTTTCTATTGGAAAATACAAGCCAGTCACATATGGTGTTAAAGATGGAAAAGAATTAAAGAGGTGTGAGTTATTGAAAGGGATATATGTGTAGCTTATTTTATGAAGATGTTTCAAAATAAACTAGTTTATGAGTACATAGGCCACACACATAGAGCTAGGTGGTTAGATTGAGTAATTTAAGTTGTGTAAGGATACTTTCCCCCTTGGTACTATTGTATGTCATTGATTTTGCAAAGAATTATACATTAAAATCTCAAAATTAATTACAAACTATGTATTACCACTCTACACAAGTTACAATTTTGGTACACATAGTATTCATGCATGCACATGATAGCACATAGGAGGACAAAAATGTTATAAGAGAGTATCACTTCTATATCAATGATGATCATATACATTCCTCAGAGTTTGTGCAAGGATGATTTAAATTCTTCTATGACATTTTAAGTGAAAGAGGTATAAGATACAACCACCACTTAATATGGTTAGACAATTGCACCTCCCAATTCAAGAATGCAAGGATATTCTACTGGTTGACTAGGATGCATTTGACAAGTGGTGTGCAACATTTTTGGAATTTCACCGAGGCAGGTCATGGAAAGGGAGAGCATGATGGTGTAGGAGAATGTGTGAAAAGAGCTCTTACCAGAGAGGAATTGAAGTATGAAGGTGGTGCAGTGTTAATAGATGCAGAAACAATTGTGCAATGGTGTAAATCTATGATGGGACCAGGTAATGCAGGTAATTCTACGGTTTCTAGATATTTTTGGTTAATACGTGAATCTAACATTGAAAACTATTTATATTGTTGTACACTTACAGGATCAAGTGACATACATTCATTTAGAAGTTCAAATGCAACATCATTAACTATTTATACTAGACAGATTGCATTTTTTTTCTCTTTGTGTATGTATTTTGTGTGGAATGAATGTGAATCAAAAGGGTGGGTCGACCCAAAGTTGAAAATCTCGGTCTCGGCAAAATCTCGGCGGACCCAAGTTTTTTGAAAATCTCGTTCTCGGCAAAATCTCGGTGAAAATATCGGCAATAAATCGGCACTTTTATCGAACATTTGAAAATATATAATTTCTTAATATATTCTTAAAAACACACACATAAACACCAAAATTGTAGAATAGATACTGATTTGAGATATCCACCATATATTAATCAAATTTTTGAGTTAAATACATAGCAATTACTATTAGAATTTACTTTTAGAACTTATCATAAAACATAGAATCATTATCATATACCAAAAAACAAGTACGCCATATGAATAAAAATAAGTTCAATACATATCAAAGTCAAACTCCGTGAAACTACAAGTCTACAACTTTTGAATACATATTAAGTTCAAATATTAGTATCAATGAAAACTAGAAATATAAATCATAAATTGCGTCTACGACTAAAGCTCAAAAGAGATCGCTGTTGCTGGGTAGGTGGTGCTGAAGTAGTTGCATC
>MU223800.1:1467759-1493494 GCA_018584345.1 Thuja plicata | reverse complement strand
GACATTAAATTGATTAGAAGAATTATGCCAAGCAGTAACAGGGTCGTTTGGACATAATCGAGGGTATGATCACACTTAGGGCAAATAGGGTCCATAGTTGGAACAGACCAAATTTAGGTGGTTACATAAACCGTCTACACCATTAGCTCTGGATGTCCGGTTAATCACTAGTGACAACCTCGTTTCTCCCACGGACTCACTAGAACATTCACGGCCATGCCGGACCAAAGTATTCCCAAGGTGCACTAAGCATGATTGGGAAATGATCTTTCAAGGCACGTATCGTAGACCTCGGAAGATGTATCAGAAAACCTTTAGATACTACAATATTGTGTCACTAAGGCCTACAATAACCTCTCTCTGTTCTAAGAGATTTGACTTTGTTTTAATTTGGCAGGCAAATCTCGCTTGATGCCAAAACATGCAGTGGTGCTGACTTGAAAGTTGCACTATTGAGTATGTTTCAAATCGTTCATCTTGGTATCAAACTGTTGGTGCCATTAGCTCTGATTGGCCGGGTAAACACCAGTGATAACCCTATTTTTCCCATGGAGTCACTAGGACATTTACGACCATGCCAGACTGAAGTGTCCCTAAGGTGCATTAAGCATGATTGGGCAACGATATTCCAAGGCTCGTATCTTAGTACTCGTGAGACATATTGGCGAACTATAAAATGTTACAAGACCATGACATTGATGCCTATAGTAACCTCTCCCCATTCTGGGAGATTCAACTTTGTTTCAATTTGGTAGAAAAAGCTCGCTTAATGCCAAAACTTGCAATGGTGCTCAGTTGAAAGTTGCACTATTGGGTATCTTTCAAACCATTCATCTTGGCATCAAACCATCTATGCCATTAGCTTTGAATGGCTAATTAAATTCTAGTGACAACCCCATTTCTCCCATGGTGTCACTAGAACATTTGCGACCATGCCAGACCGAAGTGTCCCTAAGGTGCACTAAGCATGATTGGGCAACGATCTTCTGAGGCTTATATCTCATTCCTTGTGAGATGTATCCAAAAACCATTAGATTCTACAAGACTGTGTTATCAGGGCCTATAATAACCTCTCTCCATTTTGGGAGATTTGACTTCATTTCAATTTGGCAGGACAATCTCACTTGATGCCAAAACTTGCAGTGGTGCTCAGTTGAAAGTTGCACCATTGGGTATCTTTCAAACCATTCATCTTGGCATCGATCCATCTATCCCATTAGCTCTGATTGGATAAGTAAACACTAGTGACAACCCCTTTTCTCCCATGGATTCACTAGAACATTTGCAACCACGCTGTACCGAAGTGTCCCTAAGGTGCACTAAGTACGATTGGGAAACTATCTTTTGAGGCTCGTATCTTGATCCTTGTGAGTTGTATTGGTGAAATTTTAGATGCTACAGGACCATATTTCTGAGGCCTAAAATAACCTATCTTTGTTTTGGGAGATTCAACTTCGAATCAATTTGGCAGGGCAATCTTGCTTGATGCCAAAACTTACAGTGGTGCTCAGTTGAAAGTTGCAGCATTGGGTATCTTTCAAACCATTAGTCTTGGCATCAAAACATCTATACCATTAGCTCTAGTTGGCTGGGTAAGCACTAGTGACAAACCTATTTCACCCACGGAGTCACTAGAGTGTTCGTGACCATGCCGGACTGAAGTGTCCCCAAGGTGTACTAAGAATGATTGGGAAGTGATCTTCCGAGGATCATATATCACTCCTCATGAGTTATATTGGTGAACCATCAAATTCTACATGACCATGTTTTCGAGGCCTACAATAACCTTTCTCCATTCTGGGAGACTCAACTTCATTTCAATTTGGCAGGGAAAGCTCGCTTGATGCCAAAACTTGTAGTGGTGGTCAGTTGAAAGTTGCACCATTGGGTATCTTTTAAACCATGAGTCCTAGCATCAAACCATCTATACCATTAGCTCTGGTTGGCTGAGTAAATGCTAGTAAAAACCCCATTTTGGGTCACTAGAGTATTTGTTACCATGCCAGACCAAAGTGTCCGCAATGTACATTAAGCACCATTGGGTATGTCAGCAAGCATTCCTAGGATATGTGGGCATCATGTAAACCTGTCCAACTAGATGCAATGGAAGCATTAGTTTGTGCGCACCATGAATATAAATGTTGCTTCTCTAAGGATGATTTAGGATCATAATGTATCCTAACTTGTTTTTTTAATCACATTTCAAGCAAACCTTCAAAGTAGGAAGGGTACCCAAAGCTACATGTAAGGCATGGATCATACAGATGAACACTCGTAAGGTATGATTATAGTCATGAATGTACGCAAGGAATGAATTCTAATACACATGAGGAAATGATCATATGCTCAAGGCATGAATCACACATTTAGATATCCATAAAACATGAATCACACGTGTGGATATGTATGAATATATGAAACATACACATGAAGCATGTATATTATTAAGCCAGATAGAATACTCATGACGTATGAATTCACTTGTCATGAAACATAATAATGAATATTCATAGAACATAGTACATAAATCATATACATGAATTCATTTAAGTCAGCAAGCATATATGTGAATATACAATATGAAGTATATACATGAATTTACTGAAGTCATGAAGCATACATATATGGCATGAAGGATACACATGAATAAAATCTAGAACATAAAGCATTAATTCAATTAAATCATGAAGTACATGTGTACACAGGAGTACAATGTAGCATACATGTAGGATACATATTATGAAGCATACACATGAATCCACTTAAGTCATGTATGGAGCTCGTACACATGAATTTAGGTTATGAAATATATACATGAATACGTGAATTAAATCATGAAGTACACTTGTGAACACACGTAGCACATAAAGAGTACACATAAATTTTCTTAAGTCATGAAGCATACATGTAGGACATAGATTATGAATCATACACATGAATTCACTTAAGTCATGCACGAAGCCTGTACACATGAAATTATGTTATGAAGCATATACATGAATACACATGAAGTACACACATAAGTACATTAAGTTATAAAGAAGACACATGAATACATGCAATTCATGAAAAAATAATACACTTAAGGCATAAATTCTATACATGACTACATACACACAAACATATTTACATACTAAAAATGAACAAATGAACACACAATGAACAAATTTGATCGAATATCAAGTTTCATATAAATCAAAATAAACAATAATCGTGTACATATCAAAAAATGGCATACATCCCAAATCAATAATAGAGTTAAAAAAATGTGGCATTGACTATGTCAAGGTCGATATATACAATACAAATGTTGAATACCTACAAAAATTGGTCATTTAATGACCACAATTAGATCAATATGTCTTTATCAATATCTGCGACTGTGATGGATCATCAAAATTGAGCCTCTTCAAAGCATTAGGTGGAAAAGTCATCGATGAATCAATTATGATCATTTCCTATATGGTAAGTGATAAAAGATATTATAGTCGTACATGAAGGAAGTAGGGTTTTCAAACAAACAAGAAAGCAATTTGAAAGGAGTTAACAAGAGAGTTTCAACTTTGTTGTGCACTTAGTAAAAAGGAGTCAAGAAGACAAGCATACTTCTTCCCTCTGTTGTGCTTGAACCCATCTTTGACAAGTAGGACATCTAATGAAATGGAATGGTAGAGCATCAGTGGGAAGATTCAATGGGAACTGTAATAGGTAAAATACAATTAACACAAATTAATAACCCAAAGTTGTTGACAAACACTAAAAAACTAAAAATGTATGTACTAATATCTAAAGCATATGTTTAACATATATATAGAATATATGCATACCAGAACCTCAGATGGCTCTCTTGTACTCTTAGGAGGCATCATCCTTGATGAGGTAGCTATGAACATTTCATGTATGAAAAATCATAATAGATGTCATAGTCATAGAGGAAGGATTTCTAAAAGATTTCGAACAAACAAGAATGCAATTGAAAGTAAATATAAAAATGTTACCTCTTTCCTCTCCTGAACATCAGTGACATCAGGTGCATTCATTAAATCTATAAAACCCAATTATTTCTATATGTAGAACAAATAAGTTAGGTGTATTAATCAATATAGACTACAAGTACATGTTTAATAATAATACATTTCAACAAATAAACTTAAATTCTACTGATTTTTCATTTAGGTGTCCTTGAGGATTTCTTTCTCTATCCCGGTGTCCTCAAGTCAGGTGGGGTACCCTAGAAAAAGAAAAATTAAAATAAGAGAAATGAATATGATACCTTATAGGTTCAATTTAAATTGTAAACAAGAGATGTGCAAAATATTATACCACAAAGCTCTGAAGGCCAAAGTCAATGACAAAAAGCATGATATCATCAACATGAGAAATCTGAGCAGCCAACAAGCCCTATAAAACACCAAATAAATATAGATATATTGACAAACGATATTTTAAAACCAATGGATTATTCTATTTTTATGAATATTTAAAAAGATTTACCTCAGGTGTCAAAACTACACATGCACATCTACTCAAATGAACGCTACGTGGTGTGCTCATATCACCTGCTGCACCTTGTAATACATATTATTCATATATAAATTTAAATTGTTCTCTAAGTAAAAATTTATTTACTTTTATAAGATTTAGGTGATTAATTAATAACATGTCAAAACACAAATTAAAAAACCTGTGTCTTCTCTCGAGAAAATACCATCATCATCAAGTTGTCTATGAGGGCCACATCGTCAACCATGAATGTATGACATCTACCCCCATAATGTGTATAGGAATGGGATGTTGAACCATCCTCATTCGTATTATTATCTACCCCAACACATATACCCTGAAAACTAGGGCACATATTCTCAATGGGTTGGCCTAAGCCGAATGGTGCATCTGATGACGATGGAGGTGGCACAGGTATTGATCCACCCTTTTCTTTGACAAAATATTTTTCATACTCAATAATGACACTAGCCAATGATGTGGCTGCATGAAGAGTCTTTAATAATATTGTTTCTTTACAATATTATTAAAGAGTACAAAGCACATGATCTTCTATAATGCTATTAAAAATTGAGAACAAGGACCCATTTTGATCTTTAGTGATAGCTGTCAATTGAGACTATACTATACATAATTGAGTCTAGAGATCTGAGTTGTTGATGGGGCTATCCTTCAAGGCTTTAGAAAGAGTTGCGTATTAAAAAAAAATATTTGAGAATAAACCACACATAATCACTTCCATTGGAGGAAAAGCACTAGAAAAGATAGCTCAACATCAAAGCAACCAAACTTATAAAAGAATACTTTGATGAAAGAATTTTGAGATCATATTTTGTGAATAGTGCAACACTAGAATAATCAATTTCTATTTTAATTTTGTTAAGTATGTATGGAATTAGAGTCATGATTTCTTTCCAAATTTGTTGAGAATTCTTGCAAGCTCAAAAAACATTTTTATGGTTTCAATCTTTTGGTAGTAGGGATATTTGGTGGACTGATTGGAATGAAAGGTAAGATATTCACTCCCAATAATTTCATAATGGATAATATTCCATTATAGAAATTGAGATTAGGCCTCAACTTTATATTCCACACAATGATACTCATGTTGGATGATATCAATTTTTGGTTGTTGATACTCGTATTTTGTCACTGATGTCAACATATATTTATGTGAAAGAAGACAGACCAGTTACTTAACTAGAAGGCATGTACAGACACTGTACTGATGAACAAAAATGAGAGAAGTTGGATTTAAGTAGAAGAATGAGTTTTGACCTTACATCTAGGGCTGCTTGACTTTATGTTTCATATCATGGATGTTACATCTGTTTTAGTAAAGACTATTTTCTGGACTGTGACTGTGATTCTGGACAGAGAAGGTCTCTGTGTTTTGGGCATATCTTGCTGAGGAAGATGTTTCAGAACTTGCAAGCTTACTGATGGAGAGCTGACATATGATGGTGAAATGGGTTGAGTTTGATTTCTATTTGGGTACTGATGACGTCAGCTGTGGCGTGTGTTCTGGAGAAGACTTATTTCCTGGCCGACTTAAGACTTGTAACATGTGGAAATTAATTCTGAGCATGGATTGCAGATCTGGAGGTATTTATAATGAATTGTAAATATTGTATACTTGTTATAGGTATTGTGTGTATATTAGCAAGGGCTTATGTAATTATTTGTATGATGGGAAACCTTAATTGGCTGACCTAGTTAATTGTGTATTAGGAAAGCTTAACTAGCCGACCTAATGGGTTATTGTAAGAGGGTATATATGAGTGATATTTTCATTTGTGAAAAGTGTGGTAGAGAAAGAAAAGAGTAGAGATTTGTGAAGCTACAAAGCTTGACTGCTGGATAGAGAGTAGAGTTGGTACTTCATTTGAACTGACCAAGCAAAGACAATTTCTATCAGACAGTTCACTAGATTGTGTATTTGCTGTATACACTTGATGCAGATTGTGAATCCTTGAGGGTGGATTCAACCTTCTTTGGGAAGTGAGCCTACTACTTTCATTGAATCCTAACAGGGTCTATCTCCTAACAGGGACTGTGTACTATAATGTAATAATAAGCTCCTAACAAGGCTAATATCTTTTAATAGGGATACTATACTCTCAATACATTATTTTGTGGGTGTTAATTCCCACCGGGGTTTTACCTTTAACAGGGTTTCCTCGACAACAAACATTGTGTTATGGTGTTGGAAATTACTGTGTTATTTACTTTTGATGTTATGGTTCATAAAGTTTAAAGTTTAATAATCTATTACACAACTGATTCACCCCCCCTCTCAGTTGTCTTGTGGACTATTATTCCTAACAACTCAAACTAAACCATTTGGATTCACGCCAATTCAAACTATTGGAAAAATGGTCAACGCTTCCCTCAAGATTTGATATAAGGGACTATCCATCTCCCATGTATTTTACAAGTCTAGTGGTTGTATCAGACATTGACAGGTCGATCTTTTGGTGCAATGACAACCACACTTGTAATAATTTATATCTGAGCTTGGTCACAAGTTTGAATCCCCTCAGGTAACGCTAAGGTGGAGATTTTTGGAAAAATGGTCATTTCTCCCCTTGGGATTCATGACAAGGGACTAATTACCTCTTATAGATTCTATAAGTCTATTTTTTGTATCAAACATTGACGGGTCAATCGTTTGGTTCAATGACAACCACACTTGTAACACAAACTCCATTTGTGATTTGGATAAATTTGCTTTGGAGAATTTTTTTTTAACATAAATTAGTTTGAAATGGAAGTTTTCAATATTATAACCCAAACACCACCTCCAATCTTTAAAGAAGTTGCACAAAATGGGAGTAACTAGTTTCAATTGAAGATCCAAAGGAAAAAAACTTGTACCTTGTGAATGTCATTGATAAGATATTTGTGTAATTTAAATTCACTCTTGAGTTGCAATTAATTTTTCTAAGTTAAAGAAGTGAACTCCCATATGTCCCTATATTTCATAATGCCTTTTTTGAAGAAGAGTTTGTTGTGTGATTAAGAATTAAAATCAAGAGTTTTGTTCTTGGAAGTTTATCAATATTGTCCACCAAATAGAAGAAGACATGTGACCTGCATTTAGTTTTATCACTATATAGGACTCCAAATTTTGCAAAAAATTTAGAGCTCCAACATGCTCTTTTTGGGGACGTATGCTCCCTATGAACATAGCAAAATCCCAATTATCTCTGGAGAAGTAGACCATTAGTTTATTATCCTCTTCATAAAATATTTGTCTGAACTTAATTTGGTGGCCCCTGGCGACCAAAATGAATATTATTGTTTTCCTCTGTGAAAGATTTATGATCATACAACACTTTGAATCTCTTGAAAATGATATTATATCATTCCTTTTCCTTATCAACTAGAATATTTTAAAATAGATAAGTTTCAAAATTATTTAGCCCTAACATCTGATTCCTTGTTGTATTAGATGTATCATCCTTATAGAGAATACTTATTGGTTCCACTTCATTAATGCAGTCTTTGGATTTTGATTTGTATTTTTCCTTTGAGAAATCATCAGGTGCACTGTGTTCTTTTTTGAATGAAGGATCCATATGAATTTGATCAGTCGTACAAGTATCTAAATCAAGTTTTTCTGCTTGGATATCTCCTTGCACACAATCTACCCCATTTCCAATCTCCAAATATTGTTTATGCTCACATAAAGGGTTTGAAGATAGCTCATATTCAAGAACTAAAAATTCTTTTATATCAAGAATCTGATCAGATACGATATTTGGATAATTTTTCAAAACTTTTCTTCAGCATATTATCATCATTATGCTTGGCTATTTCAATCTCATCTTCACAAGTCTGATACAACTCTCGCTCATAGGATGAATTGAATGATATCTCACCTTTTGAATGCATATTTTGGGTTTCATCAAAATTATTATTAGGCCTTCTACCTTCATCTTGATGCTGGTGGACTTGATTGCATTGAAAATCCTCTTCAAACAATTCATTTAAGAACATGGATATTTCAGGCATACCCTCATGAGAGTCTTCATATGAAACTTCTTTTTGTTCATATTTTGTATGATGTTATATTTCATCTTTTTCATCTGATTCTTGGAAATTATTATCTTCTTGATCAGGTACATCTTGAATATGTACTGATCCATTACCTTGTTTACTGTGGTGGATTGAGAAAAAAATTTCACCATTTCTTTGAACATGTTTCTGATATTCAATATCTAATAGATCAAAAATTTCCTCAATACTGAGAAGGTTTTCTTCCTCATCATCATGGTTATTGATACTTGTCTCCATACATATCTCATCATGTACAAATTCCTCTTCAACTTGATCTAGATTCTCTTCCTCAATGACATAATTCTTTTCATGTACATGAACCCTTTTAGTCTGATCACAGATTTCCATTGCATTCAAATTTGGAGTACTTATAAAATTTTCCCTATATTCCTCCCTTTCTACCCTCAACTCTTCACATATTTGATCAAGAAAAGCTATCAGTTGAGAATCATGGTAGATTCCCAACTCACAAATTTTATCCATTAATTCCCTTCCAAGAGGCCTATATCTAAAGGTATTTCCCGATAAATTTTTATCATTCTGATGAAAAAATATACTGTAGATTCTCCCTCATATCTTTCCAAATTGAATAATGTATCCAAAACAGACATGTAAGATTCCTCTTCCATAATGTAATTTAGATCCTCTTCCTGTTCGTAGCACATGTTTTGTTCATAGCACATGTTGTTTTCTTCACCATGGCATCATGAAACATATTAAGAAACTATTGCTCAAATTGTCTCCATGATGAAATGGACTGTGTAGGTAAAGATTAATATTATTTTTGTGCATAGTCCTTTAAAGTACTAACAAATAACTTCATCACCTGATCTTCTAGACAAATCTCATAATATTCTATAAATATGTGAATGCATCTAAGTGTTGCAGTGCTAATTTATCTCATTCTCCATGGAACTTTGGTACAATTTGTGAAAGTTTAGGGAATAATTTATTTGGGATGCACTAAAATATCCTAAGATCCAATGTCCTGATGTCGTGTAGAATAAATGGTCTTCTTTGACATGGTTGAAAAATCCTGGATCAAAATTGTCCACCTTTTCAAAGACGAAAACTAACATCTCTTTCTGATTCTTCTCCCTTAGTAGAGTCACTAACTGAAAATTTTTACTTAATAGAGTCACCACCTCTTTTGAGGAAAATGTTATTTTTTGGTCTTCTAGATTCTTCCTTCCAGCAGAGTGCACTTTCAAACAAAATGGTATAACTATTCTCTGATCTACAAAATATGAAACTCTAGGTAACTTCACAATACTTACTGTGAGAAACTCTCCCCAGTAGAGTTGCCAATCTATTGGTGCTCAAATCAACAGATTAGATTTCCTATGGACATGTCAATCCAATGCTGGGAAACCCAAATGATTTGGCCAACTAACAAGATTCAACCAAGGCAAGGTTGAACCTTCTACAATTCTAGCTCTGCAGAACCAAGGTTGGTAGGCCTATACCTTAAAATTATCCATCAAGTCTTAAGGATTTTTATAGCAGATAGAACACACCTCAAATCCTCTCCCTCAAGTATGGTAATGGCACTTGAAAGAAATCTAACTAAAAGCAATATATCATAAACTGCAAAACTAAAATAATTTGAGTAATTGAAAGAATATTTAGAAAATATATGTATAAATGGAAAATAATAGATGGATAGGATGTCACAAAACCTTAGACAATAAATTGAATAACCATAATCTAATTAATGAGTAGATCAATGCCTTATTCTATAATGGGTAATAGAGTGAAAATCATCCCAACCCTATGTACAACCTCAGAGACAGTTTGTAAGAAATATATCACTTCAAAGGTGTTCAAATGAGCATGTATCTCAAGATAAATCCACAACTATTTCAATTAAATTTAACTTTTCAAATGACAAACTGATTGATTATGGCCACAAATCAATTAAATTTAACCATGCAAGATGAAAAGACCAATTAATAATAAAGCTGTAAATTTAATCAAAAGTATGCAACATCTAACTATCACTTTGAAGAAAATCAAAATATTGTATCCAAGGGACTAATTGAAAATGAAATTGAATCAATTCCCACAAATGAAAGAAAAAGCACTTATCTTTATTGATTTTGAAAAAATTGGTACATCTAAGTTCATGTTACAAGTTGTTGATCCAACTACCCAATCTGTAAAATGTTGTATCTTTGTTCTCTCTTTGTTTACATTTTACACCACATATATATGTGGATGAATGGTTTTCACACCCCTTTAGGGTGAAGAGACACCACCCTATGTTTAAAATTTAAAAATTTCTTTTGAAAAAACTAATCAACAAACAAACTAATAATTACCTATCTTTCAAATTTGGCTTTGGTCAAAAATCTAAAATAAATTGTATGACCATAAGATTTTTACAGGAGATAGGAAATTTGATTTTCCGAACTGGGCCTATTTTATATTTTCAATATTTGATCGTTGTAAGTCTTTGTTGACATTATCTTTATAGAAAGTTGAAATTCCAGCATCTCTAAAACCTTTGCTTACAAAATTTTGATTTTTCCTGTCACAGAGATTCCTTCCTTAATCCATCAAATTTGAATTGAAAAGTAATATATTTTTGTATCCCATTCTATGTACCCCATCATATCATCAATTATTGGGCATGTAGTTTAGGATGCCATTTTTAGATTTTTATCACTATATAGCACTCCAAATTTTGCCAAAAATTTAGAGCTCCAACAATATCTATGTCATTAGGTAATTCTACTTCATAAGCATTTCCACTGTCAAATCTTCTCAATATTTTTCAAGGACCAAATTTCTTCATCTTCAATTTTCCATATGTTCCAATAAGAAATTTGCCTTTCTTCAAATGAACCATTACTGCATCACCAACTTCAAAAGTTTTATGTCTCCTTGATCTACCTGCACTATCTTTGTATTTCTGATTACTTTGCTCCAAATTTTGTTTTACATCCTCATGCAATGTCTTCATGAACTTAGCAAATTTTTTTGCTTCAACACTTCTTTTCTCTTCTTTAGCAATGTCTCTCAAGTCTGATATACCTCTCTGTTGTATTCCATGAACAATCTCAAAATATGACTTTCCAGTACTTCTATTCACTGATTGTTATATGAAAACTCTACTTGTGCCAACATCAAATCCCAATTACTCGATGTGTCTCCAACTAAGAATCTTAACATGTTACCCAAACTTTGGTTTACAACTTCTGTTTCTCCATCAGTCTGTGGATGAAATGTAGAACTATACTTCAACTCAGTGTCCAACTTCTTCTAAAGTATTTTCCAAAAATAGCTGATAAACTTACTATCTTGGTCAGAGATGATACTCCTCGGTAATCCATGCAATCTGACAATCTACTTAAAGAAAAGATCTTCTATATGTACTGAATCTGATGTTTTTCTACATGGTATTAAATGTGTCATCTTATAAAATCTATCTACCACAACAAATATGGAATCATTACCTCTTGCTATCCTCGGTAAGCCAAGACCAAAATCCATGCTTATATCACTCCAAGGTTTCTTTGGAATAGTAATCGGTGTATACAAACAGGTATTCTGACTTACTCCTTTTGCAACTTTACAAACTCCGCAAATTTTCACAAATTTTTGAACATCCTTATACAACTGAGGCCAACAATACCTTTCCTTAAGCAAACTCAATGTTTTATCAATACCAAAATGTCCATGCAAACCACTACTATGTTTTTCCTTTATCAAATTAGTTCTCATTAATCCTCTCGGTATGGACAATTGAATACCTTTGAATAACATATCTTTTTGAATGAAATAGTATTCAAACTTACTTATAGGCGCTCTGCACACTCTCCACTACTTAGAAAAATTAGGATCATTTTCATACAAATGCTTCATGTCATCAAAACCAAGAACCTCAATTCTCATTTCAGTCAACAAAGACATTCTTCTACTCAATACATTAGAAACTCAGTTAGAAACTCCACTCTTATGCTTTATCACAAATGTGAAACTCTATAAATGCTCTACCCATTTCATATGTCTCTGATTCAACTTATTCTAACTACCCAAATACTGTAAAGCCTTATGATCAGTATACAACACAAATTCACTTGGCATAAAATAATGTCTCCATTTCTTTAGAACTTAAACAATAGCATATAATTCTTGATCATAGACATAATATTTCCTTTTAGCATCATTCAACTTTTCACTAAAGAAAGCAATAGTTTTACCTTCTTGGGTCAACACAAATCCTATTGCACTTCCACTTGCATCACATTCAACTTGAAATACCTTATTGAAATTAGGTAAGGTTAACACAGGAAATTTAACAACCTTCTACTTCAAAGTCTCAAAACTCTTATCAGCTCCATGTGTCCATTTGAATTCTCTTTTATCTCATCTCATTGTCTCAGTCATAGCATTACAAATAGAACTGAAATTTCTTATAAACTTCCTGTAAAAACTTGTCAATCCATGAAATAATCTTACCTCACTGAAATCTTCAGGTGTAGGCCAACTAAGTATAGCTTCAACCTTCTCAGGATCCATCTTCAAACCATGAGATGAATTCACAAAACCTAAATACACAAGTTCTTCTTTCATGAAGGAACACTTTTTCAAATTTATCAACAACTTTTCTTCTTTCAATCTCTGCAATACTTGTCTTATATGCATCAAATTCCTTCACTAGTCTTACTGAATATCAAAATATAATCTAAGTATACAATCAAACATTTATTCAAGAATTTATTCACAACTTCATTCATTAACCTCATAAATGTACTCGGTGCATTAGTTAAACCAAAAGGCATAACCAACCACTCATACAAACCTTCTTATATCTTGAAAGAAGTCTTCCACTCATCACCTTCTCTAATTTTGATATGATAATATCCACTCTTCAAATCAATTTTAGTAAAATATTTTGCTCCACTCAAACAATCCATTATATCATCCATCCTCGGTATAGGAAACCTATACTTAACTATGATCTTATTGATTGCTCTTGAATCTATGCACATTCACCATTCTTCATTCTTCTTAGGTGCCAATATAGCTGGTACTACACATGGGCTCAAACTTTCTTTGATTAAACCCTTGTTCAACAACTCATGAACTTGTCGGTTGATTTCTTCATTCTTAGTCGGTGTCAACTGATGTGGTGCCTTATTTGGTAAAATAGCTCTAGGAATCAGATCCATACAATGAATAATATCTCTCATCGGTGGAAAATCATCAGGTAGATTATCTAAAACAATCCCCTTGTACTCGGTGAGAAATTTCTCAATTTATGCAGGAATTTCATCTTCTATATTCTTACTTAGTTTGTTAGGAATCATAGCATAACATATATCATTCCTTTTCAAATCCTTAACAAACTTTCTACCTTCCATCAAACAAACTTTCACAGATGTGCATATCTCACCAACAGATTCTTCAACCAAAGGTAAGAAGATTTGTTTCTTACCATCAACCCAAATAGTATATATGTTGACTTTTCCATCATGTATAGCATTTCTATCATATTGCCAAGGTCTACCCAACAAAATATGACAACAATCCATTGGCATAATATCACACAACATCTTATCATAATAATTTCCAATTTTCAGATTCATAATTCATTGTTCACTCACCATTAATGTATGCTCATCCTTGATTCATGAAATCTGATAGGGCTTCAGGTGCTTCATTCTTTCCAGCTGCAACTTTGTGACCATCTCCTCAGATGCCAGATTCTTCAAGCTTCCACTATCAATAATTACCTTTGAAACTTTATCTGCAACTCTACATCTGGTCTTGAACAAAATTTTCATGATAGGATCTTGCTTATCCTTTTCACTCCAAAGTATCCTTCTGATCATTAGATTTCTTTCCTTCTCTGGTTCATTTGGTGACTCTTCTTGCACCAAATCATTTTTGCTACTACTAAATTTATTTCTTGCATGTGTACACTCAAAATATCTGCGTCATTCTTCACCACAATTTTAACAAGTTCCTTGGAACCCTCTTCTACTATAACCACCTCGGGAGTAGTTTCCTCTTCCTCGGAATGAACTTCCACCTTTCCATTCAGTCTTTCCTTTGTCTTGATATGTGTCTAAAATTGTCTTGTCTGGTTCAGATCTACTATTTTCACCATGAGATCTTCCTCTTCCTCTAGGGAATCTACCACCTCTGACTCTTTGCCTTTGTTCATATCCTTTTTTTCAATTTCTCCTTAGCTTTTAGGGAAAACTGATATGCCTCTTCAATGCTCTCCATCTTTACGAAGCTGATCTCATCTTGTATATAACTTATTATTCCTTTCAGATATCTTGTTATTCTTTCCACTTCATCTTCAACATGTCGAGATTTAATGTCCAATCTGTATAATTCCTTAGTGTAATCTTTTACCGAGCTATCTTTCTACTTCAAACTTTGTATTCTCCTAATCAGGTTAATCATGTAATCACAAGGTAGAAACTTGCTTTTCAGTTTGTTTATCATCTTATCCCATACCTTGATCTTGTCTTTACTCTTCTTCTTTCGATCCAATTGCACATGCTCCCACCACAAGGATGCAAGACATTTCAACTTTGTACTTGCAATCTTTACTTTCTTCTCCTTTGATACATTCTCATACTCAAATTATTTTTCCATTTCAGTTATCCAGTCTATCAATTCATCACAATCCAACTTTCCACTATACTTATCAGTCTATCATTTTTGTTTAGGTGATTAATTATTAGTGACTAATTATTTAGTCATTTATTTGGTAGTTTATTTAGTTTCTTTTATTTGGTTGACCTTTTGATTTTACTTGGTGACTAAATTAGTCACTTATTTAGTCATCTATACTTGTAAATTGCAAAAAGATAGTATAATATGACCATTTTTAGTCACATGACCAAAAGTTTTAGTGGTGTGACTAAACATTATAGTCACGTAGTCACATATTTGCCAAAATATACTAGTGAAAGGATGGGTACATCATCAAAAAAATGTAAAAAAGGATATAAGCATGATGCGTGATCAATGACTCCCATAGCTATGACATTTGTAGTCTCTATGTCCCTAATGTATACATGATCAAGAGTTAACTCAATAATTTTACCTTGTGCCCCATTAGTAATTTGATAAATAGAAAGGAGATTAGTGGTCAAGGATGGTACACAAAGAAAATCATTTAATGTCTCCTTTCCCATAGGAATAGAAAATTTCCCATGAACCTTCATGTATGTGTTGTTTTTGATTGAGGTAACAATAGGTTTTGAAGGGGACCCTGAAACCCTTTACAAACTAAAAGACATAAAAAAACATTAAAAGTATCAAAAAAATAATGTCTGCCTTATAGAAATGATAGAACTAAGAGATGGAAAACCCCAAGATATTATAATAATAACATCATCCTCAAAAAGAGAAAAAAATGACCAGCACACTATTCAACAAACAAAGACAAAAAAGTTTCCAACAACACAATTCAGTCCAACATTTTGAGGAAATCCTTAGAATCCACCAGTAGGGCCTGAATCTTTTGGATAGATTCCTTACATATCGTAAGATCTTTAGGATGGGAGCCTATTTTATTTTTTGTGCTTTCTATGGTTCTAAAACCAGGGCCAAAAGTTTGCTCATCCTGATTAACAACATCATCATCAATGGTAATTGCATTTTTATCTGTCTGATTTCCTTCCAGCAGAGCATATAGTGCATTAAGGTTAGTAACAATATCTTTCATTCCCTTGTTGCTAAGGGTCAAAATCTTCCTGAGTAGTTTCTCATCGCTAATTTCTCTATTGAGGATGGGAGTGAGCTTCTCATCTATGATGTTAGTAATATTGTCATTAGAGATAGAACTCTCAAATTCCTCAATAAAAACATTATTACCTTTACAATTATACATAGCAACACCGTTCCTCATTTTATCCAACATCTCTTTGAGAATCTCATTCCTAGCATCTAGGGCTCTATACTTAACACTCATATCTTGGATTTCATGAAACACCCATTTATCCAGGTTAAAGGCTAGGATATCTTTGCTTGTAGCCGCATTCAAGACACTCATGTTGGTGACTCTTTTTGTGTTGGAATACTGTTCCTCCAGAGACGTAGCCTCACATTTTTTATGATTCTCAGTAATTTTTACCTTTTGAGTGTTACCCTTCATAGTCAGGTTCACATAGGGAATGTTAGGATGTTCATCATCCTCCTAATTAGTAGTCGAGCCAAATTTTTTGGAAAGAAAATTCAAAGGAGCATTGCCCTTTTCATTTTCAGCATTGGTCTCCATGCCCATCTCACCAGTATCCCTATATTTAGTGTCATTCCCATCCTCATTATCCCTATCAATGTTCTCATCTTTAGCATTACCCTTAACATTATCCTCACCACTTCCTTCCTGGGCATTCTTCTAGAACTCATCCAAGACATTGTGCAAATTAATAGAATCCTCAGAATTATTCTGCTGGGGGTCTTTCACAATATCATCTCTTGCCCTATCTTTGACAAACTCAGAGAAAATATCAACAGTTTCTTCTAGAAAAGGAGGGCTATTGTCTTGGAGATTCTTATCAGACTCCTCTTCATTCTCTTCCATGAGGGTATCATCATTATCAAGAATCTCCTTGTTACTAAGCTCATCATTATCTAGGTTTTCCTCCTCGGATGTTTGGTCATCCTTTTCATCATCATAATTAATTCCCTCCACCTTGTCAAAGATAGATAGGGGACCCTCTTTCTTCACAAGATTAACCTTTCTAGTTTTCTTATTAGGTCAAGGTCTCAGTTTCTTCCCAAAATTAGTCTCAACACTCTTTCTCTTCTTCTTGCCAACTTGCTTAGGAACTAGTTTTGAGATCTCTTCTCTGGCATACTCAGTGATAAGAAAAATAAGACCTTCATGAAGGACATGAGAGATGGGCTTGATTCTATTGTCCATAATACTCTTGTTCAAGGAACTTAGCAAGAAATAGGGGAAAGAGACCCTAGTTTTGTGATGAAAATGATTAACAAGTAAAAATGGAAATTATAACCCTTGAATATCTTTCATCTAAGGTGAAATAATCCATGATAACCTTCAAGAATTGAGCCTAGGGGAGCTTGATATTACTGATATTAACATAATCAACATTTCTCTTAACTAACATTGCCCTCCAACAGTTTTAGGAAAATCCTTAAAAGCCTTATTACCAATTTTCCTATCTTTGAAGTAATTCATGCCATCAAGTGGAAGATGCATAATCTCTGTAGTTAGGTCCAAAGTTAGAGGGAAAGACTTACCCACAATATGCACTACCCTACTATCCCAGCCTGAAGCAAACTCTGTAGTAATATCTTTATTGTTTCCATGCAAGCGCTTCAGATACTGCTCAACTCTTCCCTTCTTAAGTTTCTACCAAACTTTGTTTTTTTGAACCCTTTTGCAATCTGAGGGTTCCTCTCTCTTAAGATCCCCTCTAATTTATTCCTTCATACACATACATAATTCATGTATGTGTTGTTACCCATCAATATATTAGGATAATTATAAGGTTCAATATAAGAAAACATATTCATAGAATATTCCATATGATGTGAATCACCTGAATCAAGAAGCCATTTACCTTTCTGAATATTTTTGGAGGCCATGAATGCTTGTCCTTTACATTTATCCTTGCTTGATGATGTAGATGAAGAAGCTGGAAAATGTGCAGAAGAAGGAGTAGACACTGATGAGGGAAACTTAATATTGTTCTTTTGAAGAATGTAAGTGAGATCACCAATCTTCTTGTGGAAACCTTTATGCTCATCATGTCCTAGATTTTTACAATATGCATATTTTAAACTCTTTCCTCTATATGATTCCTCTCTTGAAGAGGACTTGGATTCAGATTTATGTTGTGAAGGAGAATCATCACCTTTATCATGAGTATTAGGATCCTTATGTTGCTTCTTTCCTTTTCCATAGAAAGCCTTTGGAGTGGAGTCATTTGCAAGAAATGAATGATGCATTGAAGGCTTCAATTGACCCATGTGTGCCAAAATTTATTTTTCCCTTGTGATTTGAGCTACAAATTCATCAAGAGAAGGCATTTTCTATGCACTACCAAGAGAATCCATAGTAGCATAGAATGTAGAAACAAAAATTAAATATTCAGGTCCTAGCTTGGAAATAATAGATAAGATCAAATGTTCATCCTCTTTAGTAATGACACAATTAGAAAGCTCCAATCTAATAGAATTGAACTTAGAGAAAAAGTCTTGAATATTGTCAAAAATTCTAGGATCTAAAATTATGAACGCATTCTCCAATCTGAATTTTCTCATTCTATTAGGTTTACCAAAGATCCCTCCAAGGTGGTCCAAGTATCACGAGGATGTGTGCAAGATGCAATATGATATAGAAAATCATGAAATATTGAAGATCTAAGAGAGCCAAGTTCTTTATCCCTTCGATCAAATAATTTTCTCCTTTCTACAACACTTGTAGCTGGTTCTAGATCCTCCCAAAACATATTCTAAGTAATCCAATACTTAACAACTGATTAGAAACTAATTCTTTCCATTCATGATAGTTATATGGAGTGATAATTTTGACTTTTGAAAAATCCATAATGAAGCCAAAGAATGATTGAAAATAACTAATAACTCCAAATGACTGATGCAACTAAAAAAACTAAAATCCAAGGATTAACTAAGTGCATATATAGCCCTAAAATGACCTATTTTTTGCAGTGATATTTCCACTCCAAATCACTAAAAAATAGATTTCATATCTGGAAACTAGACGAAAATCATACACTTTCAAAAAAAATTGCACCTAAAAATGTTACCGTATGTGCCCAAACGAAGGTTTGGAAGTTGCAAAATGTAGGATTAGAAAGGTATAGTCATGAAAATATTCAAATTATTATCAATCTGGCCATCAAAATCAGAAAATAATTCCACCACTACAATCTTCACTAAATTACACCCCAAATAAAAAAAAATCTCAAAAAAAAGTTCTAATATGAGAAAGATATGGCCATTTGAAGTTAGACTGCAAATGCAAAAGCTTCAATAGAGAGGGGTAAGAAATTTCATCACTGTGATGATGTCATAAAAAATTGGTCTTATATTTGACATCTTCTGGGCCATTACAGGAAAGCCAACAAACCTTACAGGATGACAGTTGGACTCCCATCAAATTTAGGCTCATTAAATGTCCCGCCTGAAAAAAATAATTATTGTGTTGAGGACTAGGCTTATGTGGCCAATGATTTGGCACTCCTCTATGTGTTATCTTTCAATTTGATGTCAGCCATGTGAGGTGGCACTTAGTGTAGCAAGATCTCCCAAGTGGCATGCTCTAATTGGGATTTTCCCTGGTGATGTGGACTCCTCCACATGTCAGCAGGTGATTGGATGGGACCCGAATGATGTGTATGCTCATGTGGGTAGAGTAAGGTTTGCTTCTTTTGGTGGCAGTGGCAGATCCTATTCACAAGGGTGGTAGTGCGTGGACAAGAGCTGGTCAAGCTCAGGGCGGGCTGCTTGGCAGGCATGGTCAGAGCACGAAAATGGTTGGAGCTCAGGAAGACCATGGGTTCCTCTCTCTTAAGATCCCCTCCCTTTTCTTCCTTCATACACATACATAATTCATGTATGTGTTGTTACCCATCAATATATTAGGAGAATTACAAGACTCAATATAAGAAAACATATCCATAGAAGATACCATATGATGTGAAACACCTGAATCAAGAACCCATTTACCTTTCTGAAGATGTGTGGAGGCCACGAGTGCTTGTCCTTTACCTTTATAATTGCTTGATGATGTTGATGAAGAAGCTGGAAAATGTGTAGGAGTATATATTGATGAGGGAAACTTAATATTGTTCTTTTGAAGAATGTGAGTGAGCTCATCAATCTTCTTGTGGAAACATTTATACTCATCATGTCCTAGATTCTTACAATATGCACATTTTATCCTCTTTCTTCTGGATGATTCCTCTCTTGAAGAGGACTTGGATTCAAATTTATGTTGTGAAGGAGAATTGTCACCTTTATCATGAGGATTAGGATCCTTATGTTTCTTCTTTCCTTTTCTATAGGAAGCCTTTGGAGTGGAGTCATCTGCAAGCAATGTATGATGCATTGAAGGATTCAATTAACTTATGTGTGCTGAATTTTATTATTCCCTTGTGAGTTGAGCTGCAAATTCATCAAGAGAAGGCATTTTCTATGCACTACCAAGAGCATCGATAATAGCATAGAATGTAGAAACAAAAATTGAATATTCAGGTCCTAGCTTGGAAAGAATAGATAAGATCAAATGTTCATCCTCTTTAGTAATGCCACAATTAGATAGCTCCAATCTAATAGAATTGAACTTAGAGAATTTTTTTAGAATATTGTCACTAGGATCTAAACTTATGATCTCATTCTCCAATCTAAATTTTCTCATTCTATCAGGTTTACCAAAGAGTCCCTCCAAGGTGGTCCAAGCATCATGAGGATGTGTGCAAGATGAAATATGATATAGAAAATCATGATAGATGGAAGATCTAAGTGCTTTGTCCCTTCGATCAAACCATTTTCTCCTTTATGCAACACCTGTAGCTGGTTCTGGGTCCTACCCAAAACATATTCTAAGCAATCTAATACTTAACAATGGATTAGAAACTGATTCTTTCCATTCATAATAGTTATATGGAGCGAGGATTTTAAATTTTGAAAAGTCCATAATGAAGCCAAAGAATGATTGGAAATAACTAATAACTCCTTCAAATGACTGATGCAAATAAAAAAACTAAAATCCATGGATTAACCAAGTGCATATATAGCCCCAAAATGACTTATTTTTTAAAGTGATATTTCCACTCCAAATCACTAAAAACTAATTTCAAATCTGGAAACTAGACAAAAAATCATGCACTTTAAAAAACAATTGCACCTAAAAATGTTACCGTATGTGGCCAAATGAAGCTCTGGAAGTTACAAAATGTAGGATTAGATAGTTATAGTCCTGAAAATATGAAAATTCTTATCAATCTGGCCATCAAAATCTGAAAATAATTGCACCACTATAATCTTCACAAAATTACACCCCAAATCAAAAAAAAATTTCTCGAAAAAAAGATTTGATATGAGCAAGATATGGCTCTTTGAAGTTAGACTATAAATTCAAAAGCTTCAATGGAGAGGGGTAAGAAATTTCAACCTTGGGATGATGTTAGAAAAATGTTTTCTTAAATTTGAAGTCTTCTGGGCCATTGCAAGAAAGCCAACAACCCTTACAGGATGATGCTTCGATGCTCGTCAAATTTAGGCTCGTTAAATGTCCTGCGTGGCAAAAAAATTATTTTGCTAATGACAGGGCTTATGTGGCCGATGAAGTGGCACTCCTCCACGTGTTAGCTTTCAATTTGATGTCCACAATGTGAGGTGGCACTTAGCATGGAAATATCTACCAAGTGGCACATTCTGATTGGGCTTTTCCCTAATCATGTGGACACCTCAACGTGTCAGCAGGTGATTAATTGGATGGGACCTGACTAATGTGCATTCTTGTGTGGGTAGAGTAAGGGCTGCTTCTACTAGTGCAGGTGGTAGATCCTATTTGCAAAGGTGGCACTGCATGGATGGGAGCTCTTCAAGCTCATGACAGGCTGCTTGGCGGGCGCGGTCAAAGCACGACAATGGTTGGAGCTCAGGAAGACCATGGGGAAGCTCACAGAGAGCTCAGGTTTACCAAGCTTGGGATTTAATATTAGTCCCACATTTGGTAAATGATAGTAATTTTGGGCATTATTTATGCCAATGCCCAAAACTAAGTCTAACAACTATGAGTCGCAGGTCAGATAGTGTTGCCAGAGTGATGTTGGTGGCTGGAAATTTGTTGATGTCAGACGGAGAATATTCTCTACTCTTAGTCCAGGATATATAGGGGTACGTGCCCCAAAATTTTTCTAGCATAAACTAATAAAATATTTGGGAAAATAAAATGAAATATTGTCACAGTTATTTTTTTTTAATGTGGTCATACCAGCACTGTGTAGGTGGGCCGTATAGCTTGATATGCAAACAATTTTTCCAAGGATTTGACTTTCACTAAATATAGGCAAATTTATAGTGGATTTTGATCGAAATAGCCACCCAGATGCAATGGTGAGGTCAGATGTTAACCAAAATGTCTCCACAAGATGCTAGTCTTTAGATCTGAGATATGGAACTCTTATGCTTGCACAAAGATCTCTCCAAATAGGCTAGCCAAAATGCTCTAATGAATATGATACCATGTAAGAACTTGCAAATAGCATAGAATGAACCAAGGATCTAGAGGTCAAAGAATAGCACAATGACAAGAGAGATGATATGAACAAGAATAAACTTGTAATAATGATGCAATATGCCAATAGAATAATGGAGATTATGGAGATGGAGATAATTTATAATATAGAAGTGCCTACATATATAGGCAAGGAAATAAGAGACAATGATAAGAAGTTGATAAGCTATCACCTATTCAAGGTGGAACCATGTGTCCACCAAAGGTGGATCATCCTCCATTATGAAATGAAGTATATGATGAGGATGATAATGTGATATGTGCACTAAAGGTGGATCTCGAACATGAGATAACAACTATCACCACCTAAAGTGGAATTTCTCCTCAAATAGGATGCAAAATCCTAGGTATCTCAATGAAAAAAATACTATGCAATGCATTATCCTAAGTAAGATTAAGTAAAGTTTAATTAGGAATATTTAAATACACCAACACATGAGTAGTAAGGGAAACATCCATGATATGTCTTCCTTGGACAAATCCTTTCTGATTTTGGGCTATCAACTTATGTAAGACATGTTTAAGCCTATTAACAACCAGATTAGATAAGAGTTTATTACACAAAAGGCATTTCCTATTTGAAATGAAGAAGCTGAAAAGTAAAATAAATGGTGCACATACACCTAGAAGCGTGCACTTCCATTAAAAATATCAGGGTCATCCAATTGTTTTGGTTTCTCTTTTTTGTTATCCTTTTTTTGTTCAAACTATTTTTATTTATTTATTCTCATAACTATATTTGTCTTTTAGTGATGTTAATAGTGAAAAAAAAAGGGTAAGGAGGGCATGAAAGAGTAATACATATAGGTAGTAGATTTAGAACAATGTTATGGTTTGATGATATGAAGTGCAAGTTTAAATATTTCAAGGCTAAAGATGACGATTTAAGAAAAAGGTCTTCTATCTCCATAAACAAAGTGCCCATGACCCTCAAAGGGCTTTAAGAGAGAAGCATATGTGCCTTGGGTGGGCTTTTTTAGTCTTTTAGATCACATGATATTTCAATCACTCTATGAAATAGAGCTATAAAAATTGGATGCTCTAAATATATCTATAAAAATGCTGTGAGAAGGAAAGTTACTCATGGGTTGATGATGTGAAGGAGTGCAAATGATAATTGCTTGAGACAGTTAATCATGGAAGAAAGGTAGAAAATCTAAATGACATCGACGAAAGGAGGGATCACATTTTTGAAGCTTTTAAGAAAATGTTATTGGCATATGTAAAAGTTAAAATATACTTTTACTAGTACCCACCATGCCTCTGTCTTCATGGAAGATTTAGAAAAAAGGTATGAAATCCCATCACAAAAAAAAGGGAAATAAAATTGATAATATGTTTTTTTTGCAACAACCTCGATACACATGTATGTGTGTGTGTGTGTGTGTGGTGGACCTGCAAGAATCTGCAACACAACACTTCAATATGTTATTGGATCAATGGTTAATAACATCAAAATAAATTGAGAAGCAAAATAAATTAAAATAAATTGAAATATTTCTTCCTAGTTAAGGTGAGTTTGATCTTATTAAGAATTCTCTCAAATTAAACATATCAAATCAGTGACTAGACTACCTCAAAATAGAAGATTCAAATGAGCATGATGCAACAAATGCATACTATATTCAAGATCTTTCTAAAAACCATGCAAATTAAACTAGAAATGCCAAATCTAAGCTAATAATGCACCTAAGAGTTAAGCTCAATGATTCAAATAAACTAAGATTGATCTAAGAAAAATAAAACTAGGATGGAATTCAAACTAAAATGCACAACTAAGCACTAGATAGATTTTGGCATTATAACATTGTTATAAAAATTCATTCTCTTCCCCTCTTTTGAGCTTAGGATGAGCTTGGTTTTCTAGTGATTCCATGAGATCAAGTGTTTGAGATTCAAACTTGGTGAAGGGGTGAGATTCTCCCTTTCTTGATCCATGTGAGTCAATCCATGTGATTTGTTTCAATTGGTTCCATTTGTGCTTTCTTGTTTGTTAGGGAATGAGACAATTTAGTTTGATTTATTTAATTCCCTTTAATTAGAAAGTCTAGAAAATGGGTTCATTTAATTAAAAGTACTAGGACCCTTAATTAAATATTTTAATTTAATGATTAACTATCCTTGATGCTTGATTATGGATTAACTGATGATTGATTTAATTATGCAAGCCTATCGATCAAATCACTCACATAGTTAAGTCTAGGATGAGATTAAATGAATTTGATTTAGGAATTTATCTTATTCGATTAATCTTTAGGGTTGATTATTCAAGATTAGGGGCTGTTCATTTATTAGATCAATTTTAGGTGATTACATTTTCCACTCTTTGAATTAACGTGTGATTAGTGCATTGATTCGAACAAAATATGATGTTGAAGCAATAGTTGATTTCAAACTTTATTGAATGAAGGTTGATTAAGATTTGAAGATATCATTTCCAAACTTGATTGAACGAAGACTGATAATATCGACTTTGAACTTGATTGAATGAAGATTGATAAAGATAAGACCAAAATGTTTAGCCTGATATGAAGTGATGAAACTAAACACTTGTCCGATGATGATGACAACTAACTAATTTGATGTGAAGCGATGAAATTTATGAATGTCAAAAGATTGGTTTGAATGTGTAGACACCCTAAAATGGACAGGCTTGCAACTTTACATTAAACACACTAATCTTCATCTATTAATTAATGGTTTTTTAATCATTAATTAATCATCTATTTTCTTCTAAATTCATCTTTCTCAAATCATCTAATCCAATTCTCAAAATCAATTAAATAATTAATTTTATTTAATTAATTAACCTTTAAATGATTATTTACCATTATTTAATCAATTAAACTCAATTTCCTATAGTTTAAATCAAAAATTTAAACTTACTAATTATATTCTTCCAAT
>MU223800.1:1441946-1456419 GCA_018584345.1 Thuja plicata | reverse complement strand
AGGGTTTGCATTCGTTTGTCTTCCTTTTTGTTGTTTGTACATTTTATTGCTCACGTATCTGTTATTCATTTAGTAGTTATTGCATACTTGATTTGCATTCACTTGTGAACCTTGGCTACTAACCCCCGCCCTTGGAAAGCTGTGGGAAACCGGAGAGAGAGGCGTACAGAATGAATAGCCAGCTTGATGAAGTGCAATGAAACTAACCACCGTTAAGAAATTGATCAAGTTAATTAACTTGATATAGATTATGATGAAGCTAATTACCTGATTAGGAAGATATTATCAAATTGATGTGGTTCGATGAAACTAATATGCCCTTAGAGATTCAATTGAGTTGAATAAAATTGATGTTTATTCAAGTAATTTGATGTGAAGCGATGAAATCTCTCATGCAGAAAGATTGAAGAAACTCAACTTGATATGGATCTAAACAAAGTTGAGATGCCCCTAGAGATGAGGTATTTCTTGATTCCATGGTTAAGTTCGATTATCATTTTGATCGTTGAAGAAGATTTTGATTTGATATTCTTGATGATTTATTGATCATGCCCCCTTGGGAGTGAAATAAAAATATGGCAAGACACCAAACTGATTTAATCTTAATTGATTGATGAAAAGCATTGAGATTTTATTAGGATTGATGTCAAGTTCATTTGAGTTGATTTTAAAAAGGTTGTAGATGATTTAGAATGAATTTTTCATTAAGTCAGTGAAGTTTGAACAAGTTTTTAGTAGCATTGATTCAGTGTGATCATGATTTTTTTACCATGTTGGATTGATGTGGAACTGATTTGAACATATTCACAATTGATTCTACGCTGATAAGATTGATTGCACCAGGGGTCAACTATATTTGACCAAGGTTTGAATGAAGCATTTGGCTTGAAATTTGAAGTTGGATTTTGATTTCGATCTCAAAAATGGACTCAGTGTTAGAATAACTGAGAGGGGGGGGGGGGGGGGGGGGGTGGTCAATCAGTGGCTCAAAAATTAATCCAATAAATCAACCCAAAAATTTATACCACGAATATAAAACCTCTATTTATCTTCAGTCCTACAATATGTATGCCTTGTGTGAATCTAACATGTATATAATGCTCAATTTTTATACTTTTAATCCTTTCCTTTAGCTTTACCGAACAGTAGTCTATCTTTTCTTAACCTTTACCGAAATACAATAAATAGCTTAGTGTTTACCGATCAATCTTGTTTTAGTAATGTGTAAAGAAAAACATCAAAGCAATGAACCATATACACATTTTACACATGGATTTTTAACATGGATACCTGTTAGGGGAAAAACCACTTGGGACCGGTAACCCAAAATTTTCACTCTTCTGAAGTGAGCTCGATGAAGAGCCAACCCTATTAAAGGTTACAAACACACTATTAAGTGTGACCTTGTTAGAGGATTTAAAACTAACAGTTTGTCACTTGACATCTAGAATTCACTATGGTGTCTTCATGAGAAATCTTTTGATACTCCTTGGGATGTATCTCAGTATATAAAGGATGGTTAAATCCTACTCTGTTAAGATATTTTCTGAATCAATGGCTAAAGTGAAACAATATATGATATGTTCATAAATACAACTTAATCTTGCAGATGTTCAGATCTATTGTAAGCTCATAATACCTTTCTGATCAATGTTCTCTTTTGTTCCTTTGCACCACTTCTTTATTCTCGGTGAATGTTGTTGCTTCTCTGTTTTTCAGTGTCTGCAGAATATTAGCTCTGTTCTTCAGCTTGTATGATCAGGTCTGTATGAAGACTTCTTATCTTCACCATAATTCTCTTCAACATTCCTCATTTCATAATGAATTAGCCTTTCTCTTTTATAAACATCATTTCACTATTTCTAAGTCCTTGCCTTTCTTGTTCTTGACGTGATCTGCAAATCTTACCATTCTTGCTTTAAAGCTTTCTTTAGTTTTATCCCATAGATTTATTGTTGACAAATGGACTAAAACTAGCTTTAAATCTCCTTCTTATCTTTAGCTTTTAATTGGTCGATGAAAATAAAGTAATCAATTAGTGAAATCTTATATTTAGCTCCTGTCAGCTAAGTCTTTTTGTCATTTCTGAACTTCAGTTCTGATTGGTGTTGAAATCCTTGTTTTCTTGGTCTTTACTTCAGTTTTCCTTGGTCATCTTTGTCCGTTAGGGTTGTCTATCCATCGGGAAACACTGTGACTTTCAGTTCTTCTCAGGTATCACTTTTGTTCTACTCAGTAATTCTTGCTTGGGTATCTTGCTCAAGTATCACTGTGACTCTTCTCAAGGTTCTCTATCCGTTAGTGTGCACTGTCTATCGGTGTTTGTTGTCACTTGGTGTATACTGAAATTTTATGCATTACTGATAACATAACCTTTATCTCTTTGGTTCTTTGAATTTTTTGAAAATATGTATATGACCAATTAGAGTATATCAAATTGACATCAGTGACAATACAATACATTAACTGATTTGATGTCTTTCATTAACTTTTTACAGCTCGGTGATCACCAAATTAACATCTTCAAACATTCAATCAGTTATAGTTCATCAATCTCTCCCTTTGGAATTGATGGAAACATACTACATACTACTAATATAATATGAAATATATCAGTTGTAGTTCATCAATCTCTACCAAACTTATTCTTCTATAACCAATACAAATGTCTTACTCTTGGTAAGCTCTTCTAGCTTAAATTTGATTCTTTCAGAGTACTTCCTTCATTCTTTATTCCCTTGATTGGATAGATGTAGCAACTTCTGATTCCGTCTCTCCCTTTGTTGTAGAATCTCTTCTCTATTTTCTAGATAGATATGTAGTGTTAACTTTTCCAATTTTCTCCCTTAGATGTATGTTTCTTTGAATCTTTCTCTGATGTTTTCTCTCCCTTTGACTGTTCCTCTCCTTGATGGACAATTCTTTTCTCTTTGACAACAATATATTTCTCTCCATATTAATTAAGTACATATTTACCTCTGAGCACTTCTGATAGATATTTCATATGGATATAATCTCTCCCTTTGACAACAATGCCAAACTAAATCTCTCTCCTTTTTTTAATATATTCCTTGAATTTCCTCTCCATCAGCAATAAAATAACTCTGGTGTTTGGTGCAGATAAGTACCTTGCTATGTACTAATATATCTTTGCAGTCCATCTCTTTTCTTGCATCAACATGAATGCTCTTTGATTATGTGTAGGTTGATGCAGCCTCCTAGTCAGCTTAGTGACCAATAGACAAGGGTCGGATCCCTAGTCTCTTCCTTAGGTACTCAAATGTATCTTTAGGCAATGGATTTGTGAATATATCTGCTAATTTTTCCTTTGATTTAAAATATTATAGTATCACCTCTTTCTCTTACACTTGTTCTCTTAAGTAATGATACTTGATAGCAATATTCTTTGTCATAGAATGCATGACAGGGTTCTTTGATATATTTTTTGCACTAGTATTATCACAATAGATAATCACTGGTTCAAGAATTTTCATATTCATACCTTCTAGTAATTTTTTGATCCATGCAATGTTAGAGAAATTTGCAGTAGTAACCACATATTATGCTTCTGGAGTAGATTGTGAGATGCATCCTTTCTTCTTACTTATTCATGTGACAAGTCTGTCCCCCATAAAGAATGCTCCTCTTGTTGTGCTCTTTCTGTCATCTAATTTTCCAGCCCAATCAACGTCTGTATAGACTTGAAGTTCAAATTTTCCTTCACTTTTATACCATAAGCCATAGTATTTGGTATTCTTTAGTAACTGATCAAAAATATTTTGAAAATAGTCATGTGTGATTCCTTGGGATTAGCAGAGAATCTTGCAACTATTCCAACTGCATGTGCTATATCTGTTCTAGTATCTACAACATACATGAGTTTTCCAATCATTGATCTATATAGGTTTTGATTTACCTCGGTTGACTTGTCTTCCTTTGTTAGCTTGCATCCAGTTTCCATAGGTGTTCCAACTGGCTTGGAGTCCTACATCTTGAATATCTTGAGAACTTGCTTGATGTATTTGGATTGTGTGATGTAGATGCCTGTATCATGTTGAAGAATCTGTAGACCAAGAAAAAAATTGATCTCCCCAAACATTGGCATCTCAAACTCTTAGGTCATTTCAGCAACAAATGATTTGCATAACATATCATTAACTCCAAATATGATATCATCAACACATATTTCAACAATCAAAATGTTATCATCAGTATCTTATTTTAAATATAGATTACTGTTTTCACTTGTTCTTACAAATCCAATACTTATGAGATATGAGTGAAGTCTTTCATATAATACTCTCGGTGCTTGTTTCAATCCATACAAGGATTTGTGTAATCTACAAACCATGTTTCTCTTGTTAGGATAAACAAACCCTTTTGGTGCATTGGATCAACAAACCCTTCTGGTGCATTGGATCAACAAACCCTTCTGATGCTCGGGTGCATTGTTCTGTCACTCGGGAGCGATACACTGTTGCTCAGATAGAGTGTCAAGTTCTTCACTATAGACAAATCTGTTGTAGTCTTTTAGTTCTTTTCTTCTTTCCTCATCATTTTCTCTGCAAATTCATCCACTTTTACATTTGCAGTTTCTATGATGTTGTTAGAGGATTTGTTAAGAAATTTATAAGCTTTTCTTTTGGTAGAATAACCTAGAAATATTCCTTCTTCACCTTTAGAGTCAAGATTTGCATTTCTATCATCTTTCAAAATATAACATTGAATTCCAAAATTTTTGAAGTAACTTACATTGGGTGTGTATCCATACCATAGCTCATAAGGTGTCTTATTGGTGTATTTCTTCAATTGAACTCTGTTGAATGTGTAGACAACATTACTGACAGCTTCTCTCTAGAATGTTTGTGTGATGCCTTTTTCAATCATCAGTGCTCTGGTGCAATCAAGAATGGATCTATTCTTTCTTTCAGTAATCCCATTTTACTATGGTGTTCTCGGTGCAAAAACCTATCTTTGAATTCCATGCTCATTAAAAAATTTAGTCAATTAATCAGAAATAAATTCTCCTTTGTCTGATCTTAGACATTTTAGTTGTCCACTTTGTTTTTATACTATGTATTTATACCATTTAAACATCTTGAATGCTTCTAATTTCTCTTTTAAGAACATAACTGTCATCATTCTAGAATAATCATCAGCAAAGAGAATGAAGTATCTATCACCATAGTAGCTCTTTGTTCTCATTGGTCCTCAGGAATCTTTGTCCATCAGGGTTGTCTGTCCATTGGGAAACACTGTGAATTTAATTTCTGCTTGGGTATCACTTTGGTTCGGCTCAGTAAGGCTTGCTTGAATATCACTGTGACTCTTCTTGGGGTTCTCTATTCGTTGGTGTGCACTGTTTGTCGGTGTTTTTGTCACTTGGTGTATACTTAACTTTTATACATTACTGATAACATAACCTTTATCTCTTTGGTTCTTTGAAGTTTTTGACAATATGTATATGACCAATCAGAGTATATCAAGTTGACATCAATGAAAATATAATACATTAACTGATTTAATGTCTTGCATTAACTTTCTGCAGCTTGGTGATCATCAACTTAACATCTTCAAACATTCAATAAGTTATAGTTCATCACTTAGGATATATGAATTAGGTTATGATGCCAATTTCAGGGAGATTTGATGATTTTTAAAATTAGAGAAAAATGGGTATGAAAGGGCCTTGAGGGGTCATTTTCATTACATTTTCACTCTTAAAACTTTGAAACGTTCAAACCCCCCTCTGAGTGAAAATTGAAATCCTGATCTAGAAGCACTGATTTGAGTTGTGGAGATGCCACAAGAGGCCGTGGAACTATATTCCACCAGTAAGTCACCTAATCCATCTCTTATTTGAAAAATTTTCATGCAAACTTGAGTCTTTTATTCATGTTTTTATCTCTTTTCATTTGTCGTACTATAATTTATTTTGTCATATCGGCCCTAGGAGTTCGTCGTACGCCAATATGGTGAAATATAATTTTTCATTTTAGGTGCTGAGATTTGTCATCTGACCTTCACCCTTATGTCACATGGAATTTCCCAAATATAACCACTTTGTCATGCAATATCATGTTCTATGTTATTTTAGCCTATTTCATCGTACTAATAGTGAAGAATTATCATATGATAATAATATGGTGAGCTGTAAAGTGTCATATGGGAAATGGTGGCTTCATTTAATCTATTTTTCATTATCATTTGGTCATCGTACTTTGTATTTTGACTTGTTCACTTGATTCATGATGTTGTCTGATACTTCTTGCTCCTAATTTTTGTGCCAATTACTTCTTTTGATCATATATTGATACCTTTTCATTTTTGTTATGTGATGCAGGTGAAGTTGAGCAATGTTTAGTTCCATTGCGCATATCCTTTGACGATGAGATTGATTTGAGACCTATCAGATGGGGATAGGGAATTGTTGGACCAGTGTGGGCTTTAGAAGCTCATTTCCTTTCCCAATATCCATGTGAATCATAGATTACTTACAGAGCTACTCCATTGACTAAGAGATTTTCTATCACATGCGTCTGGCACCAGTTTGGGAGGAAGCATGATGTCTCGACAGAGTTCACAACATACACATGATTTTCTGACGAGGAGAGCCATGAATGGGGTCTCTGATTATCTTACCCCTTAGCTATAAAGGATCTACAAAGGTTGAATCTTGTGAGGTAGGAGTACCTACCTGATATCACTGATGTTGGGGTCACCCTGATCTATAGAAAACACCTTATTTGGTGACCCATTTCCTCAATTTATAGATCCTATAGAGAGAGATCCTTTCCTTGAGGATGAAAATGTACTAGAAAAGGGACATGGAAGAGGACATAAGGATGTTGTGCTAAGAGCTGAGGTTGATGGAACCGGAGGGGCGATGACTAGAGGGTTTGTTGGTGTTGGTCAGCTACGTAGGCATGGAGAGGGTGGCACCCTAGGTGCCATTGGTGGGACTAATATGGGAGATGTGGAGATGGGAGTGGCCGAGGATTCACCAAAGGATGAGGATGGAGATGATAGAAAGGTAAGACCATGAGTTAGAGATAGAGGCCACCTTCTGCATTCAGATAGATAGGGTAGAGTTGGAGATACTAGAGAGGTGGAGCCTTCCACAGAGGCTCCTGAAATAGAGGCACTAGCATAGGACATTGTGAGGATGCTGCAGGGCTAGATTAGGTAACTGTTGACATAGTTGGTAGTGTGTCACTCACAAATGTTTGAGTGTGACAGGAGGATTTAGGAGCTGATAATTGAGAGGAATACCATACGACACACAACCACTCATTAGGCCAGCCAAGCAACTTATTATTATGGATTATATAGCTCTATTGTCCCAACAGATTCACATGCACCTTCTTAATCAAGATTTGTTGCATAGTCTGAGGGTGTTGTTCCTACCCTAGTATCTGGTCATGTTGATGTTCCACCTCCTGGCTCACCTCCTTGTGGTGAGGGCGCCAGTGAAAACTAGTATTTAGACACTATACCCATTTTGTTAGAGATGTAAAATTACTCACAAATGATATTCATTTGATTGTACATGATATTTGATACTTTTCATTTTAGACATGATTATACCCTCAGAGATATTTGATTTTTTGACACACGATTCAATATAATTGTTTTTTGATATATTGACACTATGATTATATGATATGAGACACTCCTTTGATCACTATATGATGTGCATGTATGGGATTTCTTATATTTTATGGATGCATATACTTTCCATGTGTTGTTTCTATGGATGCACTTTCTTTTTAGGATGATACTATGTATGCAAATGAATACACCTTCTTTTTAGTATAGTACTATATATGCAAATGGATGCACTGATATTCTTGTACTTTTCTCATTGATATGATGCAAATGATAATGCAATCTTATTTCTTTCAATGTACTATTAAGCTTAATATAATTTGCATTGTAAATCTATTTGATATGATAATGTAATGCAACTAACATCTCATGTTGTGTGATGAAAATGTGTCACACTTCTATGAATCATTCCATTCAAGGTTGCTCAAGAATTAGGCCTCAAATATCGACTCATAGCTCCTTAGTCATGGAGTGCAAATGTTTGTAATTGAGGCCCTCATATTGACCTAGTTAGTGCCCATGCAAGTACACCTTGAAATGAGAGATTCAATGCATGAAAATGAAGTCTATTCTATATGATTGCAATGCATGAAGGGAAATTAATCTAAATGAGAACAATGCATGATTAATATATGAAAGTAAATATGCAAGAGAACAATGCATGATTAATCTATGAAAGGAAATATGCAAATTTAATCTATGAAAATAAACACGAATCTAATCTACATGAATAGCCATGGATGCAAGAAGAAGACAAGAAGAGAGAAGTTGCAATATCCAAGCCAAAGTGCTCAAATCCTCCTCCAAAATTGCTCTCCAAACCTGCAACATAACAATACTATGAAAAAGAGATATATGAAAATGAGAAGGAGAGGGCTCCTTATAAATAAAAGTGAACGGTTGAGATTAAGAGGGGATTTTATTTATTTAATTAAAAGAGGGGTTTACTTTTAATTAAATAAATTAGAAGAATATTATTTAATTAAATGGGAGGAATTTAATTTAATTAAATAAGATGAATTTAATTAAAAGGGAGATTAAATCTTTTAATTAAATAAGATAAATTTTATTTAATTAAAAATGAGATTAAATCTTTTAATTAAATAAAAATGATCAAACCTTAGGAAATATTGAAATAATTAAATTAATTACAATTTGATGAAGGAAATTGATTTGAATAAAAAATGTTCCAAAGCATTGATTCATGAATTTGATAAATTGACAAAATGATAAATGGGGTCCAAAGTCTAGGCGACCATTTTAGGGTGCATACATTTTCTCCTCTTTGACTAATGTGTGATCATTCTGGGAACACATGTAGTCAAAGAATGCAGTTGAAGTGTGAGATCGATTTGGGATCACAAAACAACACAAACATCAAAACCATTGTATGTAAGTAATTGACATCAGAACAAAGATAAGCAAATTGAAAAAGACAAAGTCAACACCGTTGTATGTAAGTAATTGACATGTCTGAGATAAGAATCTCAAGCAAGGTTGTCCCAAGCAGAATAAATGATAGGATTGATAAAGCTAAATCAAGGATTGAATTTTGATAGGTGTTGCCCCCTCGTGATCGAAATCAAAATGAGATAGAGGAGAAACAAAAAATTGATAAATTTGGTCAAATAGAACTAAAGAAAAGGTTTTTGATGTAAGATGAAAGATATAAGGATCACAGAACCAAGGTAGATCATCAATCATGAAAGATTATGTCCCAACGTTGAATTAGAGGAAAAGAAGTGGGGTGAAAGCGAATGGAAGATAGAAGTTTGGAAGAAGTGGAAAGAAATGGAGAGAAGAAAGAGAATTTGCCTTAAGAAAGAGAATGCCCCAAAATCAACCAACTATTTAAGATAGAAAATTTTGATAGAGATCACGAAAGAAGATAAGGAAATGAAGATCAAACATGACCACAGTTGATTAAAAGTCCACAAGAAAGATGAAGGAAACCCTCACAAACTCATAATGTAGCCTAAAATGCAAACTAACATGAGGTCTAACAATGCAAGCTACATGAAAATGCAAAGGTGTACTTGCAATAGAGCAACTGTAACATAGGTCTTTGTGTTCATCATTCATTAGAGAATGTTAAGGAACTTATTTTCATCATTGGGCCATTATTAACAGACTTAAAAAAATCACACAATCATCACTAGTCACAAGTGCAACTATGAAGATATGAATGTGATTTATATCGGATTGGAATGTGGAAATATTCTAACATAAGCATCAAAGAGATAAAGGTCAAGATGACTGTGATGTTAGCTTACCCAATTTAATATAGAAAAACCACACTCACATCAAGGCATAGAGGCTAGGATGACCAGCAGAAAGGTTGTGCAAAAATAGTGAAGCATAAAGCAGGAAGAAAATAAAAACATACCCCATGCCCCAAGTCCTCTAGCTATGCATCATAGAGAGACTTATTAGACAAGGAAACTCAATGAAAATCAATAACAGTTAACACACAAAGAAAAGATCATGACATAGCTCAAGCATTAAGTGTTGTGTTTAAAAATTTAAGTGTGTTAACTGATACTGAGTTCCGAGGATAAGGATCAAATGCTTGCAAGCAGGTAAGACCACATGACAAAATGGGGTAATACCAAATCGATAAGTGTTGAAAAACACTAAATGTCAAGGGTTGTATTGAAAAATACAGTTGAGGTGGTGTTGAAAATCACCATTTGTGAGATGTCATAAAGACTAACACATCCAAGAGACCAAAGCTAACACAGTTATGCCCCCTAGACAAAGACAAAGACCAATTCCAAACCAAGGCAACAAGGTCAAGGCATGATGGAGAAAGGCTAAGTGTCGAGGACACGTGCTAAGAAATAGGGGTGCAAAAGCCTCAAGTAGCACCTATTTCCAGGTTTTCACCACTTGGATTTTATTGCAATTTTTCTCTTTTTCACTTTTTTTCATTTTTTTCAGGACTTTTTATAATTTTATTTGAATTTTTGGTACCAAGGCGCCTATTTCCAGGTTTTCACCAAGGCACTTTTTCTATTTTTTTGAATGTTTGAATTTTTTATTTTTTTGTATTTTTGGAATATATAATTTTTTTGAAGATACATCAAAGCGCCTATTGCTAGGTTCTCACTAAGATGATCAATTTTTCTAACATTTTTTGATTTTTAGAATTTTTGACAATATATCATTTTTTGGATTTTTTCAAGATCAATAAGTATGTACAAAGGATGCCCACAAACAGAATGGGAATCATGGATAGAAATTCTTTAGGTTCAAGACATTGATAGCATCAGGGAGCTGGTCTCCCTCTTCTATGGACAATAAATGAGCACCTGTCCCAAAAGTTGCTATAATGATGTAAGGTCCAAGCCAATTAGGTTCAAATTTTCCCTTTTGATCTCTATGCTGTTGATTCTTAGGATTTTCATGTAGGACAAGATCTCCCACCTGAAATTCTCTAGGGTGAACCTTTTTGTTGAAGGCTTTGGACATGCACTTTTGATAAACCCTCATATAGTCAAATGATGCTTGATGTTTTTCATTTAGAAGTTCTAACTCTTGAAGTCTCATGGCACGGTAGTCTTCATTTGTAACTAGACCATGGAGAGAAACTTGAAGTGAAGGAATCTCAACCTCCAAAGGTAACACTTCTTCAGCACCATATGCAAGGGAAAAAAGAGTAGCCCCAGTAGGAGTAAGAATACTCATTCTATAGGCCCACAAAGCTGGATTTATCTATAAATGCCAATCTCTATCATTCTTACAAACTGTTCTATGTAAGATTTTTAGAATGGTCTTGTTTGATGCCTCTGCTTGACCATTTCCTTGCGGGAAGTAAATGGAGGACCAATGTTATTTAATCTTGAATTTCTTGTAGAGTGGTTTAAGGTCCTTATTTTTAAATTGGCCTTTATTATCAGTGATAATCTCAAAAGGCACTCCATATCGACAGATGATATGGTTCAAAATGAATAGAGAAACTATCTTGCCGAGGCAACAAAAAGTGGGACAGCTTCTACCCATTTAGTGAAGTAATCAGTAGCAACAATAATAAACTTGTGTCCACCTAATGAGTTGGGATGAATTTTCCCAACAAGATCAAAGGCCCAACACTAAAATGGCCAATGAGATATAGAAGGAATGAGCTCCCTGCCTGGAGCGTGTATTAGGTTACCATGTTTTTGACACTTTTCACATGAATTTACAAAAGCTACTGCATCAATCTGCCTCATGGGCCAATAGTACCCCACCCTAAGCAACCTTTGGGCCATGGAAAGACCATTGGAGTATGCCCCACAGATGCCCTCATGGATGTCAACTAACACTTGGTCAGATTCTTCCTTTTATAAGCATCTAAGAAGTGTTCCTTCTAGACCCCTTCTATACAAATCACCAACGATAGGGGAATGGTGAGAGGCATTACAGGTAAGGTTTCGGTGTTCAAATCGGTTAAAGGTTTCAGGTATAATGCCATCATGAAGGTATGAATGAATGACACCATAACAGGATGACTCATGACCAAAAAAGGTACACATGACATGGCTTTCTTGGGAGTCAAAGATAGGGTGATGTAGCTCTTCCACCAGGAATTCAAATCTAGATTCATGTTGCTCTAACTAAAGGAGTGAAGCAAGAGTAGCCATAGCATCAGGTACTTTGTTTTCTATTCTAGGGATTTGCTAAAATATGAAAAATGTGAAGTATTTATTCAAGGAATAAACCATTTTCTTGTAAGGTACCATTTTCTCATGTTTTGTTTGATATTCATCATTAACATGGTTGATTATCAGCTGTGAATCCCCATAGATGTGTAACTCTGTGATTCTCCATTCTATGGCCATCTTAAGTCCATTTGTTAAAGCTTCATACTCAATAATGTTGTTTGTACATGGGAACCATAATTTGTAAGACTTAGGGATTGTGTATCCATGATGAGAAACAAACAACACACTAGCTCCCAAACCATTTTTCATAAAAGATCCATCAAAGAAAATCCTCCATGTTCTTTTAGTCATATACAATAGGTGTTCATCTGGGAAGTCAACTTGAATAGGTGCATTATCTTGTAATGGGAAATCAGCCAATTGATCTACTATGGCTTGTCCTTTGATTGCTTTACACTCAATGTACTCTATGTCAAACTCTAAAAGTATCATCATCCATTTAGCAAGTCTACCTATGAGGGAAACCTTACTTAGCAAGTATTTGAGTGGATCTATTTTTTCTATGAGGTGTATAGTGTGCGCAAGCCTGTAATGTCACAGCTTTTGGGAAGCAAACACAACAACAAGGAAAGCTTTCTCAATGCTAGTGTAACTAACCTCATATGAAACAAGAGTATGACTAATGTAGTATATTTCTCTTTCTTTCCCATTTTCATCAAGTTGAGCTAGTAATGCGAAGATTTTGTTGCTAAAATGTATAGAATAAGTGGTTTCCCTGGGATAGGAGGCATTAAAATAGGAGGATTTGCCAAGTATTTCTTGATTTGATCTATGCTCTTTTGACAATCCTCATTCCAAACACATTTGACTCCTTTATGTAAGTTCTTCTTGAAGGGTTGAGCTCTATCTGCCAGTTGTGAAATGAATCTCCTTATAGATTGAAGACGTCCCTGAAGATTCCTCATTTGAATAATGTTTTTAGGAGGTGGCCTATCTATGATTGCTTGAACTTTTTCAGGGTCCACCTCTATTCCTTTTGCTGAAATGATGAATCCAAGTAATTTTCTAGAGGTGACTCCAAATGCACACTTTTTAGGATTTAACCTTAGCTAAAATTGTTCCATGCGATCTAGAATTACTTCTAAATAATCTAAGTGTGTATCCCTTTGTTTAGACTTGGCCAAGTTGTCATCCACATAATATTCCATATTTTTATGCATCATGTCATGAAAAATAGTTGTCATAGCTCTTTGATAGGTAGCTCCTACATTTTTTAATCCAAAAGGCATAATGTTCCAACAATAGGTACCCCATTTACAAGTGAATGCAGTCTTTTCTTGATCTTTAGGAGCTATCTTAATCTAATTGTAGCCGAAAAAACCATCCACCAGGGATAAATTTTATAACCCATAGTCATATCCACTATCATGTCTATATTGGGGAGTGGAAAGTCATCCTTTGGGCATGCTCTATTGAGATCTCTAAAATCTTTGCAAACTTGAATGGATTTGTCATTTTTGGAAACTGGTACAATGTTTGATATCCATTCAGCATAGGCAATAGCTCTTATTGTTAGAATACTTCAGGGATACCTAAGAGGGGGGCAGGGGGGGTGAATCAATTATCAGCAACTTGATCTTTATCTTAAACTTATTAATCCAGATTGATACAAAGAAAATGCACATTCAGATAACACATTACACAACACATCAATTTTGTTATGGGGAAACCAAATGGTAAAAACCCCGGTGGGAATTAGTACCCACAAAGAACTATACTGTTTATAGTGATCCCTGTTAAAAGATCTTCCAACCCTGTTAGGAGTTGTACATTACAATGCAGTAGTATAGTGACCTGGTTAAGGGTCAGACCCTGTTAGGAGTATTTTACAGTAACCCTGTTAGGGGTGGAGGAATCACTATCCAAGGACTCACTATCCAAGTGGTGAAGGCTACAACCTTCTAGATATTTGATACACACTGTATCAACAAGATGAACTGTGTTTGTGACACTGCTTGTTTGATCAGTTTCTTTTATGCGCCGATGCTTTAACCTCTTGTAAAGCACTACAAAAATCTTATCTATATTTTGAAAGCTTCAACTTCAATATCTATATTATCAACATATGATAAATATAGCTTTGCTGCTTTAACACTCTGCTCTGCTTTTCTAATCTCTGGCTTTCACAACTCTTCTTATTACAAATGACCTTCTATAAGTAC
>MU223800.1:1420150-1440690 GCA_018584345.1 Thuja plicata | reverse complement strand
CTTCCTGTCATCAATACAACCTGCCCAATCTGCATCAGTATACACATGAAGTTGTGTATTCTCTGATTTAGGATACCATAAACCATAGTCTATAGTTCCCTTAAGATATCTGAATATCCTTTTGATTGCCATTAGGTGATTATGCTTGGGTTCAACTGCAAATCTTCCAACATTGCCAACTACATTAGATATGTCAGGTCTTGATTGAGTTAGATAAATAAGCTTTCCAATCATAGATTTGTACAATGTTTTATTAACTGCTATGGAGTCATCATCTATTGTAATTTGTTTACTCTCAATGAGATCTTGGACGATATGCTTGAGTCTCCAATAGTGTTCAATGTCATGTCCAATACCATTATGAAATATGCAATAGGATTTTTCCTTCCACCAATGTGGTTTAACTTCAGGTATACGAAAATGTGCAACATCCAAAGGATGTGCCAGGTTGTTATCAATAAGTTTCTTTAAAACCTTCTCATATGACTCACCAAGTTTTGAAAATTGACGCTTTTCACTCTTAGGCTTACCTTGATAGCTTGGCTTACTTTCTTGTTGATTGGATGTATTAACCTTCATAGCTTGAACATTACTAGATAAGTGGAGCACAGGTTGATCTTTAGGTTGGGAGGAATCCACAACTCCATCATTAACCACTTGATTGTTTCTATTCCAATATTGGTTCTTCCCTTTATCCTTGTTATAGTTGTTTTGACCATTGCTATTGTTATTTCCATGTTTAGTCAAAATGCCTTGTTCTCTTAAAACATCCTCGATTCTACATGTGGTCTCAACCATGGTGTCAAATGAATCAAAAACCATTTTCTTAACTTCATACCGCATTTTGGGAACCAAGTTACTAACAAGAATGTCAATCTTTTCATTATCAAGAATAGTTCTAGAATAGCAAGAGCATTTTCATCTCCACCTTTTCAAGAAGGTAACAAAGGATTCTCCTTGATTCTGTTTTAAGCTACATAAGTCCTACAAAGTGATAGATCTTGAAACATTGTATGCAAAGTGTTGAACAAATGTATGAACAATCTCTTTGAAAGTATTAATAGGAGGAATTATCTTAGTAAACCATTCCATTTCTTGACCCTTAAGACTTCATGGGAACAACCTCATGAGATATGAATCATCTTGATGGAATTCAAAATTGGTGGTATAAAACTAGCGCACATGATCATGTGGATCTCCACTCCCATCATATTTATCATATTGAGGAATTTCAACCTTTCTAGGAAATTCTTTCATGTCAACACTCTTATCAAAAGGATTAGGACAAATAGAGTCCAAGGAGAAAGAATTCTTAGGTGTATACATCTTGTCTATTGTTCTTTGCATTTCATTGAGCTTCTCCTCTTGAGATGGACCTTGTTTCTTAATGTTTTTGTCCACATCAAATTTGTAAGGGACCCTAGCACCCTTGTTGATTAGAATCTCTAGGAACTTATACTTGTTTTGCTCCACATATTTCTTCACATACTATTGAAAAAGTAGCTCTTGTTGCATTTGCATGAAATCTTGGGAGGTGTGATAAAAGTTTGAGCTACTACCTCTATATTTTGAACCTTAATGAGCATGTTGTAAAGATGGCCTTGAGTTCCTAGGAGGGGTTTGTCTCCTATGATGATCATGTCTAGAAACCCTTCTTCCACTAGGGCTAGGAGATCGTGATGGTGATCTTGAATGTCTCCTACTTTGTGGAGTCCTAGGAGGAGTGGCTGGAGGAGAACTATTTCCACCACTAACATGCATATTGTTGAATGGATCATTGAGTTTTCTAGCCAAGAGCCTATCTCACTCCTCTTGAAAGGATTTCCTTTCCATTCCTACCAAAGTTTGTTTCTCCAAATCTAGGCATCTAATTTGTTCTTCGTTATGAATTTGTTCATCTCGGAATGCCTTCTTTTCATGCTCAATCCTCTCGAGTCTATCACTCATGTAATTGGTAGATGTTTTAAGAGGTGAGATTGGTTTTTAATTTTGAAACAAGTTGTTGGTATAAGTTGTATTGACATGAGTATAATAAAGTTCATCTCCTTGTTTCTCATGTTGTGATAACTCATCATCATTAGCATGTCTCTTACCTCTCTCTTTCTCTCTCAGCCCTTTGGTGTGCATCTAGATATCTTGTTGAAATAAGGAGTGAGGTTGGTATACTATTGTGAGAGGAACCATTGAATGAAATAACATGTCCACTCTTTGCAAACATATCATCATAATGTTTATCTCTGACTTCCTTCTCTCTCTGAGTCATTGTGTAACTCATGCCCATAGAAGAGTGAGAAGATGCTAAGGGGATACCCAGCTCACTAAGGTGACTCTTGGAATCAAACCACACTTCCAAAGTATTCCTAGGTGATTGATCAAATATGGGTTCTTTTCCCTCATGTCTTTGGCAAGTTTGAACTAAGGGTAATTTTAAAAACCACTTCAGGTCATTTTCCTTGATTTACTTGATATCTTGTTGCAACTGACATGAAAGAAAAGGTACTAGTTGATAGGATTACCCTGAGAAAATTTGGTACCAAACTAGGATAGAAAAGGCATTAACTTGTCCAAAAAGAGGTGATAAGATAGAAAATTGCAAAGAGGAATAAGCCAACACTGCCATAGAGGTTCCCAATAAATTAGGGTGAATATCCTAGCACATATAGATCAGGAGGATGGTCTTACCCAAATTATATTAATTGAAATTGAAATTGTATGAAAGTGGATAGACAAGAGACTACCAAAACTCTCTAAGTGTGTTATCAAAGAATCTAAAGGTTTATCTTTTCAACAAGGATAGTTTCTAGCTCACCAAGCGCCAAGCAAGGTCACTTGTGAAATCAAAGATTGTTAATCTAAGAGGTCAAACACAAGAATCCTAAGTAAAACAAGATTTCAATAGTGGGGTAAGTAATCCAAATTGACCCAGATCAACCTAGAAAACTGAGAATGATAGGACAATAGGCTAAACGGGCTAAAAAATGATAGCAAACAGCTCACTCGAAGACAGTTTTGTGCAACATAACACTTTCTCGCGTGAGGATTTGCACCAAACCATGTGATGAAATGCACAGGCACGTGAGGAAACTTAGATTGGTGTGACAGGGCAGACAGTAAAGTGATAGCAAATGCAAAATATCACACGAGGATTCTCAGATAGCCGCGTGAGGAAACGCAGTGAACGACGTGAAGAAACAGTTTTCTCGCACGAGGAAAGGACACATAACTCAGTTTTTTGATTGTTTTAAATAACCAACTAGGTACATTAACAGATTTTATCATGAATTAGGCACGCAAGACAACAATCAGGGAGTTCAAGCAATCAATGTCTTCAAACAATGAGCAAGGGACAAAGCAACCTTGCACATGAACATGGATAGTGTCATAGTATTTCTACTCCATAAGAATGCTACTTGTGTATGTTCTTAAAATGTTTCCCAATCACGCACATAGTCCTAGAGAATAAAAATTTGGTTGCACTATGGTTCTTAGTAATGGCTTGACTCTGCAACTTTTACAATCTCAAGTGGGTGAAATCCAATCCCAACGCACCGAGGTTTTGACATAGTATGAGAATTTAATCAATCAGGAGCTGCTGAGGAGATCTGACAACCCACAAGAAACTACACCCATGGAGATTTCTTCCACAAGGACATTGATATAACAGTTGTTTCTACCATGGTGAAAATGGCTATTACCGCTTGAGGTTCCATCCATGTGGTTTACCCAATAAAGGAAATGTCCACTATGGTTAACCCTCTCTAACAAGGAAGACTCACAATATGGATCACATGGGGACTTGGTTTGGATTCAAGGGTTCCAAGTTTTTGATTCTCCCCAAAGGGAAAAGAGCATAATCCTCTAGCCTCTTCACCTCACCAAAACATAGGAAACAAGATTAATTGACCCACTAATTTGAAATCACCTCATTCAAGGTTCACACAACAAAAAATGACAACAATATCCCCAAAGAGAGAAAGTATCACTAAAAGTTGAAGCCCAAACCAAGTAGACCAAGCAGATAAAAACAAATCCTTCCCTACCTACAAGGGGATCTATCATCAAGAAGAGCTTGACATGTAAGATAAGCGAATGAAGCCCACTCTCTCAAGATTGCCACAAATAGTGTTCATAGGGCCTAATTACTATATGAAACATATATGCAAGAAAGCAAATCTAGGTCCATTTTTAGAGCACCAATTGGAAATGTGATCTATGAAAGAAAGAAACACTCAAGATAAACACATGAGATGTTCATTTTATTTCCAAAATCTAAATGTTATAGAGATCAAGAAAATACCTCAAATCCAATGCAACACGAATCATTTTGTTGTTTATCCAAGCAAGTCCAAATCAGAAACAACAACAGCAACATCAAATCACAAACCACCAGAAATAGTAAACATTAGTTGTTAGCATGAAAATAAGAGATATATGAATGTAGTAATGAAAAATAGCTCTCTGGTATGAAGTCTTGCATGAAGAAACACACAGTGCCACACGAGGATCCACACAGTGTTGTGCAAGGAAACAAATATCTCACACGAACAAGTTCACAGCCATGCGAAATAGTGTACAGATAGTAGAAAAATGATAGAAAATAGCAAATCAGTTCAGATCTGTAGCCTGGTGCTAGATCTTGCGTGCGGATTTGCACAGAGCCACACGAGGAAATCAGAAAAAGCTCACCCAGGAACCTGCAAAATGTCACGCGAGATTTCCCTGCAGAAAAAAATAGCAAGTACGGAAAAGACAAAAAATATGAAAATTCAAAAATAATTGACGAAAAATAGCTAAAGTGACAGAAAATGAATCTTCTGCCCCACAGTGTGTGCCAAAAATGTGTGATGAAAATGTGTCACACTTCTATGAGTCATTCCATCCAAGGTTGCTCAAGAATGAGGCCTCAAATATCGACTCATTTCTCCCTAGTCATGGAGTGCAAAGGTTTGTGATGGAGGCCCTCGGATTGACCTAGTTAGTGCCCATGCAAGTACATTGTGAAATGAGAGATTCAATACTTGAAAATAAGTCTATTCTATATGATTGCAATCTATGAAAGGAAATATGCAAGAGAACAATTCATGATTAATCTACAACAGGAAATATGCAAATTTAATCTATGAAAATGAACATGAATCTAATCTACATGAATAGCCATGGATGCAAGAAGAAGACAAGAAGAGAGAAGTTCCAATATCCAAGCCAAAGTGCTCAAATCTTCCTCCAAAATTGCTCTCTAAACTTGCAGCATAACAATACTATGAAAAAGAGAAATATGAAAATGAGAAGGAGAGGGCTCCTTATAAAGAAAAGTGAATGGTTGAGATTAAGAGGCAAAAATCAAAGGCTATTAAGAGGAAAAAAGCCCACCACTTAGGAAGATGTGAAGAAAAAGGAATTTTTATTTAATTTATTTTCTTTTTCATCAAATAAAGTGCTTTAAGTGGGGATTTTTATTTATTTAATTAAAAGAGGGGTTTTCTTTTAATTAAATAAATTAGAAGAATTTTATTTAATTAAATGGGAGGAATTTAATTTAATTAAATAAGATGAATTTAATTAAAAGGGAGATTAAATATTTTTATTAAATAAGATGAATTTTTTTTAATTAAAAGGGAGAGTAAATCTTTTAATTAAATAAAAATGATCAAACCTTAGGAAATATTGAAATACTTGAATTAATTACAATTTGATGAAGGAAATTGATTTGAATCGAAAATGTTCCAAAGCATTGATTCAGGAATTTAATAAATTGATACAATGATAAATGGGGCCCAAAGTCTAGGCGACCATTTTAGGGTGCATACATTTGCCCCTCTTTGACTAATGTGTGATCATTCTGGGAACACATGTAGTCAAAGAATGCAGTTGAAGTGTGAGATCGATTTGGGATCACAAAACAACACATACATCAACACCATTGTATGTAAGTAATTGACATCAGAACAAAGATAAGAAAATTGAAAAAGACAAAGTCAACACCATTGTATGTAAGTAATTGACATGTCTGAGATAAGATTCTCAAGCAAGGTTGTCCCAAGTAGAATAAATGATAGGATTGATAAAGATGAATCAAGGATTGAATTTTGATAGGTGTTGCCCCCTCGTGATTGAAATTGAAATGAGATAGAGGAGAAATAAAAAATTGATAAATTTGGTCAAATCAAACTAAAGATAAGGTTTTTGATGTAAGATGAAAGATATAAGGATCACAGAACCAAGGTAGATCATCAAGCATGAAAGATTATGCCGCAAGGTTGAATTAGAAGAAAAGAAGTGGGGTGAAAGCGAATAGAAGATAGAAGTTTGGAAGAGGTGGAAAGAAATGGAGAGAAGAAAGAGAATTTGCCTTAAGAAAGAGAATGCCCCAAAATCAACCAACCGTTTAAGATAGAAATTTTTTATAGAGATCACGAAAGAAGATAAGGAAATGAAGATCAAACATGACCATAGTTGATTAAAAGTCCACAAGAAAGATAAAGGAAACCCTCACAAACTCATAATGTAGCCTAAAATGCAAACTAACATGAGGTCTAACAATGCAAGGTACATGAAAATGCAAAGGTGTACTTGCAATAGAGCAACTGTAACATAGGTCTTTGTGTTCATTATTCATTAGAGAATGTTAAGGAACTTATTTTCATCATTGGGCCATTATTAACAGACATCGGAAAATCACACAATCATCACTAGTCACAAGCGCAACTATGAAGATATGAATGTGATTTATATCTGATTGGAATGTGGAAAGATTCTAACATAAGCATCAAAGACATAAAGGTCAAGATGACTGTTATGTTAGCTTACCCAATTTAATATATAAAAACCACGCTCGCATCAAGGCATAGAGGCTAGGATGACTAGCAGAATGATTGTGCAAAAATAGTGAAGCATAAAGCAGGAAGCAAATAAAAACATGCCCCATGCCCCAAGTCCTCTAGTTCCCTTTTAGTAGGGTATGCAAAGCTTTCAAATTTTTGACAGAGGCTTTCATTCTTGATTTGATGAATGTAGTCAGCTTCCTCAGCATAGTGTTATTGTTGTTGGTTTTCTCAATGATAGGTTTGATACTATTATCAATTCTTTTTCTAATCTTGTCCTCCAGGATGGTAGAATTACCAATTAATTTATCAAAAACATCATTACCTTTCTGATGCATAACTGCATCATTCCTCATTTTTTCAATTATCTCATCCAGGAGAGTATTTATTTCTTCAAGGTCTTTAAACTTAGCTTGCAGCTCCTGAATATCATCCTAAACCCATTTGTCAATATTGTAGCCATACATAGCTTTGTTTCTGGCTGCCTTAAGATGGTAAATGTTGACAACTCTTTTAACCTTAAAGTCTTGATCCCGGAAGTCTTCTTCCAAGATCCCCTATTTCTATTTATTATCCTTCTCTTCAGCATCACCCATGGGGCTCTTAGGAGGAGTAGAGTTAATATCATAGTCAATATTCTCATTCTAGTCCTCTTTATCAAGATCAAAAAATATTTTGTCACTTTGGGCCTTTTTAGAATTTTCCAAATTATCCATAGCCATATTATCCTTTGCCTTTCCTGTCTTTTTAGTTTCATTTGCCTCTATCTCTTCCATAGCCATTTTGGCCTTGTTCTCCAGCATTTCATCATTCCTCTTATTTGGATCCTCTCTATCTTCCATAGGCTTGTTCTGATTCTTATCAATATAATTTTCCACTATTTGTCAACTTGTTCAATTATGTCCTCAAAAATAGTAATATTGATGTCCGTGGTCTCCTTAGTAGAAAAATCACCTTCCTCACTTGTAGGCTCAATGATATTAGGGTTAGCCTTCTCATATTTGTCTTTGTTTCTGTGCTCCTTGTCTTTGATATCCTCATCTTCAAAAGAGACCACCTCCTAGTCATCATCAGTCCTCATACCTTCCACATCATCAAAGATAGAGAGCGTGATATCAGCTTCTACTAGGCCTTTGTAGATTTTTTGTTTGTGGCTCTACTGTCCTTCTTACCAGACAACATCTCCACATTATTTCTTTTAGCATTATCAATCTTCTTAGGGAGAGGCTAAAAAATGTGAATTTTAGCATAGTCTAAAAATGAGAAGGATAAGCCCCTCATGTAAAACAGGGTTAGCCTTAATTCTAAAGTTCACAATGCTTTGGTTGAGCGAGATAAGTAGGAAAAATGGGAAAGAAACCCTAATACCATTTCTAAAATGATTGAAGAGCACAAAATGGTAGTTGTAGACTTTGGATTACCTACCGTCTAGTGTGAAATATTCCATTATTGCTCAGATAACAAAAACCCATATGCGTTTGATGTTGGACAACTTCACATAGTACAGGTTACCTTTAAATAGCATAGCCCATTCCTCATCGAACTTTGGAAAGGTTTTTTTCCCACTTTCTTGTCTTTGATGAAATGAATCCCATCCAAAGGGAGCCATGTAATCTCTACCATAAGTTCTAAGGTTAGGGTAAAATATTTACCCAAAATGTTAACTTTACCATTCTCCCACCAACAACAAACACCTTCTTGATCTCCTTGTCATTACCATGTAGACATTTATGGTATCACCACACTTTTCCCTTCTTATGTTTTCTCCAGTTGTCTTTCTCTTTCACCCATTTACACTCAGCTGGTTCCTCTCCTTTTAAGTCTCCACCCATAGCTTCATCTTCTTCAGTGATGCTAGAGTCACGAAATTTCATCAACTCCTTAGCAGTAATTTCCAAAATTATTAGACAATAACCAAAATGCTTCAAATAATTGAGTTTATGCATTAACTATCTCTTAATGACCCATAAATCATGCAACGACAGAGGGTCATAATTTTTATTACTCTTCCCTTGGTATTTCACCTTCACCGTACTCCAAATCTGAGTCCCATCATACGTTGTGATCAGAAGTATTAATAAATCCCATCTTTTGATTAATTCTCTCATGATTAATTAATAGGTTTATCTCATCACTTATCTTTGCTGAGCCATGCCACTTGTGAGTGACATCACATCTAACTCCCAAGTTATCCAACTCATCTGCCACTTGGTTGGTTTTTCTGTAATTATGGGTTACATGAAAGGAAATGAATTTTGAAGCCACTTCATTAATTTTATAAATGATTTTCCTGATAGTCCAAGAAACCTTAATGTTACCTTTAATATTATTGATGATGTTAAGAGAATCACCTTCCAACTAGAACTTTTTACATTCCAACTCTTCTGCCAGAAACATCGCATTAAGAGAAGCCATTGCTTTAGCTCTGTGATTAGATTTAACTCCCAAGGGAGAAGCAATAGCCCCAATATAGGTTCCCTTCCAAGCTCTTATTATTCCTCCTCCTCCAGTAATTCTCGGGTTACCTTTTGATGCCCCATCAAAGTTGACCTTAACCCAATCAACAGGGGAGAGGTCCAAGTAGCAGTAGCTCTTAAATGTTTGGATTTAGGACCAGGAATATTGAATTGCCAATCTCTAGTGTCCCCAATAATCTTAGCAAGATTACTATTACTTGATGAAGCGAAGTTTTCTTCCAGCGCTCTGCAGATTTGGTTTCCAACAACTTCAAGACTGGACTGTTTCTCCCTGAAGATTTTGTTATTTCTTTCTTTCTAGATACGCCAACAAAAGTGGGGAGGCATTAAGATCTAGAAATATTTAGCAATAATGTTTTGGGAGGGATTGCTCCATTATTTGACAAAATCCTACCAAAGGAAAGGAAAAACCAACACAGATTCCATTTCCTAAGGATAACTTCCCAAACCTTTTGGGTGAAGGAGAAATGTAACATTATGTGATCACAAGTTTCAGCTTGTTCCATACAAAGAACACATCTATTAGCAAGATAAAAACCCCTTTTAGAAATATTATCAAGGGTAAGAGGTTTATTCTGAATTAAGAGCCAAAAAAATAAGTTGATTTTAGGAGTGAGATGATTTTACCTTTGTGTCATTATCCAAATACTCGATCATGTCAAGGATGATTTTCACAATTGACCGCTGATGTAATAAATGATGTCCAGTTTGATTGGAATTCCCAGATGAGAATTACTGAGTGTAAGAAATATTACAATGCCAAAGACTAAATACAAGCCTAGGATGAATGCAATCTAGGATGGTAGTCACTTTGATCTTTTAGTTATTTTAATCATCATTGAGCGGTCTAGAGTATCTAAGTTAGTACACCCCTCATTGGTGCGACTGTGACCATGAGAATATGAATATGAATTTTATCAGATGATATGTCGAAAGTAACACAAGTAACAAGGTATACAGATCTAGGATGACCTAAGTGTGACTTTCATTTTGATATTTCAAGTTGCCACAAGAATCAAGGCATGTGGAGCCGAGATAACCTGAGTGATTCTTGCATGCTTAGCCAAACAAAAGATCATCATGTTCCCGTGCAAAGATATCATATCCACAATGACCTATTATTGTTCATATATTTGGATAGTCACAGTGTTACTCACAATGACCCTTGCATTCATATCCTTGGGCATGTTCTGTTATATTGCACAATACTAATATATCACTTAAAATAGACAAGGAGATAGCTCCAACCTCATCGTAGACATCAAATAAAAATAGTCAAGGTATGTGTGACATACCACAAGTGTGGAGAACCTTATCAAATACACCCTATTTATTTGACATGTTAGGATTAGTGGGACCGCATCCACAAGAAGAAATCAAAGAGATGATGACATGTAACTGATTGAATGTTTGATAATGTTAAGTTGAATATGATGCAAAACATTAAACCAGTTAGTGGTTTGTATTGTCATTGATGTCAACTTGATATCATCTATACAGTCATGTACATAATGCCAAAGACTTTAGAGAATCAATGGAACAATGATTATGCTTTCAAAAATGCATAAAAGTCAGTATTCACTAAGTGACAGACTACACTGACGGAGTGCACACCATCAGTAAAGACAAAGATAAAGTCATAGTGATGCCCGACGAGCAGAAGACAGTGTTGCCTGATGAAGCAGAATCACAGGATGCCCGACGAGCTGAAAACAAAGTTACCCAATGAGAAAGATCCAATGATGCCCAATGGATGGAGATCCCAAAGCTAACTGAAGTTATACCGACAGAACTGGCAGTTGTCATCAACGACGAACTATAGAATTGACCGATAAAATAGAGAGATCAGAAAATGACAAAATATCTAGCTGACAGAGCTTAAGGATAGACTTAACTGATTGTTTTATTTGTTTTATTCAGTCATAGTTAAGAAATTGATTTATACAATTAGCAAGAAGATAACTACGAGATAAATCAGGAGTTAAAGCCATAAATCAAATTGGCTGGATTGTTTTTCATGCCAAGATTCAAGAATAAAGAATCAGAAATAAAGGAATATTGTGTCTATATAAGAGACAAGCATAATTCATTTTTGTAAGCAATCAGATACACGAGGGAGTGAATTGAAAGAAGATGCTAAAGAGAAACTGGTGAAGGATAAACTTCATACAGTCCTGATCAATCAAGCTAAGGGAGAGCTAAAGAATTCTACAGACACCGACGAATAGTGAAGCACATCATCATAGAGCAGAAAGTGTGAAGCACAAAGGAATTGAATTGATACATTGATCAGAGAGGTATTGTATGTAAATAGATCTAAATATTTGCAATTCAAAGTTGCATTAGAAATAGGTCATTGTGTTTTAGTTTAACCATTGAAGCATTAAGTCTCTTAATAGAGCAGGACTTAACCATCTTCTATAATTGAGGTATATTCTAACAGATTACCAAAAGAGTTGATTCATGATAGTAGCATCGGTCTTACCTAAAGCCTATTGACAGTCTAAGAAGGAGGCTGATTCAAGGATGGTAGTAATATTATCATAAAACCTATTGACAGTCTAAAGGTCGATTCAAGGATGGTAGCATAGATGCCAGATACTAAGTGACAACCTATGTATAAAAATCCTCTAACAAGGTTGCACTTAACCGTGTGTTTGTAACCTTTAACAGGGTTGGCTCCTAACAGGGCTCACTTCAGAAGAGTGAAAATTTGGGGTACCGGTCCCAGTGGTTTTTTCCCTTAACAGGGTTTCCACATTAAAATCCACGTGTTATATGTGTATGGTTTATTACTTTATTGTTTTAAATTTCACATATGCATTTCTGGATTGATTGGTTTACTCTGCATATTTACTGAGCTCCGGTAAATAAGTTTTACTACTTATCGGTAATCAAGGAGAATAAGGACAGACAATGTAAACCGACAGCCAATTAATTATTTCAAGTATTTCAAGGCATACATCTTGTAGGGACTTAATAATATGAGGTGTACTGATTGGTGGATTAAATTTTAAAGGATAAATTTTTGAGGCCACTGATTCACCCCCCCCTCTCAGTTATTACTAACAAGAGAAGTATCATGCCTCCTATCCTTGCTTCTCTAGTCTGAAGACATCATTGAGTTTCTTAGGAGAAATAAGGAAATAAATTTAAGATAATAGGAAACATACAAAGAAACACCACATCTCCCTCCTTGTCACTCTAGTCTATGGGCATCATCAAGTGACTTTGAAGAAATAATCATGATAGCTTAAATATCTATGAATGTCTGGTTTGTGTTCTTAGATTTGTTTGTCTGTTGGTGATGTTTGAGAAACACCAATGCTTGTGCAATTTTCCTATTTGATTGATCACTTGTTTGGGAGATATACATATGATGGGTGTTGAAAAATACCATTGTGTTCAGAGGGAAAGTGTTGAGGAACACTATTTTGTGAGATGGGTATTGAAAAACACCAGTGTGTTAGTGACAAACTATTCAATATTGAGAGACCAAGAGGATTTCTTTGATTGACGCGACAACTAATTGACAAGATAAGGAATTGGATGACAAGATTGTTGTTAGGAAAAAACTTCCAATTAGGTTTTATTGTCCTAGGACTAAGCTATGTATCAATTCCAAGCCATGATTGTGCCACAGGAGCCAACTTCGCTATACAAGGTCACAAAAGCGACTAAAGATACATACAAGAAAGAAAACAAGTTGAAGTTGCTGTAGGAAAGATAGCCAAGAGATGCATTGACAAATGGAGCACAAGTTATAAGTGATCCCTATTTTCTAGGTTTTCACCACTTGGAAGGATTACAAATTGTGCTACTGAGGCACATATTTACCAAGTTTTCACCAAGGCACTTTTCTTATTTTTTTATTTTTTTGTACTATTTTCATTTTTTTGTTATCGTTAAGGTGCCTATTTACTAGGGTTTCACCACGATAATGATTTTTTCATAACTTTTTTTGATGTTTTATCTTTTTCTCAGGATCATTTATCACTATTTTTGGATTTTTTTTGCTTTTCACTATTTTTGGTATTTTTCAAGAACATTTTTGATGTACATGAACTTCTCATTCAAAGAATGTCTAGCTATAGAACTTTTTCAGGTGGATAGTATTGATTAGGTCAAGGAGAAGATCTCCTTCTAGAGTTGATAGTTGATAGCCTCCAGAACTGAATTCTACAGTTATCACAAAGGAACCCAGCTAGTTGGGTTCAAATGTTCCCTTCTATTCTTGATGTTGTTGATTCTTTGGATTTTCTCTAAGCATAAGATCTCCGACCTAAAACTCTCAGTTTATAAACTTCTTTTTATACCCTCATTCGATTCTCTTTTGATAGAATCTTAGGTGGTTGAATGCTTCTTGTCTTATTTCATCAAGTAGTTCTAATTCTTGGATTCTGGAAATCCGATAATCTTCATTGGTTATGAGTCCTTGCAAAGAGACTTTGAGTGATGGTATCTCTACCTCAATAGGCAATACCAATTCTAAACAATACACTAATGCAAAAGGTGTTTCCCCTATGGGTGTCCTGATACTAGTCTTGTATGCCCATAGTGTTGGATTTAGTGGAAGGTGCCAATCCATACCAGATTTATGCACTATCATGTGTAAGATTTTGAGAATTGTTTTGTTGGAAGCCTCATCTTGTCCATTCCCTTGGGGGTAGTAGATAGAGGAGCAATATTGGTTGATGTGAAACTTCTTTCATAGTTCATCGATGTCCTGATACTAGTCTTGTATGCCCATAGTGTTGGATTTAGTGGAAGGTGCCAATCCATACCAGATTTGTGCACTATCATGTGTAAGATTTTGAGAATTGTTTTGTTGGAAGCCTCATCTTGTCCATTCCCTTGGGGGTAGTAGATAGAGGAGCAATATTGGTTGATGTGAAACTTCTTGCATAGTTCATCGATGTCATTATTCTTGAATTGCACTCCATTTTCAATTAAAATAGAAGAGGACATCCCATACCTACATATGATGTAGTTTAGGATAAACATTGGCACTTGTTTTCCAATCGCCTTGATTAAGGGGATGGACTCCACCCACTTTCTAAAGTACTTTATGGCGGTGATGATGAACTTATGTCCATTTTATGAGGAAGGATACATTTCACCAACAAGGTCAAGGGCCCATTATTTTTTATATATTAGAGATCATTTACAAATATCAACTCCATTTGAGAAAAGACACTAGAAACCATAAGCCAATTAAGAATACTAAGAGTCACACAGGATGTCCCTATGGTGATTTGAACTTAGATCTCTACAATGAAATCCCAAATTTCTAACCAATTGAGATCAACCCCTTGGACCAAAGGCACATTGTTGAAATAGAAAGTGTGTGATAAATGGAAACAATTCACTAGAAGGAGCGTGGATCAACTTATCGTGTAGTTGACATTGTTTTCTAGACTTGGAATACTGAACAACATCTTTCCCCATGGTAGGCTAGTAGTATCCTATGGTGGGTGCTAGAAATGTGTGTGAATTGTGGACCTGCAAGAATTTGCTACACAAGACTTCAATATGTCATTTGATCAATGGTTAGTAACATCAAAATCAATTGAGAAGCAAAATAAACCAAAGGAAATCGACATATTGCTTCCTAGTTAAAGTGATTTTGATCTTATTAATAATTATCTTAGATTAAACATATCATGTCAGTGACTGGAGTACCTCAAAATGGAAGATTCAAATGAGCATGATGCAACTAATGCATACTATATTCAAGATCTTGCTTAAAAACCATGCAAATTAAACTAGAAATGCCAAATCTAAGCTAAGAATTCACCTAAGAGTTAAGCTCCATGATTCAAATAAAATAAGATTGACCAAAAAAAAATACTAGGATGCAATTCAAACTAAAATGCACAGCTAAGCACTAGATGGATTTTGGCATTATACCATTGATATAAAAATTCAGTCTCTTCCCCTCTTTTGATCTTAGGAAAAGCTTGTCTTTATAGGAATTCCATGAAATTGAGTGGTTGAGATTAAAACTTGATGAAGGGTTGAGATTCTAATTTTCTTGATTCATGTGAGTCAATGCATATGATTTTTTTCAATTGGTTCCATTTGTGCTTTCTTGTTTGTTAGGCAGTGGGACAATTTAGTTTGATTTATTTAATTCCCTTTAATTCAAAAGTCTAGAATGGGTTTATTTAATTAAAAGTACTAGGACCCTTAATTAAATATGTTGATTTAATGATTATCTAGCCTTGATGCTTGATTATGGATAAACTGATGATTGATTTAATTATGCAAGCCTATCGATCAAATCACTCACATAATTAACTCTAGTATGAGATTCAATGCCTTTGATTTAGGACTGAATCTTATTTTATTAAGATTTGGGGTTGATTATTTGAGATTAGCGGCTCTTGGTTTATTAGACCAATTTTAGGTGATTACAATATGCAAACTGTAGAAGCATAGACCAAGAATGTGAAATTTCCAATGGGATGCTTAGAAGAAATGCAGTCTCATGGAATGTCATGATTATAGGATTTTTTGAAAAGGCTTTTGAAACTTTTAAGAAAATGTCTTGGGTGGATGTAAAGCACAATTCCACAAACTTTAGCATCATCTCTCTTTCCTGCACCAGAATAGGGATTAACAAAGCTTTGTAGAATTAATGAAGGTCTACAGGAAGGGATAGATTGGCGTCTGAACAACCTCTAATTTCTCTCTAAGTGGTGATATTGAGATGGATGGGAAAAATAGAAGTAGGAGAAGGAGCAGGAGCAGAGCTTTACCCTCACCCTCTTCCATAGTCGCTTCATTACCAGTACCACTACATAAATAGATTGAATGCGGCCAACCTCTTAATCCTTTTCAACTTTAGATTCATCGCTATTCCTTTTCCCTCTCTTCTCAAATCCCATACCATTTTTCCATTTTCCACAACTCTAATTCCTTTCTTCACCCAAATTTAGACAAGCAGTCAACTGGAAATTGACAATTTGGAAGAATTACAACCACAAAGGCTAAATCCTTTCAGTAATTTTCAAAGTCAAAATAAGGCTAATTCCTTTTTCTTTTCACTGGGTGAAAGCTAGCATGCATGAGAGAAGAGAGAAGGATATGAATTTTCTTCCTTCGAAGCCTAAAATAGTAAATTGTCCTGTAAAAAAACATAGTTAAAGGAAGAGTATCAGTAGTCAAGCGCATTCTAAGAGTGGTGCATTATTTGTGTATTCAAAAATTTTTCTTATGAATTTTAAAGAAACCAAAAAATTATAATTAAATCTATTAATAAGTTTCATATGTACTAAGATGATTGTTTTTTATCTTTTTTGGTTCATAATTGGTTCATTTGTGCACCAAAGCCTAATGAATTCTAGAGAGCTTCGTTAATCCCTAAAAGCCAAAAAATAATTTTTAAGTAGCTAAGTTACACACGAAGACAATTGGAATTAGACTAGATTAGAATTAGCTAAGTTAATCCCTTCATAGGTGAAATAAATTGGAAGGGATATATGAGGGTCTGAATAGAAGCTTGTGGCAGAGGATTCACAAAGTTTTCTTTCCTCTACCAAGACTGAGATTATAATCCATTTATTTATGGTGATAGAATTAGGTCTCATCGGTGTAGGGGAGGGGCTGAGTGCCGTGTTGGGGCATGTCAAATCACCCGTGACTCTAATAAATATGGAAAGACAATGGGACAATCTTTAATAATACAAATGGATTAGGAAATAAAAATATTAAGAAATAGGTAGGAATGTATAAATACATGTCTATAAGAATATAAATTAAAACTATTAATTTACTTAAACTTTATTTTTAATTTAAATCTCAATTATTTTTTAAATTTTTAATATGATTTGAGTTTTTTGTTATTTATTGTTTCTCGATTATATAAATATTAGAAATCAAGTATAGGTGATGTAATTAAATTTTGACATTCTTGTGTGTGAATATTTGGTAGGGCATCTTATAATAGGGTTTTATTTCATTAACCATCTAAAGTTTGCAAAGTGTTCTCTATGTTTTATATTTTATAATTGTTACCCAAATTTTTACATACGGGATAGTAATCAGAAAAAGTAAAAATTTGCATAAAGATACATCCCTTTAACATTACTGTTCAACTAATACAGATGAATACATTACTATTACATTCATATTATCAGATTTTATTTGTACTCTAAGTTTTGATCAAATTCACACTTTCATATTCATAAACGATCATTACATTATGCATTCGTACTAAATGTATTAGACAAGTGTTCCTTCAAGGTCACATCTTGCACACAAAAACTTAGAGGACATATGCAGAAAAGAAAGTAAGAGAAAGGAATGATGAAGTCTAGGGGTCTATGTATTGACTTTAAGAGGTCTTCTAGTTTCTAGAGTTGTTCATCTGCATCATCTGAAGTCTTTCATGTCTTGGTCTTATCTCTGTCTGTCCTGCATCCTAGGTCTTTTGTTGGTCCCGTTTCCTATAGCATCATGGTGAAAAGATGTTAGATCCAATTGGATCTAAGCAATACATAAATGCCTGAAAATACCATGCATCAGTCAAACTCCCTAAACTGCATATTTACTGATGATATCAATTTGATAGAAAGATATGCATTTTCATTGACAAAATAATAATATCATAAAGACATATCTTTATGAAAATTCTGTGCTATATTTGAAAGATGCAGTGAGTGTCACGAGCCCGTGCTCAAACTTCACAAATATGCATTATTAATGAAATGTTCAAATGTAGATTTCAACATTAATGTGCAAGAAAATGATTGAACTACAGTGATATCAATGTGAGCTGTATGCAGTATATAACAGTTGCTACAGGGTGCATACAAGCTGTTATGGAATTTCAAGACTATTAATGTCAAATAATGAGATACCAAAAGAGTAAGAACTATATTATCAAGTCCTGTTATAAAATATGCATAATAGAGAATAAATGAGCAAGATTCAAGCTTTCAAAGACTGGATTATGCATATGAAGATGCAGTTTTAAACAGTGCATATATATGTAAAATCAAAAGATGGTGTTGTGTAAAGTATATAACATACATGTCACTTTGATCTACTTTTTTTTGCAGAAAAGACAATATGCATATACGGGGGAGAATGCAGCTCATAAGAAGGTGTTTATAGTGTTTTCACAGCACATGATGCCTTTGGAAATGATAAGGAAAATAATGTAGAAAACATCTATTTCTGAAAATGATGAAAAGACAATGTGCATATACTGTCAAGCATAAGTTATTTTTTGTGCATATATCCATAAGAGTGGAACAAGTACAATATCCATATGCTTAATATGAATTTTAAGAGAGGTTATATGTAGGGTATTAGTCAAACAGTGTATTCTGGTATGCTGAAATAACAGTGTTGTATGTACCCATGTTGATAATACTATTATGATTTCAGGATTGATGTCTAAATAATATTGGTATGCTCAGTGCATACAAGGTGGGACATCATGAAGAGAGATGGAAGACATCTAACATAAGACTCCCAAATAGCTTGAGTTCATAAACTGACAGGTTGCATATTTTTGTGTTCACTTCTAGATCTACGAAGTAAGCTATGTGGGTGTTGAACAAAAAACATTGAATCATGAAAGAAATAGATGCAGACTCTTTAAGCATTTATAAAATCAATAGCCCCAAATTCAATGACAATAGGCAGTTAATGAAGGGGACTCTAATTAAGGAGCCAAAAATTCAAAGGAAACAACCCAAGTACTTGTTGTAAAATAGTGCAAATACTTGTTCTAATTAAAGCAAAACTACATCTTCAGCTCGAGCTTTCAAAGACATATATTTAAAAGAACTAAGTGATGCTATGAAGTAAACAGTAGAAGAAGATAGAGTGAACAAGAGTGAAGAGTGACTCATCTGTGGTGTCATGGGTAGAGGTCGTGGTTTCAGAGTGTAATGGAGATTCAACAGTGAGGTAAATAAGAGCCCGAGTTTATTGCCAAAAGCTATAAATATTTTAAAAAACCGAAACCTTAACAGTATTGTAAAAGGTAATAGCACGTCGACTGCATTAAAAGTAAAGCTGTAGATACAGAATGCATAAAAGAAGATGACAAGGAGGTTTCTGATTCAAATACAAATAGCATGGTCTCCAAACAAGACAAAGATCTAGTCAACAAGAAGACAACTCTGAAACAAAGCTCATGTCAAATGAATGTAACAAACAGAGCAATGAAAGAAATGGCTACATCATAGCCATGTAATACAACAATGAGTCATTATAAGAAATATGGGAAATACAGTGATATGCTATTCAAAAATCCAAATGATGAATGAGTGAAAAAAGAGGGTGACTTATCTGTGGAGTCCAAGCTAAGTGTTGTGGTGGTATTAAGCAAGAGAGCCTGAGGTTTTTGAAATAAGTCTGAACTCCAATGAGTGTGCCCTCTAGTCAAGCTTGAGCTTCATGCAAAGGACTCAGTTTCAACCCCAAAACTCATTCATGCAAAGGAACTGTGGTGAGAGCCTAAGCTAACAACAAAGATACATAGAAAGCACCATGTTATGACATGAAAACTCCAGATAAGCCCAAGTTTGACTATAGAATGGATGCATAAGTAACGCCATACATTATGGCGTAATGAAACCAAGAGAGTACGGGTTCACTATGAGAGGAGAAATCCCATTTTTGCAAAGAACCAGAGATGGAATGTGTGGCAGCGGCTCAAACCCTAAGTCCCTCTCCATAAGAATGTGAAAATATCAAAAAATGAAGAGAAAATGAGATAAAATGAAAAGCCTTTGTAAGTTTTAATAAAAGTTTGGAGTCCATGATGCATGGAGTATATGAAGCCATCTTTTAAACACATGCCTTACAATAAAATAGATATATTTTAAGTTAGGGTCATGTTGATCTAAATTCGAAGTGCATGTTAGGCCTTTGATTTAAGTTAACTTATGCACTTCAAGTAAGGATTTGATAAGTGGAGTTAGCACTTTTCAATATTCTTTAATGTAATAAGATCTTTTTAAGAGGGAGTGTTTAAAATTAAGGCTTAGGTTTTTGGCATCATGCATGCCTTAGATTTAGGGACAGCTATCAGTTTAAAATCCAACTTTAGGGGTATCTCATTTTCAAAATGGGCTTTTAGGGGCTAGATTTTAAGCACTAATTATGCCTCAAATTTAGGAATATGCCTTGAGGAGGGGTAGTTGTTAAACTAGATTTTAGGCATCATTTTGGGCCTTTGATTTAGGATGATCTATCTGTCTTTAAGGGGCTTGTGGAGGGA
>MU223800.1:1409720-1420100 GCA_018584345.1 Thuja plicata | reverse complement strand
TAGGAATATGCCTTGAGGAGGGGTAGTTGTTAAACTAGATTTTAGGCATCATTTTGGGCCTTTGATTTAGGATGATCTATCTGTCTTTAAGGGGCTTGTGGAGGGAGATGTCATTTTGGAGATTAGCATGTGGGCTATTTAGTGGACCTTCTACTTCATTGTTAAGGGTTCAGATTTGGTGGAAAAGAGGTTTTAGTGAGCTATTTTGTTCCTATACCACTTTTTCATGCATTTTGTATCCATTGTGTTGCAGATCTTGGAGAAAAGGCTTAAAGTGAATTCATTGTTCCTTTATGCCTTGGAGATACTATTTGTAACCTACTTGTTAGATTTTTGGAGGATAATCGAGTAGATGATCTATTTTTTCTATATGCTCTTGAGTTTTGATTTCAGAATCCTGTTTCATCTTTCTTCATAAGTGTTATTAATTTTGGTTGCTAGGAGAAGTGAATATTTCTTATTCCTCCTCTACGTAGACAAGATCTAGACCTCATGAAGAATATGTATGTTTGTTGACTGATTAAGTTATTTGTGGTCTATACCCTAGTAGCCAAGTCTTTTAACCTATATGTTGATCAGAGATTCGAAGTATCAAAATGTGGTATATGAGTTAGGATTACTGCATTAGTTTTTTCCAACATAAAGTCTGATTTAACATTGGTGTATCACCCCATTTCCCATTCAGTTTTAAATCCTTCTTCCCTTTTCCCATTAAGTTACAAATCAGGAGGTGATATCCTTAATTCAATAGGAACCAACCTAGAATTTGAAGACTACTTCTCAGACATAGTCTACCTACAGCTAGAGGAGGTTTCCATTGTGAGGATGGAATTGTCTTGTAGCCCTAATGCCTGAGTTAGGGTGACAATTCTAAGCCTGGAAATTTTTTGGCACGCCTGGTGGGAGTAAAAGGACATTGCTTTTACAGTTCTTTCTGGTTTTTGATATGCATCCAGCAGGTTGCAGGCGTTTTGAAGGTCAATATTATGCATATCTGGTGGCTCTAAGGTTATATCTACTGGTTTTATGTAGATTTGGTGCCTAGGATGGATTACTATCCTCCATTTTATGGAGATGATTTTGCATGTTCTCAATATCAACCATATCAGTACGGCCCTGCTGCTATTTTTTTTCCAGAATTTGAAGGACAACATTCATCTCATGTTTGCCACCCTCCAGCCCAGTAGCAAGTTTCTTGGTAGCATGCATACCATCAGCCACAAAGGGGTTTCTTTGATGATTCTCAGAATTATTCCCAGTATGTTCCAAACATGAGTCTTGATGATATTCTAAAGAACTTTCAAGAACAAATGAGATCTGTGGAGAAAGAGCAAGAGTATGGCATGCATCAAGAGGAGCTATCTTATCAAGCTCACATGCACCAACAAGAAATGGAGGCTTAAAGGTATGAGAAGGAGTTTATTGCCAAGCAAGTTGCATTTAAAGAGGAACAAATGAGGTAGTTAATGAAAAAATTACAAGAGCTAGAAGTTCAAGAAGCTTCTTGTGCCCTTAGTTAGCCTACAATCCAAGAAAGATCCAAGCTGGAGATTCCAAGTTATAATCCTGTAGAATAAGTAAGACAACCCCTACAAGAGCCCTTGATTGAGCATGGTCAACCAGCCTAATTTATTGACTCTCGGTCAGAGAGGTGTAATGTAGCTAAGCTAGATGAGCAAGATACCAAGTTGTCATGGCATCCCTCATGGACTAAGCACCCTAGCTTCCAAATGCCAAATCTTATCAAGGTGGTTACATGTGAGTCATCTCTAGATCAGGGAGCTGAGAAGGAGGTTATTAGATCAAATCTGATAGAACAAGAGGTATTGGATTCAGTTGCAGATCTTCCTATATATTCTGAGATGGATAGTCAACAAATTGCATCATTGTCTACAGGAGATTCTTTTGACCAGCAAGAGGTGGTTGTATTTCTCTTTGAGGAGTTACCCTCTTTTGTAGATCAAGAGAAAGAAGAGGAGATTCTGGTCACTTCAGTACAGCAGGATGTCCATGATCAAGAAACTAATCAAAGCTTAGAGAATTGTTTTGACAACATTATTGCAGATTTCTGTGTAAATCTTGAAATGTCAGAATTTGTGCCTATTCAAGTGTGCTCCATTTTGGAGGACATGATTTCTAATGATTATGTGCAGGAAGGCAAGCTGGAACCAAGTGCTCTAGATTCTGAGGAGATAAGTAGTTTTGACAAGCTCCTAGCTGACTTGACAGAAGATGATGATGTTTTGACCATGGAGGAGGAGCTCACATGGCAGCTAATGATGCAAGAAAACCATGAAGAACCAGAGGGAAGCAAAGAATCCAGCAGAATAAATCCATAATTTAACATCTCTAGAGGCTACCCAATCAGGCATCTTTCCAGAAAAGGGCCTATTCCTAAGATTACAATTATAGAGCAACAGATCTAGCATGATTATTCACCTCAAATCTGCATTGATATTGATCAAATTCAAGAGGTATGTGATCTGGTCTTTCACTTTCAGGATATGCTTCAAGAGGTTTAGATCCTTCAAGTTGTATTGCATATTTTTTCAATTACCTATGTGCGTGCATCTCATCCACTGTTGGTGAGAAAAGGCAAATATTTCAATGAGCCAGTAAATGGTTTTGTTTGGCAAGTTTTGTGGCTGGTTAGGTTAGGGTAGGTTAGTTTTCTAGTTTCCCTAAAATGCTGTCAAGCAAAATTTGGTTAGTTTTAGTTTTAGTTTCCCTAGTTTTCAATAAGTCTTCAAGATTCAAGGTCTTCCAAGGTTGCTGTCCAAATCTGCAAATACAAGGAAATCATTCCTCAATGATCAAGAATACATCTACAATCTGTGGTAATGAATTTTTTCTTCACTACCACAAATCATAAACATACCCTCAATCATTGGGAAATGGTTTTCTTATATCCACAGATTAGGTTTAGGGTTTTTGTAGGTGATCAAAAGACTCAATACCCAATGGACTATTTTAGGCTACTGGTCCCAATGTCAAGTAGGTAGACATCCATCAGAGGTCGCCAGAATTGTTACCCAAATTTTTACATAAGGGATAGTAATCAGAAAAAGTAAAAATTTGCATAAAGATACATCCCTTTAACATTACTGTTCAGCCAATACAGATGAATATATTACTACTACATTCATATTATCAGATTTTATTTGTACTCTAAGTTTTGATCAAATTCACACTTTCATATTCATAAACGATCATTACATTGTGCATTTGTACTGAATGTATTAGACAAGTGTTCCTTCAAGGTCACATCTTGCATACAGAAACTTAGAGGACATATGTAGAAAATAAAGTAAGAGAAAGGCATGATGAAGTCTAGGGGTCTATGTATTGCCTTTAAGAGGTCTTCTAGTTTTTGGAGTTGTTCATCTGCATCATTTGAAGTCTTTCATGTCTTGGTCTTATCTCCGTCTGTCCTACATCCTAGGTCTTCTGTTGGTCCGGTTTCCTGCAGCATCATGGTGAAAAGATGTTAGATCCAATTGGATCTAAGAAATATATAAATGCCTGAAAATACCAAGCATCAGTCAAACTCCATGAATTGCATATTTACTGATTATATCAATGTGATAGAAAGATATGCATTTGCATTGACAAAATAATAATATCATAAAGACATATCTTTATGAAAATTATGTGCTATATTTGAAAGATGTAGTGAGTGTCACGATCCCATGCTCGAACTTCACAAATATGCATTATTAAAGAAATGTTCAAATGCATATTTCAACATTAATGTGCAGTATATAACAGTTGCTACAGGGTGCATACAAGCTGTTATGGAATTTCAACACTATTAATGTCAAATAATGAGATACTAGAAGAGTAAGAACAATATTATCAAATCCTGTTATAGAATATGCATAACAGAGAATAAATGAGCAAGATTCAAGCTTTCAAAGATTGGATTATGCATATGAAGATGCAGTTTTAAACAGTGCATATATATGTAAAATCAAAGGATGGTGTTGTGTAAAGTATATAAGATACATGTCACTGTGATCTACTTTTTTTTGTAGAAAAGACAATATGCATACATGGGGGAGAATGTAGCTCATAAGAAGGTGTTTATAGTGTTGTCACAGTACATGATGCCTTTGGAAATGATAAGGAAAACAACGCAGAAAACATCTACTTCTGAAAATGATGAAAAGACAATGTGCATATACTGTCAAGCATAAGTTATTTTTTGTACATATATCCATAAGAGTGGAACAAGTACTGTATCCATATGCTTAATATGAATTTTAAGAGAGGTTATATGTAGGGTATTAGTGAAACAGTGTATTTTGGTATGCTAAAATAACAGTGTCGTATGTACCCATGTTGATAATACTGTTATGATTTCAGGATTGATGTCTAAATAATATTGGTATGGTCAGTGCATACAAGGTGGGACAACATGAAGAGAGATGGAAGACATCTAACATAAGACTCCCAAATAGCTTGAGTTCATAAACTGACAGGTTGCATATTTTTGTGTTCACTTCCAGATCTACGAAGTAAGCTATGTGGGTGTTCAGCAAAAAACATTGAATCATGAAAGAAATAGATGCAGATTCTTCAAGCATTTATAAAATCAATAGCCCCGAATTCAATGACAATAGGCAGTTAATGATGTAGACTCTAATTAAGGAGTCGATAGTTCAAAGGAAACAACCCAAGTACTTGTTGTAAAATAGAGAAAAGAATTGTTCTAATTAAAGCAAAACTACATCTTCAGCTCAATCTTTCAAAGACGTATATTTAAAAGAACTAATTGATGCTATGAAGTAAACAACAAAGGAAGACATAGTGAACAAGAGTGAAGAGTGACTCATCTATGGTGTCATGGGTAGAGGTCATGGTTTTAGAGTGTAATGGAGATTCAACAGTGAGGTAAATAAGAGCCCAAGTTTATTGCCAAAAGATGTAAATCTTTTAAAAAACCAAAACCTTAACAGTATTGTAAAAGGTAATAGCATGTCAACTGCATTAAAAGTAAAGCTGTAGATATAGAATGCATAAAAGTAGACGGAAAGGAGGTTTCTAATTCAAATACAAATAGCATGGTCTCCCAACAAGACAAAGATCTAGTCAAGAAGAAGACAACTCTGAAACAAAGCTCATGTCAAATGAATGTAACAAATAGAGCAATGAAAGAAATGGCTACAACATAGCCATGTAATACAACATCGAGTCATTACATGAAGAAATATGGGAAATACAATGATATGCTATACAAAAATCCAAATGATGAATGAGTGAAAACAAAGGGTGACTTATCTGTGGAGTCCAAGCTAAGTGTTGTGGTGGTATTAAGCAAGAGAGCCTGAGGTGTTTGAAATAAGTGTGAACTCCAGTGAGCGTGCGCTCCAGTCAAGCCTGAGCTTCATGCAAAGGACTCAGTTTCAACCCCAAAACTAATTCATGCAGAGGAACTATGGTGAGAGCCCGAGATAATAGAAAAGATACATAGAAAGCACCATGTTATAACATGAAAACTCTAGATAAGCCCAAGTTCGACTGCAGAATGGATGCATAAGTAACACCATACTTTATCGTGTAATGAAACTAGTAGAGTACAAGTTCACTATGAGAGGAGAACTCCCATTTTTGCAAAGAACCAGAGATGGAATGTGTGGCAGCGGCTCAAACCCTAAGTCCCTCTCAATAAGAATGCAAAAATATCAAAAAATGAAGAGCAAATGAGATAAAATGAAAAGCCTTTGTAAGTTTTGATAAAAGTTTGGAGTCCATGATGCATGGAGTATACAAAGCCATCTTTTAAACACATGCCTTACAATAAAATAGATATATTTTAAGTTAGGGTCATGTTGATCTAAATTTGAAGTGCATGTTAGGCCTTTGATTTAAGTTAACTTATGCACTTCAAGTTAGGATTTGATAAGTGGAGTTAGCACTTTTCAATATTCTTTAATGTAATAAGATCTTTTTAAGAGGGAGTGTTTAAAATTAAGGCTTAGGTTTTTGGCATCATGCATGCCTTAAATTTAGGGACAACTATCTGTTTAAAAGCCAACTTTAGGGGTATCTCATTTTTGAAATGGGCTTTTAGGGGATAGATTTTAGGCACTAATTATGCCTCAAATTTAGGAATATGCCTTGAGGAGGGGTAGTTGTTAAACTAGATTTTAGGCATCATTTTGGGCCTTTGATTTAGGATGATCTATCTGTCTTTAAGGGGCTTGTGGAGGGAGATGTCATTTTGGAGATTAGCCATGTGGGCTATTTAGTGGACTTTCTACTTCATTATTAAGGGTTCAGATTTGGTGGAAAAGAGGTTTTAGTGAGCTATTTTGTTCCTATACCACTTTTTCATGCATTTTGTATCCATTAAGTTGCAGATCTTGGAGAAAAGGCTCAAAGTGAATTCATTGTTTCTTGATGCCTTGGAGATACTATTTGTAACCTACTTGTTAGATTTTTGTGGGATAATAAAGCAGATGATCTATTTTTTCTATATGGTCTTGAGTTTTGATTTCAAAATCCTATTTTATCTTTCTTCATAAGTGTTATTCATTTTGGTAGCTAGGAGAAGTGAATGTTTATTATTCCTCCTCTATGTGGATAAGATCTAGACCTCATAAAGAATATGTATGTTTGTTGACTGATTAAGTTATTTGTGGTCTATACCCTAGTAGCCAAGTCTTTTAACCTATATGTTGATCATAGATTCGAAGTATCAAAATGTGGTATATGAGTTAGGATTACTGCATTAGTTTTTTCCAAAATAAAGTCTGATTTCATTTTGGTGTATCACCCCATTTCCCATTCAGTTTTAAATCCTTCTTCCCTTTTCCCATTAAGTTACAAATCAGGAGGTGATATCCTAAATTCAATAGGAATCGGCCTAGAATCTGGAGACTCCTTCTCAGACATAGTCTACCTACAGCTAGAGGAGGTTTCCATTGTGAGGATGGAATTCTCGTGTAGCCCTAATGCCTAAGTTAGGGTGAAAATTCTAAGCCTGAACAATAATATAATAAAGTTTACATTAATTTTGAATTTCATATTAAATTTTACATATTATAAGTTATCTTTTTAATATAATTAATATTGAATTTATATAAAAAATATTTTATTATTTATTCTTTAAAAGAGAAGATGTTTCTTTATTTGAAAATTTGAAATGTATTTTTCTTTAGCGTACAATTAACACAATCTACACTTTTTAAAGATAGGTCACTAGCTCAAATCACATAGGAGATAAGGTATGTAGTGTTGGAAATAATGGAATGGTGTACTGAGAGGGGAGGGGTGAATCAGTAACCTCAAAATGTTTATCAATTAACCTTTATCCTTTATGTAATCAATTGTATTACCATCCATGTATGCTATTCTACCTTTGTGTATGTTATATCAAATCATAAACTCAATAAGCATGTAAAACACTCATGAAATATATAGACACACGACACAAGATTTGGTAATGCAGAAAACCCCTATTAGAAGGTAAAGAATGTGGTGGCGATGAAACCCACAAAGCTTCACTATCTGCAGAATGGAAGGGGCCAATTAAGGCTTACAATTTGATCAATTTTGATGATCTACCTTGTTAGGAGTATTATGTGGAGATAGGTTAAGGTCTACTCTATTAAGAGCTTTAGTAACACTGTTTAGTGTGTACTCAGTTAAGAGATTTATAAAGGATTGTTAAATCCACCTTTCTTGAAAGGATTTCTTCTATTTGCTACACTTGTCAGAATGCAGACAAAAATATTCAATGACCTTGAGTGTATGCAATCTACAATTTCTGATTATAGATCCATTAAATTCACATGTACAATGTATCACCTAATGTGATTGATTAATACCTATGTTTTTCGGTAGCCTTGAATCTGGTTCTTGATAACCTAATTCATCTTTTGTTGTTCTTTCTTGAAACTCTTAGTTTGAACCATAGATGTGCTCCTTGGCTACAATCATCCTCACATCTGTATGAATTATTACACATCTATTTATACAATAGATTGACCTAATTAAGTTTCACATATTACAAAGATAACTCTATGATTGAAGGTTTACAACTTGACCTTGATCTCCTAGTTTGCATGTTTGCAATAAGTTTGAATGATTAAAATAATTACAATTACAATGATTGTCCCTCAAGAAATGGTTATAAATCAAATCAAAACACTAAATATAAAACCTAAGTGTTTTACCTGATGTGGAAGTCAGATCCACATTTCTTGAGTTAATTAAATTTCGGTGTCTAATGCTTAGGTTGCTCTGTTGTCAGTCTGTCAGTGTTCCTTTTGTGAACTATCCATTAGGTTCCCTTTCTCTATCGAGTTCCTTTGCTTTTTAGGTTTACGCTTCAATATTTTTGGGTTGAACTGTGCAAACTGTGTCGAGTTTCTCTTGTGATCTATCTTGTTGAGTTTCTCTTGAACTTAACACTTTTGGTGACCTTTGTTATCTATAATTTTGGTTTGTACTAGAATAATGTCTTTCAGTGTAGGTGTTACTGATGGTTCAAAATGTGTTTTCCCTTTGCATACTCATGGAAAAATATTTCATCAATCTCCCCCTTTGACATTAGTATCAAAAACTGATATGTGCAAAATACTAAACTGTGTAGTATGTACACCATATGTTTACCTTGTCATTTATGAATCCCCCTATGTATATGCTGGTATAGTATATGTATATACATGTACACTTGCCTTTATACTATACTCCCTTTTCACCTTATCTTCATATCATTTTCCCTTTTGTATGATATCATTCTTCCCGTTTTACTACTATACAGATCATTTTCCCCATTTTTCGATAGTAAGGGCAAAGGTGTATACTTAAAACTTATCAAAAATATGGGAATGGGAACTCTTCATGTCTTCCATCAGTTTCTCCCATTTAGCCTTTAGGTGTTCAAGAGCCATTTTCTCCAGTGTGAATCAGGCATGCATATCATAGATGTTGTCTGCTATAGACATCTCTGGGGTGGCAATTAACTTTCTTTCCAAAGTCATTTGTTGTTGCAGAAGTGTAAGACTTGGTAGCATTAGAGCCTATAGCTCAGTAACCTCATCTCTAAACTTTGTTTCTTCCTATAGAATTTCCTGTCTCAACCTTCTAGATTTGATAATATTTTCCAAATGCATCTTGATTGTATTTTCATTTGTGGTTAGACTATGTGCACTTCTATTTAGATCAGAATGTATTTGTGCAATCTTATCACTATTTTCCTTAGTGAATTTCTCTAAAGTGCACAAATTTTGTATTAAGGAAATAGCCTCAGAAATTATTGGATCTAATTCATCTACAAGTTCTAAGATATTTACCTTTTTCACTGCCACTTCTTGGCTGATCTTTTCTATCAATTTGTATTGATATTTTTGTTCTGCTCGTTCTTTAATTGCTTTTTCTGCATCCATAATCTGAGATGTGATGGCCTCGGTTAGATCAACAAGTTGATCAAGGATGGGAGAATTTTTATCAACATCTATGTTAGGCACAATTTGTGTCAATGTATCCTTTGCAGTTTCTAACACTAGGGATTATTTGTGCTCTTTCTTTAGCTTTTCTTGCATAACTTTCCTTTGACATATTTCCCCAAACTCTTTGAGAGATTTAAAATCCAATGTCGAAGGGTCAAAGTTTGGTATCTCAATGATTTCATCAAGTGTTACCTTCAGGTTGGACTTCTTTGTCTTCTTCTTCTTGTGGGATGCTGAGCGGGAAGCACTTGGATGTATCACGAAAGCAAGATCCTTTGCTTGGTCAGATGTGCTTGATGAAGGATTTTGTGGTGTTGTATCTTTTGCCTGTTGCTTGGTATCTGCCTATCGGTTGGGAGTTGACATCTCCACATCAACCTTCAATTTATCTACAACATCTCCTCTGGTATCCTTAGGAGTATCATATTCTTTCCTCTCTTATTTACCTTTTGTTAGTAATAATTGAGAGGGGGGGGGGGTGGGGTGAATCAGTGGCCTCAAAAATTTATCCTTCAAACTTAACCACAAATCAATAAACCTTAGATTATTATGTCCCTAAAAGATGCATGCCATGAAATACTACTAAAGATTAACTATCTATCAGTTTTCTCTATCAACCCTTATTCTTTCTTGATTACTGATAAGTAGTATAACTATTTACCAAAACTCAATAAATAAGCATAGTATACCAATCAATCCAGAGTTAGCTATGTAAGATGCAAGACAGTAAAGAAATGAATCATACACACATAACACATGAATTTTTAACATGGAAACCTTGTTAGGGGAAAAAAAACTGGGACCGGTACCCCAAATTTTCACTCTTCTGAAGTGAGCCCTATTAGGAGCCAACCCTGTTAAAGGTTACAAACACACTATTAAGTGCGACCTTGTTAGAGGATTTTATACATAGAGGTTGTCA
>MU223800.1:1391926-1406853 GCA_018584345.1 Thuja plicata | reverse complement strand
AATATTTCAGCAATCAAAGTGTTAGCATCAGTATCTTCCTTCAAATATAGATTACTATTTTCACTAGTCCTTACAAATCCAATACTTATAAGATAGGAATGAAGTCATTCATACCAGGCTCTAGGAGTTTGTTTTAATCCATACAAGGCTTTATGAAGTCTACATACCATGTTTCTCTTTTCTGGATCTACAAACCCTTCTGGTTGCTCGATGTATACCTCTTCTTCAAGTATTCCATTTAGGAATGCAGACTTGACATCCAGTTGATATACCTTGAATCCTTTATAAGCAGCATAAGAAAGTAGTATTCTTACACCTTCTAGCCTAGAAACACATGAAAAGTTCTCTTTATAGTCAATACCTTCCTCTTGTGCATACCCCTTGCATAATAGTCTTGTTTTGTTTCTTGTGACTTCTCCATTCTCGCTCAGCTTATTCTTGAATATCCATTTAGTACCGATGACATTCTTGTCATCTGGTCTTGGCACAAGTGACCATGTCTTGTTCTTCTCAATCTTCTCAATCTCATCATTCATAGCACTTATCCATTCTTCATTATCAAGTGCAACATTGATAGAATTTGGTTCAAACTCACAAATTAAACAATTTGACTTTAAAGACTTACTTCTTGTTCTTGTACCAACTTTCTTATCTCCTATGATCTGGATCTCTGGATGGTTCCTTCTTACATATCGTGCAAGTACATGTATAACTATTTGTTTATTAGCTTGATCATCATTTTTTCCTTCCTTCCGTTCTTCATCACCTTGCACATTATTTTGATCATTATCATGACCATCAATATTTGCAGCCTAATTGTTGGTTGCAACATTTAGTTGTTAGGGAATTAAGCATTGTTTCTCAGGAAGAGTGTTGGGTTCTTCACAGTATACAAACTTGTTGTAGTCCTCTAGTTCTTTTGTGTTTTCTAGCTCATTCTTTTCTGGAAATTCATCTATTTTTACATTTGCACTTTCAACAATTTTGTTAGAAGCCTTGATAAGACATTTATAAGCCTTGATTTTGGTGGAATACCCTAGAAAGATACCTTCATCACTCTTGGCATCAAGCTTTCTATTTCTATCATCCTTTAAGACATAACATTGACTACCAAAGATTTTGAATTAACTTACATTGGGTGTTTTACCATACCATAGCTCATAGGGTGTCTTCTTTGTGTCATTCTTCAATTGTACTCTATTTAATGTGTAGATAAAAGTAATGACAGCTTCCCTCTAGAAGATTTGGGTGATGCCTTTCTCTATCATCAGTGTTATGGCACAATCAACTATGGATCTATTCCTTCTCTCAACAATCCCATTTTGCTGTGGTGTTCTTGGTGTAGAAACCTGTCTTTTTATACCATGCTCATTACATAAATTAGTGAATTCATCTGATATAAACTCTCCTCCTTTATCTAATCTCAAGCATTTTAGATCCTTACCACTTTGTTTTTCTACCATAGCCTTATACCATTTAAACATCTTGAATGCTTCAGATTTATCTTTTAGAAATATAAATGTCATCATTCTAGAGTAATCATCAACAAAGAGAATAAAATATCTATCTCCATAATAACTCTTTGTCCTCATTGGTCCACATATATCAGTATGGTCTAATTCTAGAATATCATCAGATGTATGGGTTTTAATTTTGAAACTATAAATTTTCATCTTACCTTTTTAACAATTCTTGCACATGATATTGCCAGGCTTTGACATCATCGACAAGCCTCTTACATTTCTCCTTCTTCTTATTTTCATCATGTTGTCAAAATTCACATGACACAATCTTTTGTGCCATAGCCATATGTCTTTGTTTCTAGCCATTAAGCAAGTGGTGTTAGTATCATATAAATAGAATAAGTTACCTTTAGTCTATTCACCGGTACCAATCAATCTTCCTGGTTCATTGAAGATATTTGCCTTCTTATTCTCAAATGCTACTTTGTGACCTGAATTATTTAGCTGAGAAACACTCAATAGATTATAATTCAATCCTTTTAACCAATAAGCATTTTCACATTTAATCTGGTTATTCAACATTATAGTTCCTTTACCTTCAACTAGACAAGGTGTATCATTACCCATTCTTACTGTACCATCATTGTAAAACTCAAAAGTGTTAAAATTTTATTTGTCACCGGTCATGTGGTGAGTGCAGCCACTATCTATAATCCATATGTCATTCTTTCTAAACTTAGATATGAGTGCTGATTCTACATACCTTTCTGTTATGCCCTGCATCCCTGTCCCTACATTTTGTGTGCAAAATGTTGGGTCCCCCTTTTTTTGCTTTTGTTTGCTTTTGCTTGCGGCTTTGCCTTGTCTTTCTTTCCCTTTTGTTTTCTTTCTCCTATGTTTTCTTCCTCAGCGTGGTGCTTTGTTTGTTTGTTTGGTTTTCACCTTCGGGACTCTGGTCCTAGAGGTTGTCCTTCATTGGAAATTGGGTTCCGGACTCCGGGATTCTTCGCCGTGATGTTCTTAAGGATATCATCACGAGGAATCCCCGGGCCCAGAGTCTGGAGGTTTTTCTTGTCCGGAGATCATCAGAAGGAGGAGGATTACCTTTTTATCACGGGTATAAATAGAAGTCATCTGTCACTTTCACACTTACCGCGATTAAAACTTCCAAGCACTTAGAGCGAATTAGAGAGAAATTTTAAAGTGATTAACAGAGCATTAGCAGAGAGTTTACGATAATCAATGCTCAAGACTTTCAGTCATTCTCAGGAAAGTACAAGTGCTTCTTGGTGGTGATTCTGACTGATTGACAACTCGAGCTGTTGCAGAGCTCCTGCGGTAACCCTTCTCTTTCCTCCACCTTCTGCGTTCTCAAGTTGGTTTCCGTTGTCCGCTCTGGTTTTCTTCTATTTTTGTTTGGTTTGGCTTGTCTTGCTTTGTTTTGTTTCCCTTCTTCGTTTGGTTCTCTATTTCTGGTTTTGCCGCCCGTTGGTGGGTCGGCTCTACCTGAGGGTTGTTTTCCCTCTGTGCAGAAGTGGTCCGTCTGTAAATAGTGTAAATAGTTGTATATATGTGTTTCTGCCTTGTCTGGTTTTCCTGCGGGCGTCGTCCCATGTTGTATACTTGTGTATATATGTGTATAGCTATATGTAACCCCTGTATATCTCCTCATTTATGTGTGTATATCCCTTGGCTCCGTGTATATCCTTTCGGGTGACTCGACAAGCTGGTCGAGTTGCCTCTATTTCTGATTTTTCACCTCCAAGCTCGCTTCATGGCAGAAAACCACCTATTTGAAACTTGGCTCTCGGCCAGTTTCAAATAGGAAGTTTTCTCTCTCCACCATGAAGTCTGTTAGAACCTCATTTATGTCCCATGCGCACAATCAATTTAGGCCAAGTGGCTTTCCCTTTTCGCGCATTTGGACAGTTGGCTTCGTCATCATCGCCATCACTTCCATTTAATACCAACACACGTGGCGCCTGCGTGGGCTTGACAGCTTGCCTTTTCACACATCCTCGCTAACGGTCATTTCCCTGGGCCTTGGGTCTCTTACCACCATCCATCCTGTGTCTTTTCCAAGGGTGATAAAAACCCCCAGACCCGGATGTGTAATGAAGATTTTAAGTTTATGATATGTTTTACTTTTCGGTTACCTTTGCATGATACTAACTTTTCAGGAAGGCAAACACCACGGTGGTAAGATATCCGGACCCCAGAATGACTATTTTGATAAACATGTTCTGACAGTCACTTTGCCTTGCAAGTTCCCAGAGTTCATCTTCCAAACATGTTAGAGGCATCTGCGTCATCTCCGCTCGGAAGTCCAGAGCTGCCTGTCACAATGGAGACCAGGGTCGCCGTAAAATCCAAGATGGAGAAGGCCCTAGAAAAGCTCTCCCTCACCATGAATTTTGTATAGGATAATGTCATTGTGGGCTCAAAGATTGAGTCCAAGGTAAAACTGATGACGGACACTAATGTCGAAACTTGGGTAGAAATGCAGGCCTTGGTGAAAGTAATGCACATCCAGCGATAGACTAGAGACCAGCTAGCAATCAACGTTGGGGGCTCCAGAATCCTCCAAGCATCCTGCTTCCCATACTCCGTGCAATCTCTAGAGCTTATCCTAACATTGGCGAACAACTACAACTCCTCTATCTGGGCCGTTATGCTCATAGCTGCAGAACCCACAGGATACCCCACTCCACTAGTGTCTCTCGACCCAGTCACATTCCAGGCAAGCCTGGGTATCTCATAATTCGATAGGGCTACGGTGGTTACAAGGACCGATGCCTTAACCCAGTTTACACAAATGGAGGATGCTGCCCGGGTATATATGAATACCCACTGGCTTAAGGCCCCAAAGAGGGACCCAAAGAGAATGAAGATAGATATTCCCCGCTCTGAATTCAAGGAGAGCATCCAAATGGGAATGATAGCATTAGCCTGGGTCTTTGGGAAACCCTCCACCCAAGAATTTTCCAAATGGATTTACTATTTCCTCCTCGACATCTCCACCAAGGGAGAATTCTTCGACTGGACCACAATAATTTCCAACCATGTCGACTCCCAGTTCCAGTAGTTGAACTGGAAGAAGAAGTTCTACATGTCTTCTTATGTTTTCTGGGCCCTGGCACAGCAGAGGCCCCATTCCCATGGCCTACTTACTGACGGCGTACTCGGGGTTGGCCCGGGACAAAAGGCACCATGGGACCATTTCTCACAGATTCAATGGGAGGCCAGCTTCCCCAGTTTCTACCGGGTAAACGATGCGTTCGTTTACCACCATTCTTTCACACCCACCCGGGATGCCGGATACCGCCTGTCCACTAAGGCAATGAAGTTGGTCCATAGTTATGGACACTACTATATTCAGTTCCGGCAGCATACATACATTAGGGTCGCTGGCTTCTCTGGGAAACCCTACTTGTTGCCCAAGCATTGTGGGGACAAGATCATGCTGCTGGAATATTGTAGGCAAATAATGGAGGTGCATGCCTTCTTTGCCCTCAAGAAGATTCCCAACATCCCATTCCCAATCACCTGTGGAAACTACACTTGCAGTCTGGCTGCCGCAGAGGAGGCAGATAATGAGCTAAAAAGTTATAACTTACAAGAATTTTATCTAGCGTAGAAAATTTTTGATCTGCATGGCAGAATTGCAATGGCAATGCCCCGGGCTTCAGAGCCCCATCGCATACACATGGAGGACTTCTGGGTAGACTTCCAAGATAATGTGGATGTGCAGAGCTGACACTATATCAGAATAACGACCGACATGATGCATAAATTAAGGCTCCATAAGTTCCCGGCAGACTTCTCAGATGTCGCCCCCACTATCGATCCCAGTACAAAGAAAAGGGGATCAATCAGAAGGCCCTTCCACCAGTAAATTAGGCCACCCAGGAAGGGCCCACTATTGAAGACTTCACTCGAGAGGTGGTCGAGAGAAGCCACACCTATTTCAAGAAGGTGTGCCCCGAGAGTACCCGCCAAGCAGCCCAACCAGTGCCAAAGTTAACTCCACCGCCGGTACCTAAAATGACCCTGGGGGCCGGGACTTCTTCGTAGGGGGTAGATAAGGGAAAAAGAATAGCTACAACCCCTTCTGCGCAAGGAGTCCCCATCGCAAAACAAATCAAATAGTCAGTGGCGGCCTCCCAACAAATGAGGGAGCAATTAATAACAAAGCTGGCCACCCACCACTTATGACCAGGCCACTTTGTCCTCCTTCCTCCCCATCATTAGCAGCCTTAATGTTCAAGGCAACAGGGGTGGACCCACTGGAAGCAACGGAAATAAGAGATGTGGGGCCGCCTCTGGTTACCCGGCGAAAGAAAAATCTCATCAAAAAGCCTAAGGCAAAACCAGCTCCAGAGGCGTCCCTCCCTCGCGAAGTAGATATTCTTTCTTCCAGTTCCTGGGAGCCAGAGAAAGAAATAGAGCCTATAGAGGTCCCAACCAGTCCCCCTCTGGAAGAAGAATTTGATGTATTTACGGCTGCTGAGTTTGGAAACTTGCAAGGGGACGATACACAAGCAGAGGCAGAAGCCCCGGGGGCGGAACAAGGGGCTGTGGAACAAGAAGATATTGAGCAAGAGCTTGCATAGGGACAGGAGCAGCAGATAGAAGAAAAGGGGCTAGAACCAGAGATTGCCTCTGGGGCTCAAGAGATGTGAGGTCTGGGAGTGGACCAACAAAAAATAAGTGAATAAATGACATCCGCTGGGGGAACCGGACCTTCGAGAATAACCGTAACCCCAGCTGCCACGTTCCAAGGGCCACTCTCGAGAGCGACCTTCAAGCAGGTGATCACAGCGGCCCAAACTCTAAATCTTGGCCCAACACCTCCCGTACTGCCAAAAGAGGTGCCGACTAAGGAAGAAGCCCCGACAGAAGAAGAAGAGCAACAAGAGGAGCAGCTTGAAGAAGAAATCTCTGAAGAAGCCTACCAGGGTCTAGACCCAATGATAGATGTACAGGACAAGGCTGAGGAAATGGAGATTGAAGAGGATGTCACTGTAGAAGAAGTTGAGGCAGGGAGAGGAACGGATAAGGTCCACGTTGCTGAGGAGCAACAGCCACCGGACACTGGGGAAGAATCGGGAGAACAAACCCTGGAAGGAAGGCCACCCCTATCACCTCAGTGGCTGATAGAGAGCAGGAAAAGAAAAGCTCAGTCCACTCCTGTGATTCCTCTCTCCTTGGCCGAAATGATGGCCCAAGTTTAGGCCTTGCCAAAGGCAAATAAAGCCCGGATAGTTCACACTCTTCAAACTGGGCTGGGCAGAAAAACATTTGCCGTTGTGGCAACACCTCCCCTAGATGCCGATGAAGCAACCACGGACCCCACAGATTACAATGTTGCAAAGGTGTCCCTAGGAAAAAGGGGAAAGCAAGGTGAAGTAAACTTGCTGAAGGAGGCAGCAAGGGCAGTGGAGGCCTGATATGAGAAAGAGGCCCAGAGGCTCAAAGCTGAAAAAGAGAAGAATGCAAACCTTATGGGGTTGCTTACTGAGCTGGCCTGACCCATTAATGCCGCTCCTCCAGAGACCTCCACATCAGAAGAACTACCGCAGAGTGACATAGACTCCCTACGAGTGATGAAAAAGAAATCCCAGGCAGTGGATGAGTGGGTCGCCCTGCAGATAGGAAACACCCTGCGTTTCCTGGCATCCACCCTCCCAGATCTATACACGGCCTGACAGGTTATTCATCAGGAAGAAGTGCTTATTGAGCAGTGGGAGGGTGACACCGAAAATTACCACGCATGGAAGGTGGAGCTTGAAGAGATTCTTACCTTGGGAGAAGATATAATTTTTGAATCTAGAATCCTGGGTGAGGAATCATTTGATTTTGTGAGAACCCAACACTCCAGACTTGACCTCACATTGGAGGTAACCAAGCAACTGGTAGGGTCCTTGCAAGAAAAGGTAAATACTGTAAAATATTCTTCTAATTTATACAAGTCTTTTGTAATAAAGGCTTTCGGGGCTGATCCCCTTAGCACAGATACATATACCCCCAAAGATTTAGTTTTGGGGAGTTTTGATGAAATAATGAAGTCCCGGTATCAATCTTTGGAGGGGATAGATGGGGCCCAGATGGAGAAATTAACTAGCGTGATACTTAAGGGTCATGACGCGGCGAGGATGGCGGATGAATTTAAAGAAAATGTTTCAGACCTGGGGGAACAAGTTGAAGTGGCCAAGCACAGAAGGGCCAGCCTAAAAGATATAGATGAAGATGGCATTTCCCGCCTCCTCCAGGCCTTCAACGATAATAAGCAACCTTGAGCTTTCTCTGGGGGCCGGGGAGAACTCAAGCATTGGGCATTCTTTTTTCTTTGGGGACGTAAGTTCCCGAATCCTGGAGTCCCAGATCCAAAATTTTGTATTCTTTAAAGTGATTCATGTCCCGGTCCTCGAGGCTGACCGATCACTTTCAAAAGTGGTTAATAAAGGCTGTCAGAAGGTAGTTGGCCACATCAAGGGGCGTCGGCTCGACAGTTGGTTTTCTGACAAGGTGGTCTTCTCGAGGTGCCACTCAAAGGTACACCTGGCACATTGGAGACAGGGCACCGCACTTCCAATTTATGAGGCATGTAACCTCGGTCCCCGGGGGACATACTTTCTTCTTTCCCCTTTCTGTCTCTCTTCTCGAGGCTGATTCTTCCGCTGTATATTCTTTTCTTATCCTTCTGACATGATAGACCTATTCTGTCTCCAGGTATTTTGTAGGGTGGCGTAGGTAGTACTGGCCCCCAGATATCATGTTTTATTGAAGCATGATGTAAATAGGGTTAGGGTTAGAAGAGAGTTGTATAAATAGGCAGACCAACCCATTTCCAAGGGTCAGCGAAATTGATGATTTTGTTGTCCATGATAATAGCAAAGTAATTTAGCCTTTCAGTTACAGAGCTCAATGCTCCATTGTTCTGTTCTCAATAGTTAGATGCTCCCCTGGAGCCACCGTTGTATCACGCACCAATGCTTGCTGGAAAGAATATTAATAAAGAAGGAAGAATTCTCGACAATGATGTTGTTGATGTTCCTTCTTCTGAGTTAATGGTATTTCATGTTTTAATGTTTCATATGTCTTCTACTCTGATATGTTAAAGTAGATTAATGACCTCTTTTCCCTCGCTACCGATGGAGTTCTAACTGATGGTTATGTATTTCTTTGGTATTTAGTGTAGTCTATCAGAGTATTATTGATGTTCTAGATGTTCAAACATGACTATAGTTAGATGAAATATTTCTAACCCTGCAGGATCTTTTTCATTTTATTTGCCAAGTGTAGATGCTAGGGGAAACCTTACTATATTGAATCTCCCGAGGTTTTGAGTTGAAGAAACCAGCTATCCCCCTCGAAAATAGTCACTTCTCCCAATCAAGCCCCGCACCGTCATGACCCGACACCCAGGTGCTTGAAGGCTCGGGGAATTTATTTTACCCTGATAACCTTTGCAGGTGGAGTTGACCGGTATCTATGGAACCCAGTGACAACTTATGACTGTTGGCGGACCCGATCAAGAAAACCCCGTTAACACTTTCATCTTCATCTGAATCATCTTTCACAGCCACAAATACCATCTCAATGTCTTCATCAAGTTTGGTGTCATTATCTTCATTTTTTCAAGCAGCTAGGTAGTCGGCTTTCTTTCCTTTGCCCTTGTAGTCTCGGGCATCTCTTCTTTTAGTTTGTCAGTAACTTTTGTAATCCTTTTTATCACCTCTATTAGATTTATTCTCAAAAGATCTGTCATTAACTCTGTCATCTTTTCTTCTATTAGGACATCTTGCAGCAAAGTGTCCAATCTCTTTACAATTAAAGTATACAAGTGGTAACTTGCCTTTGTATTTACCTTTTCCTCTCTGCATTCTTCTAGCCATAAGTGCTTCTGTTTCATCTAAATCTTCTTCTTCACTTTCACTTTCACTATCTCTTCTAGATGTGTGTCTATGACTTGATTTGCTTATTATCATAGAAGATTTAAATGCAAACTCTAAGTTTGGTATGACACTATTATCAAAGTTATTCATCTCAAATGAAATCAGTCTACCAATTAAACTATCAAGAGTAACTATATTGTTTTCTAATGCTCTCATTTCTTGAATGATAGAAACTCTAATAGCATATACAAGCAGTAAGGTTCTTAAGATTTTACTTACCACTGACTCCTCTTCAAGTGTACCTCCAAATCCTTGTATAGCATTGACTACTTCTTTTATTCTTATGCTGTACTGTGTGATGTTTTCTCCTTCTTTGATTCTGAGATCATCAAAATTTCCTCTAAGGCTTTCTGCCTTGGCTCTTAGAACATTTTTATCACCTCCATGTACAAGCTTCAGTTTGTCCCACATCTTCTTTACAGTTTTGCAATCTTTGACATCTTCAAATTTAGCATCAAAGAGTGAGGAAGAAAGCTCTATGACCATGCAGTTGTGTTCATGATTCTCTCTTAGTCAATCTACTGTAAATACTCCTATGGGAAACACATATTCAATATCTAGGAATTGAGTAACATCATTACAAATAACTGATAAGTGGAGTCTTATCCTACTTTTCCATGAAGCAAAGTTGTCTTTGCTCAACTTGGGCACATCTCGTCTATTCATCTTGTGATCTTGACTTAGGTATTGAAACATTCCTTTCTAAGAACACAAGCTCTGATACTAATTGTTAGTAATAACTGAGAGGGGGGAGGGGGGGGGGGTGAATCAGTGACCTCAAAAATCTATCCTTCAAACTTAACCACCAATCAATAAACCTCAAATTATTATGTCCCTCCAAGATTCATGTCATGAAATACTACTAAAGATTAACTGTCTGTCAGTTTTCTGTGTCAATCCTTATTCTTTCTTGATTACTGATAAGCAGTATAAATATTTACCAAAACTCAGTAAATAATCAGAGTATACCGATTAATCAAAAGTTAGCTATGTAAGATGCAAGACAGTAAAGAAATGAATCATATACACATGACACATGAATTTTTAACGTGGAAACCCTATTAGGGAAAAAACCACTGGGACCGGTACCCCAAATTTTCACTCTTCTGAAGTGAGCGTTGTTAGGAGCCAACCTTATTAAAGGTTACAAACACACTGTTAAGTGCGACCTTGTTAGAGGATTTTATACATAGAGGTTGTCACTTAGTATCGGGCATCTATTGCTACCATCCTTGAATCAACCTCCTTAGACTGTCAATAGGTATCGGAAAAATCTAATGCTACTTTCATGAATCAACCTTTTTGGCACTCCTTGAGATGTATCTCAATATATAGAAGACTGTTAAGTCCTGCTCGCTTAAGAGACTTGATGCTTCAATTGTTAAACTAAAATACTATGACCTGTTCATATTGCAACTTTGAATTGCAGATTTTTAGATCTATTTAAGTACATTACCTCTTTGACCAATGTATCAATTAATCCTTGTGCTCCATACTTTCTACTCTATGATGCTGTGCTCACTGTTTGTCCGTGTCTGCATAATTCCTTAGCTCTTTCTTCAGCTTGTTTGATCAAGACTGCATGAAGTTGTTCTTCATTAATTTCTCTTCAGAATCCTCTTTTTATTCACTCCTCTTAATCCCCTTTTTAAATGAATTAATCTTGTCTCTTATATAGACATAATATTCATTGTTTCTTGATTCTTGATTCTTGATTCTTGGCATGAAAAACAATCCAACCAATTAGATTTAAAGCATAACTCCTAATTTGTCTTGTAGATATCTTCTTACCAATTGTATAAATCATCTTTAAATCAATCACTTATCTCTGGTCGAATAAAACAAAGTAGACAACCAATTAAGTCTATTTTTAGCTCTGCCAACTAGATATTTTGTCATTTCTAAACTTTCTGTTCTATCAGTCACCATTGCAGTTAGTTGTCGGTGACAATTGACAGTTCTGTCAGTGAGACTCCAGTTAGCTTTGTGATCTCTATGCGTTGGGAATCATTGGAATTTTACTCGTTAGGCAACACTTTCTTTAGCTCGTCAGGTAACCTTATGAATTTTCTTGTCAGGTATCCTTTGGTTTTGCTTCATTGGGAATCACTGTGACTGTTCTTGTTTTCTCTATGTGTCGGTGTGCACTCCATCTGTGTTGTTTGTCACTTAGTGAGTACTTGAATTTTATGAATTTCTGAAAGCATAACCTTTGTTCCTTTAGTTTTTTGAAGTCTTTGGCATTATGTACATGACTGTATAGATGATATCAAGTTGACATCAATGACAATACAACACACTAACTGATTTAATGCCTTGCATTATCTTCAACTTAACATTGTCAAACATTCAATCAATTACATGTCATCACTTTTTTCTTTCCACCCTTCATCTGTTTCTTGTTGTGCTCCATCTATGATATTTTGGTCATTAGTCGTGTCTTTTTGTTCACCATTACCGTTATCCCCGGTTATGCTTGCATCAGGCTTGCTTGAGTTTTCTTTTTGTGAGATTATGTTAATAGCTTATATTAATAGTGGCATTTGGTCTAGTATATTCACCTGTGCAGCATCTATAGTTGTGTCCTATTTGTCAGTTTGGGCTGGGAGAACATTGACATCTTCATCTTTTTGTACCTCATTTGCAGGATCTCCTTCGATAATATCAATGATAGTATTATCAGGCCATATTTCATCTGTAGTGTCCATGTCCTTGTTAGTTTTTGTGTTTAATGATTTTTCATTTACATCCTCATCAGTTATAATGATGTTTTTGGGGCTCGATTTAGCCTGATTTACTTCATTGTGTGGCTTGTCGGTAAGAGCTGCATGTGGCTCAGGGCTTAAATCCCTTTTTGATACATTAAGTATCTTTCTCCATTCATCCTCTGTTTTTCTATCAAGTTCAATTAGATGTCCCTTTATCTCTTGGTAGGCTCTTAATTTTGGTGAGAACATGTTGGAATGTTTCATCATCATTTCTTTAATCTCTTCCTTCTTAGATTCAGGTGGCATGACTAAAAATAGGGCTCTTTCCCTTATTTGGTTCTCTTCCTTTAGAGCATATGTTCACCCAGCTGACAATCTATCCATAAGTTTTTTTGGCATTTTATCTTCAAATTGAATTGGTATATATTTAAATACACTCATGATTGTGATGATGCCTTCTTCTAATTTGTTCTATTCCTCGAGGTCCAGAGTTGGCCATTTTCTTATCTTGGGGTCTGTGATTGAACCTAACTTAATAATTGATGCACATACCTCATCAATGGTGGTAGGGAACTTATTCTTAACAGGTTGTTCACCTATTCAGTGTCCTCTAAATCTTCTTTGGTTCTGATGAACTTCCTTCTTTTTGTTGGTGCCTTTTTTCCCTATTTGAGGCTTTCTTTTATATGTCCTCACTTGACCTTTCTTGATCGGTGAAGGAATTGCATCCTTTGCTATCTGACTTCTAGTCCTAAATGTGGTATTATTACTAGGCTTCTTCGAGGGTGGTGCATCAGACTCTGTAGATTCTGAGTCACTCACCTTCTCAGCTTCACCGATGGGTGACTGACCCTCAATTTCTTCTATCTGTTGTGTTTCCTCTTCATTTATTGACAAATTTTTCTTCAAAGTCTTAACCATTTTGTCCTTCTTCCTGTCAATCTTTTTTCACAACTAAGCTGGTTTTTATCCTTTCCTTTTCTTCCTCATAAGTTCCAAACTTAGGTTGTGACTTGTCCAATGGTTAATTTATCAATTCTTCAATGACATTGGTTGCTTGATCTATGTTAACCTCATATTCAAGTGGTGCCATCCATATTGTTCTTGGTACAACTAGATTGATATAGGTGTAATCAGTGTCCACCATAAAATAGATGCCAGTCTTGTACTTTTCTACCAGTTGTTTTGGCATCCTCACCCTCTTCTGCATTCTATCTTTGAATCCAGTGAAGTATTCATCCATGACTGATTCAAAATTATCTCCTAGTGATTTGATGAACTCACTAATCTCTGTGGTCACAGGTCGAGTAGTGTCCCATTTGACATTATCGATAGATGGGAAGGATTCTTTAAAATAGAAAAATATGCACATGATGAATTAACCAAACTTACATGAGTTAGACTTTTCAGTCCTGATTGTCCTCATGTTCTCATCTAATTGCCTTAGTAGAAGATCTAATAGATCTAATTGCAGTCCCTTCTTAACAATTTTGTGTGCTGTATCCACTGCTCTGGATGCAATACTGTTCATCCTGCTAGCCTTGAAGAATTTTTATCCGAAGACACATGCTCCAAATTTCATTTCATCATAGTTGATGGTGGATACCTTTAATACTCTTCCATCCCATAATGCTCATGTGTTCTTTTCAATGTTAGCACGAGGGGGGTGCTTTAGTGCCTTTTCTTTATTGGTTATACAATAACCAGTAACAACATGTATAACATCCCTAGTTATTGGTTTTGGCTCATCCAACCATATATTTCGGTCATGTACTCTTCTTAGTACTAACCAAATCCATTCGGTCTTGAATTCCATTGGGAATAATAGGGCATGTGTGAGCACTTTCACTTCAATGTGCTTGTGTTCTTCTTTGAGTGTTCCATCATCTTTGAAAAGCTTCTTTTAAGCTTTCTCAACTTCCAGGTCTCCTATTTCTACAATCTTGCAGTGAATATATGCTCGGACGTCCTCAACAAGAAAAACCCTAGCTGGTATACTAGAGAATGCACCAGCGTTGTTGGGTTGTGTAGCAAACTCAAGAGAGATCTTGTAATGAGGTTCTTCACAAGTGGTATTCTTGATTAGATTGACCTCTATCTTCTTTTCATTCTTGATCTTGGAGGTTCATGAAGTAGTTTCTATTGTTTCAAAAATTAGGGCCTTTTCTTGTAAAAGAAAATAGAGTTCTTGGTGAATGTTGTTACTTACTTCAACCTTCTGTGATTGTTGGGAATCTTTTTGAGTGTCGCGAGTAGGGTTGAAGTCTCTCTGTAATCTGGCCACTTCATGCTTTGGCTTCTCTCTATTAGTAATAACTGAGAGGGGGGGGGGGGGGGGGAATCATCGGCNGTGAATCATCGGCCTCAAAAATTTATCCTTTTAAAATTTAATCCACCAATCAATACACCTTATATTATTAAGTCCCTACAAGATGTATGCCTTTGAAATACTTGAAATAAATATCTGTCTGTTGATTTACCTTGTTTGTCCTTATTCTCCTTGATTACCAATAAGCAGTAAAACTCATTTACTGATACTCAGTAAATATGCAGAGTATACCAATCAATCCAGAAATGCATATGTGAAATGTAAAATAATAAAGTAATAAACCATACACACATAACACATGGATTTTAATGTGGAAACCCTATTAAGGGAAAAAAACACCTAGACCGGTACCCCAAATTTTCACTCTTCTGAAGTGAGCCCTATTAGGAGCCAACCCTGTTAAAGGTTACAAACACATGGTTAAGTGCGACCTTGTTAGAGGATTTTTATACATAGGTTGTCACTTAGT
>MU223800.1:1364126-1380007 GCA_018584345.1 Thuja plicata | reverse complement strand
TCTCATAACATTTGTATCACCTCCATGTACAAGCTTTAGTTTATCCCACATTGTCTTTGCATTTTTGCAATCTTTGACATCCTCAAATTCAGCATCAGAGAGTGAGGTAGAAAGCTCTATAACCATGTAGTTATGTTCATGCTTAACTCTCAATTGATCTACCATCAATGGTCCTATAGGAAACACATATTTAGTATCTAAGTATTGAGTAATATCATTGCCAATACTTGATAAGTGAAGTTTTATTCTTCTTTGCCATGAAGCAAAGTTTTCTTTGTTCAACTTGGGCACATCTCGTCTGTTCATCTTGTGATTTTTACTTAGGTCTTGAAAGCTTCCTTCTAAGAACACAAGCTCTGATACCAATTGTTAGTAATAACTGAGAGGGGGGGGGGGTGAATCAGTGGCCTCAAAAATTTATCCTTTTAAACTTTAATCCACCAATCAATACAACTTAGATTATTAAGTCCCTACAAGATGTATGCCTTTGAAATACTTGAAATAAATAACTATCCGTCGGTTTACCTTGTTTTTCCTTATTCTCCTTGATTACTAATAAGTAGTAAAACTCATTTACTGATACTCAGTAAATATGCAGAATATACCAATCAATCCAAAAATGTATATGTGAAATGTAAAACAATAAAGTAATAAACCATACACACATAACACATGGATTTTAACGTGGAAACCCTGTTAAGGCAAAAAAACACTGGGACTGATACCCCAAATTCTCACTCTTTTAAAGTGAGCCCTGTTAGGAGCCAACCCTGTTAAAGGTTACAAACACACGATTAAGTGCGACCTTGTTAGAGGATTTTTATACATAGGTTGTCACTTAGTATCTCGCAACTACGCTACCATCCTTGAATCATCCTTTAGACTGTCAATAGGATTTATGCTAATCTTACTACCATCCTTGAATCAGCCTCCTTTTTAGACTGTCAATAGGCTTTATGTAGGACCGCTGCTACTATCATGAATCAACCTTTTTGGTAATCTATTAGGATATACCTCAATTATGAAAGACAGTTAAGTCCTACTCTGTTAAGAGACTTACTGCTTCAATGGTTAAACTGAAACACAATGACCTGTTTCTAATGCAACTTTGAATTGAAGATATTCAAATCTATTTATGTACAATACCTATCTGATCAATGTATCAAATCAATTCCTTTGTGCTTCACACTTTCTTCTCTGTGATGCTATGCTTTAGTGTTCGTCAGTGTCTGCAGAATTCTTTAGCTCTCCCTTAGCTTCATTGATCAGGACTGTATGAAGTTTATCCTTCACCAGTTTCTCTTCAGCATCTTCTTTCAATTCACTCCCTCATGTATCTGAGTGCATTTGGAAAATTAATTATTCTTGTCTCTTATATAGACATGATATTCCTTTATTCTTGATTCTTGGCGTGAAAACAATCCAACCAATTTTATTTACAGCTTTAACTCCTGATTTATCATGTAGTTATCTTCTTGCCAATTGTATAAATCATTTTCTTAATTGTGGTTGAATAAAACAAATAAAACAACCAGTTAAGTCTATCCTTAAGCTCTGCTAGCTAGATAGTTTTTCATTTTTTGATCTCTCTATTATGTTGGACAATTCTACAGTTTTTCGCTGGTGACAACTGCCATTTCTATCGGTGTAACTTTAGTTAGCTTCAGAATCTCCATCTGTCAGGCATCATTGGATCTTGCTTGTTGGGAAACTCTATTTTCAGCTCGCCAGGCATCCTGTGATTCTACTTCATTGGGAAACACTATCTTTTGCTCATTGGGCATCACTGTGAGTTTATCTCTGTCTTTACCAGTGGTGTTCACTCCATTGGTGTTGTGTGTCACTTACTGAATACTTGAATTTTATGCATTGCTGAAAGCATAATCATTGTTCCATTTATTCTCTAAAGTCTTTGGCATTATGTGCATGACCGTACAGATGATATCAAGTTGACATCAATGACAATCCAAACCATTACCTAATTTAATGTCTTTTATTATCTTCAACTTAACATTATCAAAAATTCAATCAGTTACATGTCATCACTCTCTGCTTCTTTGCTTAAATTGCTTTGTGAATAATGAGCTCTTCCATTGAATATTTATAGACTTTTTGCCCTACATCATGTCATAAATGCTCACCCACTTCTCAGTGTTTGAAGATGGAGTCATTGGGTAGCATACACACTTCATTCTCGATGATAATGTGATGCTCGATCTAGGTGTCAACTCATTTGACTATTTACTGATGGATCTCGGTATATGGCGAAGACAACACTGTCTTTTTACATGATTACCAATGGAGCTTGGTTTACACTAGTGACTTAGTGTTTTATGTGTTAACCGAGAATTCTCGGTAAGTATAGACAATTTATCTTTATATGTACACCGATGATTTTTGGTAAGCATTGACCGATGAGATTGAATTCATAGAATCATAACAAGTAATACCATAGTGCATCTTTAATCATGCTAGTTTGGCATTTCATCAATGTATAATGGATCTGATGCAAAATATAACTTGTTATAATGCAGTTCCATACTTACTTGTTCTACTTAGGTCAGGGTGGTGATTTCACCAGATCCATTGGATAAGGTGTCACCATTTGCATTGCTCGGTCCAGCTTCATCAGTGTTTGTAGCTTTCCTCCACATTTTGTTTCTCATCTTCCTGATGTCTTCAATAGTGTTTCCATTGGCAAAGGTGCTTGTCTCTGTCACTCGGTCTCTGCACTCCTTCCTTAGATGACCAACTTTATGACAATGTAGACATGCCATTTTGGGGTTAGTCCATCTCCTAGACTTTCTCATCTATTTTCTCATGCAATTTGCATCTATGTGTCCAAATATTCCACATGTTGTGTAGTTTTCCCATGCATTGTAATCCAAAACATAAAAGTTACCGACTCTTTTTGGTTGATAGGCAGTTTCATTTTCTTTAGGCTTCCATGCTTGCCTTTTTTCTTCCTGCATTCAAGAGATGTGTGCCAATGTATTTTGCAAGAATGATAGTATTTGTCCATGTAGGTTTCCTTCTTTGGTTGTTTCACCTTAGATTTATATTCATATGTTTTATGTCCCTTTTTGTTACATTTATAACAAATTCCTATGAATGAAGGTGTGGATTTAGGAATACCTTTTCTTTTGCTCCCACAAACATTTGATGTGTGGCCTCATTTTCCACAGTGATTGCATGAGTACTTTCTTGGCCTTGGATTTATGTAGACATTCTTTGGATCAGCTTGGTATGGTGATTCTTCATTCTCAGTATACCCTAGTCCGGTATTGTTTTTGACTCTTCTTTGTCTATCCAAAAAATCATCCATCCTTTTGGTGCTTTATTCATCTCTCTTGATCATGTCATTATGGTGTTGTTGAATTCTAAATTCTTGTTTCAGTTTTTCATTTGCTTCTCTTAGCTCACTGATAGATTCTATTCTTTCAATGAGTTCTATGTTCATTCTTTTTGCCTCCTTACTCATAAGAATAATCTGATTGGTGATCTCATGATGATGTTTTGTAGGTCTTTGTATTTCTGACTCTTTCTCTTGTAGCTTTTTAGTAATCTTCCTCCTATCATCAATAGATAGTGTTCTCTCTTTCTTAGCTTGTCTAGCATTGTTCGTGACATGAATCATTCTTACCATCTATGTCTCTTGACTGATTTGCAGAGATTTTACTTGTCCAGCCAGATGTTGATTGATTTTATTCATACTTGTGATGATTTCTTCTAATGTGTCTAATGCTTTTCTAGGTGCAGATTGTGATGACTCAAATAGATCAGGTATCTCTTCCTCATGGTAGTCTATTTCATTACAATGAAATGCCATAATCTTTCTTTCATCCAACAACTATCTCATCTTGATTCTAGATTCTTTATATTGTTCATAGAAGATCTCTATCTCTAACTTCTGATTCTCAATATTCTTGTGTAGCTTGTACCTTTCCATTGTATGATCTTTTCTTTTGAGTCTTTAAACTTTTCCAATTAAGAGATCTAGCTCTGATACCAATTGTTGGAAATAATGGAATGGTTTACTAAGAGGGGAGGGCTGAATCAGCACCCTCAAAATTTTTATGAAATAACCTTTATCCTTTATGTAATCAATTGTATTATCATCCATGTATGCTATTCTACCTTTGTGTATGTTATATCAAATCATAAACTTAATAAGTATGTAAAACATTCATAGAAGCATTCATGAAATATATAAACACATGACACAAGATTTGGTAACTCAGAAAACCTCTGTTAGAAGGTAAAAAATGTGGTGGGGATGAAACCCACAAAGCTTCACTATCTGCAGAATGGAAGGGGTCAGTTAAGGCTTATAATTTGATCACTTTTGATGATCTACCTTGTTAGGAGTATTATGTGGAGACTAGTTAAGGTATACTCTGTTAAGAGCTTTAGCAACACTTTTTAGTGTGCACTCGGTTAAGATATTTACAAAGGATTGTTAAATCCACCTTTCTTGAAAGGATTTCTTCTATTTGCTACACTTGTCAGAATGTAGAAAAAAATATTCAATGACCTAAGTGTATGCAATCTATAATTTATGATTACAGATCCATTAAATTCACATGTACAATGTATCACCTAATGTGATTGGTTAATACCTCTGTTGCTCGATAGCCTTGAATCTGGTTCTTGATAGCTTAATTCATCTTTTGTTGTTCTTGCTTGAAACTCTTAGTCTGATCCATAGATGTGCTCCTTGGCTACAATCATCCTCACATCCGTGTGAAATGAATAATTACACATCTATTTATACAATAGATTGACCTAATTAAGTTTCACGTATTACAAAGATAACTCTATGATCGAAGGTTTACAACTTGACCTTGATCTCCTCATTTGCATGTTTTCAATCAGTTAGACTGATTAAAAAAATTACAATTACAATGATTTTCCCTCAAGAAATGGTTTTAAATAAAATCAAAACTCTAAATATAAAACATAAGTGTTTTATCTGACGTGGAAGTCAGATCCACATTTTGTTGGGATTTAACTAAATTCTGGTGTATGATGCTCAGGTTTCTCTATTGTCAGTCTATCGGTGTTCCTTTTGTGAACTATCTATCAGGTTCCCTTGCTTTGCCAGGTTCCTCTAATTTTCTTGTTTGTCGGTTTACACTTCAATATTTTTGGGTTGAACTGTACAAATTGTGTCGAGTTTCTCTTGTGATCTGTCTTGTTGGGTTTCTCTCGAACTTAACACTTTTGGTGACCTTTTTTATCTGTAGTTTCAGTTTGTACTGAAAGCCTATCTTTTAGTGTAGGTTTTACCGATGGCTCAAAATGTTTTTTTTCATTTGCATGGTAATGGAAAAATGTGTCATCATGTAGGCCACATTTGTAGGATAGTTAGGTGCTTCCTATAATGAGTACGGGGTAATCCTATATTATTTTCACGATATGCAGATACAAAAAGAGATGGTAAGTATTGTGAAGTATAAAAGATCATTGCCTTTGCTTCCCTTTCCTATGTAACATACATAAGGGGAATATAGAAAGAGAGATAGAGCATGAAGAAGAAAGAGAAGAGAGATAGAAAGAATAATGTATACAATGATTGGATTTTTACATTGAAGGCATTACTATTTGAAATGGATGACCTTAGATTCTAAAGAAATGGTAGACACTACTTATTAAGTGTGCAAGACTATTGAAGTTATCTTGTCCCTTCATGTTTCCTTTCACTTCTCACTATTCATAATTCACCTTCCCCAACTTTTGAATGCAAGAGATTTTGTTCTCACATGCTTTAGCCTATAGATTGATTTTAACTATAGGTTGCCAACTACTTTTTAGGGGATGTTGTCCAGTGAAGAGGGAATCCATTGGATGAGGTTAAAATTCATCTTCTCATTCATTAATCAAAAATTAAATTTTAGTTGTTTTAAAAATAACACTTTTGTTGTTGCAATGCACAATTTACTGTCATTGCAGATGTGGCATTATATCATTAACAAAATAAGCATGAATATTAAGATAGGATCAATAAATTCAATATTTCTTTTTTATTTATACATATATAGCAATTTTCTAATGATAATGATGACTTTTAAACATTTGATTAAATTTATGTAACTGGGTCGATTATTTTTTTCAATGCATATGGAGATAGAATATTATAATGAAAGCGTATAGAATATTTTTTTATTTTATATTTTTAATTACTTTAGGGAATTTTGCAAATATGATTTTAATATTACTTTAAATTATTAATAAAAAGAAAAATAATAAGTTATTTTGATATTATATTTTATATTAAGGAGATATATAGGTAGATCTGGGGGGAGGGAGAGAGAGAAAGAGGAAAAGGTGACATGGAGAAGTAATAGAGAGAGGTAGAGATATTGGGAGAGATAGAGGGAGAAATGGAGTAAGGCATGTAGAAGTTGAGAAATCCAACTTCACAGTTTGCCAAGAACACCTGTATGCAAATAACTTGATGCTGAATGGAAACCACAGAGACAGAAGCACAACCTTGGAAAAGCTCAGCGGAGTGAGAGAAAAATTATATTCCAAAGTAATGAAACAATAATTAAAAAAGTTCAACCTTAAAGGTGAACGAAACCCTAAAAAGGTAAAATCTAGGTTGTGCAATATAATTAATATGAAATATTAATTATATGCACCTAAGAGACAACTTAAGTGAAAAAAGAGTACATAGACAACTTCATAATTAAATCAACATGATCTAATTAATAAGTGAAGATAAATAGATACTCTAACACCCCCCCTTAAGAAAAGCTCAGGAGGTAAGCTAACCTAGCACAACTATGAAAGTAGGAAAAGTGGGTCCCAGCAACAAGGCTTGATCAGGTACCCAATACAAGGAAATCTCTATGAACCAGAGATAAAGGAGAACCCAGTGGGAAAAACCCCTCTCCAAAAAGAGATAAAACAAACATGTTGAATAAACATGAAGGAAGGAGCGCCTCAACAAGACCCCCCAAGGACAACTTCCATCACCCCAAGCATAGAACGCAACTGAAGATAGCGCGGAGATGCAAAAGGTTTGGTGAAGATGTCGGCAACCTGCGCGTTAGTGGGGATGTACTCCAAAGTGAGAACACCATCCTAAATCTGCTAACGGATGAAATGCATATGAAGCTCAATGTGTTTAGTGCATTGATGCTCCACTGGGTTGTAGGAAATGTGAATAGCACTTTGATTATCGCACCATAGAACAGTGGGATGATCAGGAGGAAAGACAAACTTAGTCATTAACTGTAGAAGCCATAGAATCTCCTGACTAGCATGCACGGCTACTCTGTACTCAGCCTCTGTAGATGAAAGTGTGTGAGCATTCTGCTTCTTGAATGACCATGTGATAGGACATGAGCCAAGACAAAAAATAAGGCCAAAAGTAGACTTCCGATCATCAACATCACCAACCCAATCTGAGTCAGTGAAGCCAACAATGTGAGGAGCCCCTGATGTGTAATAAATGCCATACATAAGTGTGTCCTAAATGTATCTCAAAATATGCTTGGCAGCTTGCCAATGACTCTCATGAGGCTCATATGAGAACTGAGAGACTAGACCAATTGCAAAGGAGAGATCAGGACGAGTGTGTGTCAGGTATTAAAAACTACCAACTAATTGACAATACAATGTAGAATCCACTGAAGGTGAAGTGCAAGAGGTAGACAAAGTAACACCCGACTAAAAAGGTGTGGGAGAAGACTTGCAATCAAGCATATCAAAGTGCCGAAGCATGTCAAGAGCATACTTATGTTGGTAAACAAAGATCCAAGTAGGTGACTGAACAATCTACAGACCCAGAAAGAAGTGTAATAGACCAAGGTCTGTCATCTCAAACTACTCCATCAATGCGCGCTGAACATCCTGAATCATAGAAGAGGAGCTACCTGTGATGAGAATATCATTGACATATAGCACAAGGATCAAAACCTCATCCTCAAGACGCTGAATGTAGACTATAGGATTGAAATGATATCATGTGAGTCCTATAGAAATAAGAAAGGAGTCCATCTTCTCATACCAAGCTTGAGGGGCCTATTTGAGACCATACAAAGAATGTTGAAGTCTGCAAACCAAGGAGGAATCCTGCACAAATCCATGAGGCTGCTCCATATAAATCTCCTTAGTAAGATCACCATGCAAGAATGCACTCTTCACATCCATCTAAAAAATGGTCCATCCCTGAGAAGCTGCAAGGGATAAGACAAGGTGAATAGATTTCATCTTGGTGACAGGGGCAAATGTCTCAGTGTAATCAATACCCTCAACCTATGAAAAACCCTTCACAACAAGACGTGCCTTGTACTTATCAATAGAACCATCAACAACAAACTTAGTATGATACAACCACTTGCATCACACTAACTTTCTTCCCTTAGGAAGAGAACAAAGATCCCAAGTGTGATTCTTCATCAAAGAAGAATACTCCTCCTCCATAGCACTGTCCCAATCAGTATGTCCTATCGCTATCGCAAATGTCTGACGATCACCACAAATAGCATGACTCAGAAGACTGGACCCCGCAATATGAGATCGGGTGCGACAAGAAGTGGAAGGGTCACCAGCCATAGATCCTACAACATCAACTATAACATGAGCCCATCTAGGCATCGGTGGAGGATCCTGTGGTGGAGGTAAATGGGGATCATCAAGATCATCATCCTCATCATCCTGAAACAAAGCTGGAAGAGATGAGGGAGTAGTGGTAAGTGAAGTAGACTCTAGAAGTGGGGTATCTACTGCAGGAAGGCGCTCATCAAACTAGACATCCTGTCAAAACATGACCTCTCTGGAATCAGGATCAAACAACCTTTATGCCTTAACATCCTTGTAGTAGCCAACAAAAATGAGGTGTCAGCTCTTTGGCTCCATCGCTCTCCTCTGAGCGTCAAGCACAAATGCCCATGCTTCACTACCAAAAACTCAGAATGAAGATACATCAGGCTTGACATGAGACCAAGCCTCCTCAGGAGTCATATGTCAAACTTCCTTGTGAGTCATCCAATTCTAAATATAGTTGGCACAATTAACTACCTCTGCCCAAAAAGATCAATCCATGGACCTAGACTGTATCATACACTTAGTCATCTCCTGAAGTGTTCTGTTCTTTCTCTCTACCACACCATTCTACTGAGGGGTGTAGGGCACTAAAAAATGATGTTAAAGACCATGTTCAGAGAAAAAATTGCTAAAATCTTGGTTCACATACTCTGCCCCATTATCTGTGCGTATCTGGTGAATAGAAAGACCAAATTTATTTTACAAAAATGTCTTAAAGACTCAAAATGAATCAAAGACATCAGACTTGTACTTCAAAAAGTACACTCATGTGTGCCTAGAGAAGTCATCAATGAAAGTAAGCACATATCTGGCACCAGAAAAAGAAGGATTGGGAAATGACATGAGGTCACTATGAATCAACTCCAATGGTGCCAAAGCACAAGTAGCCCATCTGTGAGGAAAAGGATCCCTATGTTATTTTCCAAGAACACAACCCTGACAAACCCCATCAATGCAAGTAATCTATGGAAGCCCAAGAACAAGTGCCTGTGTGCTCATCTGTTGAAGATATCTATAATTGACATGGCCCAAATGCTCATGCCAAATTCTGCTCACTAAATCTGCATGTGTTATAAGATAGGAACCTGTGCTAGTAGAAGACTCAAATCCATCAAATCTGTATAGGCAGGATGCAGTGTCAACACTCCCAGTAGCCACAATCATATCAGAATCATGTAAGTCCCAAATAACCACATCATGTGGTGAGAACTCAACTGTATTACTAGAGCCAGAGTGGCAAATCTGATAGATAGACAGTAGGTTTGTCAAAATTTCAAGGACAAAAAGAACATCCTGAAGAGAACCCCCAGCTAATGCAACAGAACCAGAACCCAAAATAGAAAGATGAGATGAGTTCCCAACAGCAATCTATGAAGTAGCACAGGGAGCAAGTGAGGTGACCAACTGATGGGTGTGAGTCATGTGGTGAGAGGCACTAGAATCAAGAATCCAGGTGGGTTCAGAAGTCATTGCTTGTGCAGTAAGAGAATGACCTTTCCCTGCAGGGGAGGATGTGGAGTAAGGAGCTAAAATGTGATGCTCCTGCATGGCTTCCTCTAAATCCTCCAAACATTTCTAGCACCTAGAAACTGGATGTCCATCCTTGCCACAAAAACTACAGGTCTCAATTGATTTCTTCTTAGTCTTGGAGGTAGACTCAGTAGACTTCGAAGAAGATTTACGCTTGGAAGGGTTAGCTGGAGGTTTGGAATCATTTTTCTATGTAGGTTTGGAGGAATACTCATTGCCTACTGAATCTTTCTTTGGTTTGGCTTTCTGTTTTGGTTTCCCCTATGAAGACTGAACAACCAATGCTTGGCTAGAAGAGCCAAAAGTATCCATATGTTGGATCTTTGCTTGTTCCTGTGTCAACCGATCATAGAATGTCTCAAAAGAAGGCATGGTGTGTCTAGCACCCAAAGCATCCATAGTGGAGTAGAAAGTGAAAGAAAATATCTGATACTATCCTCTCAACTTTGAGAGTATCAAGAAGATACACTCATCATCTGTCTTAGTTTTCCCACATCCCTGCAAAACTGAGCGCAGAGACTTGAACTTCATCAAGAAGTCCTCAATGGTGGGAAAGCTGGTAGGTGTCAAAGTGGTCAGCTTTGCGTCAAGTTGAAGTGCCAGAACTCATTCACTATGCCAAACAAATCTGAAAACTTGCCCCAAATAGCCCTAGGAGTTGTCAAACCATCCAAGTGAAAAAGGATATTGTTGGAGATGTTCAGTGCAATCAAGCCCATGGATTCATCCATTTTATTCTTATGCTGAAGAACCTCAAAAGGACACTACAGGACAAGTTGGTGTTCATTCAGACATGACCATAGGCTATGTGACATGAGTAGCCTAGTAATGTGTGCTTTCCAGGTGTGGTAATTATGCGGTGTCAGCCAGGCCACAGAGGGGTCTGACATTGAGAGAAGAAAAAGATGGAAGCAGAAGGGTCATTTTCTAAAATTAAATGATAGAAAGAAAAGCACCCCCCCATAATGTATGATTCTATCCCCTGTACAACAAAGAAACAATTACTGAAATCATGAAAAATGAGAAGAAAACCTGGACATCAGATGTAGAGATGGAGGAAATAGAAGCCTCTACTTCAACACCAAAAAAGAGAGCTCAAATGGCTATATCAGAAAACAAGACTAGCATCATCATGTCTGGCTCAGAAACACCTTTTTGGCGATATTTTGTTTTTGGAAAATAGACACCGTATGCCTAAGATATGGCCAAAGAACCAAGTAGTCCTTCGAAAAACAACTCTCTGGAAAAAATGAGAGACGGAAAAAAATTTGACGTCCAAATGATCATCACAGCTGTCAGGAAAAAAATTGATGACCGTCTGCACATCGCGGGCCCGTCTCACCAAAATTTTTTGAAAACCATCAGAATTTTTTTTTCTGGCTGGTGATGTCAGCAATGACATCACCTAGCTGCTATCGGCATACCCGGTTGTGGGATGGTGGTAGACGCCGGTGGCGGTGGTAGCCGGGCTTCTCCCGAGTGGTTCCCAGGTGGAAGCTCTGCTACTGGCGGCGTTGCTAGTGGTGTTGTCTACTCCACCAAAAATTGGGGGCCAGTGGGCGGTGCGTCAGCAAGGGCCGGGCCAGGGTGGCGCACTCTGGCAGTGCTACCCGGGGGCTTAAAAACCCTTAAAAATCAAAATTTTTAATTTTTTTTTAATTTTTTTTCTCGAAGTTTGTGTGGTACGGTCTAGGAGGAAATTTTTTTTTCCAGAGGTCACTGTGACCAAAAACAATGACCTTTATATGTATTTTGACTCTCTTAGGCCTTCTGAGCATGATGGTGGAGTCTGTTTTGGCTCAAAGTACTCCAAAAACTAGTGCCTCCTCCAAAATGATGAAAAAACCCCAGAGAATCTGTGGCTTTCATCTTCAAATCATGGCTTCAAAAAACATTCAAACCAGGCAGCCACAGGGTGGCTCTGATACCATGTAGAAGTTGAGAAATCTAACTTCACAGTTCACCAAGAACACCTACATGCAAATAACTTGATGCTGAATGGAAACCACAGAGATAGAAGCACAACCTTGGAAAATCTCAGTGGAGTGAGAGCAAAATTATATTTGAAAGTAATGAAACAATAATTATAAAAGTTCAACCTTAAAGGTGAACGAAACCCTAAAAAGGTAAAAGCTAGGTTGCGCAATACAATTAATATGAAATATTAATTATATGCACCTAAGAGATAGCTTAAGTGTAAAAAGAGTACATAGACAACTTAATAATTAAATCAACATGATCTAATTAATAAGTGAAGATAAATAGATACTCTAACAAGGCATGGATATAAATAGTGTGTGTGTGTGTGTTTTATTAAGCCACCAATTGAATATATATACTACACAAATGTACAAAAAATAGACCAAAATTTTCCCTAACTGACTTCCCACACCTCTTCGGTGTACTCATTGAACACCAAGGTGCGATTGCTAGTAAATAGTTTTGGACAAACTAATAGGTCTAAAATACAACATTGAGGTAGAAGCTTCATTTTAAGGAATCAAAGCAATGGAAGTAGCATTGACTCAGTTGAGGGGTCTACCAAATCTTAAGACATCTCTATCCATATTGAGAAGCTCATTAGAAATGAGATCCCAAAATTCCTAAAAAAAAGGAAAGAGGGAAGCCATCTAGATAGGGGCTTTGTAAGTACCAAAGGATAAAAATGCCTATTTTACTACCACCAAAGTCATGGGTTTTAGGTTTTCCTTGAAGTCTAATTTTATGATGAATTTTGCAATAATTTCTAGTAGTTCATTCATCTTTTCATTATCACTGTCTATCTATCTCTATAAATTGGAGAAGAAAGAAAGAAATTATTTTGTAACTTTTTCCTCATATGTCAGAACAACACCATCATCCTTAACTAGCTTTCTAATTTTGTTCCTACTTCTATATTTCATGGTAGACTGATGAAAGAATTTAGTATTTTTATGTCCTTCAATAAGCCACTAAATTGTAGAGTTTTTCTTCAAAAATATTTCTTCCTTAGATAAGTTAGCCCATTGAGCACAAATTTCTCTTTCTTTATTGTAGATTTCTACATATCAAACTCCAAGCTCTATTTGATCCTGAAATTATTTAAGGCCTAAGGATAGATATTTATTCATTTAAAGATATTTCCAAAAGATATTTTATTCCATCCTTTAACCTTTTCTTTAACTCTCTTGTGATTTTGAGAGACACGATACATAGTTGTACCTTGGCAAGGAGTATTCCACCATTCCTCTACAAGTTTCCTAAATTTTGTATGATAGGTCCACATTATTTCATATCTGAAAGGAAAGAGGTCCCTTATCATATTATCATCTCTAGAGAGAAGAATGGAATTTTGTTTTGATCTAGTTGTTAGTCATTTTTCTTTCAACCTTCAATCCTAAATGAAAATTAAAAAACTTGGACTATGGGATTGAAAAATTAAACATCATATCCAACCCTATTCCATGATTGAAGACAAGAAACGTAACTCAAAAACTCTTAAATCCTTCTTCACTTTGAGCAATTAAAAAGTGAGAAGGGTGTTCCTATAACATAAATATTCACACATAATAAACTCATAACTATTGGAAATACAAAATTGGGAAATAAAGATACTGAGAGGGGGGGGGGGGAGAATCAGATCTTGAACTTTAATCACTTTAAAACAAACTGATCCACAAACATATAAATATGTAATCAATCTAACATCTGGTAGCATTGGTGCAGGAGCACACCTAGGCTAACATCCATAGTTGTAATGTTTTGGCTTGTAATTGACATTGGCCAAGTCAAGGTAGTGTGTTTAATTAGACCTTAGAAGGTCATTGCATTGTGGACTAGGTGAGTTAGTCATTAGGACTAAGGTCACCAAAATAGTCATTGTTAGTAGTTTTTAAAATGTTCTTAGGCTTAGAAGCTTAGTGATGGATTTGAGCTTTGAATGTGTCCTAAACACATAAATGTTGTCATAGAGAGGCTTGGAGGCCATTAATTAAGTTGGTTCCTTGAGATATAGAGGATAGAGGCCCTAAAACTTAAGAAGTTGGCATAATGGAAAAGATGCCAAAATTTGTTACAATGTTGTCATGACAACATTTGAAATTATTGCAAATGTTGCATGCAACTCGGTTACTTTGGATCCCCCTAGAAGATATGAGTGGGAGATTGACCAATAGGACCTATAAACAAGGAATATGGCATCTAATATATGGAGGCTCGAATCTAGAGGACATAGTTTTTCATTGTAAAAGTTTTGCATAATCAATATAGCTCTGCAACTCTGATTTTGTGAAGAACCCGAGCTTTTCAGTGTGAAATTTATATCATATGGATTGAATGCCTTGATTTAGTGATTGTTTTGTGTTCATAGGATATTTCTAAGACTTTTCCATTTAGTAAGTAAATTGTTTTGAGTTAGTTTAAGGTTTTAAGTAAATTGTTTTCAGTTTAGGGAGTTCACTGGTCCTGTCCTAACTAGTTTGTCATTCCATGGCTCCCCCATGAAATCTAACCATGGGATCTTCCTAAGGATAGGTGGATATTTTAGGGGAGTCATTGGTCTATAAATATGTAGAGGTAGGAGTCTTTTGGAGTCGATTTTCTATTTTTAGTACCAAGCCCTAGGCGAGCTGATAGTGCCTGATTAGAGGTTTGGAGGTGAAGAATTGAGCATTTCATGCGGGGAAGGAAATTATAGTACAAGACAAATGTATTTTTAGGTGGGATATGACCTAAGATTATGCCATTGAGAGGTTTGTGAACTCACCAATCCATTTGGTCAAGTTTTGAGTGAGAAATCAGTAAGGTCCTACTAATTAGGCCTATTAGCCCTATTGGTCCTAGATAATAGGAATCCTATTTACGGAGGGTTTAGGAGACTAAATATTTCAAAATACTTTGTGAAATAAAAAAGGGTATCTGAATGTGTGATTATTTTTTCAAGTTCTTTAAGAAATTTTTGAAAGAATTGGGAAAAGGTCTCTGGAAAAGGCTACAAGGAATTAGGCCTAATTAGGCTTCTTAGGGTCTAAAACTTGATCTTGATTGAAAAGGGTTAAGAGATCCATAAAAATGGAGTCAAATGTGAACATATGGAAGGTTTCCAACATGTTTAAAATCCCTAAAATGATTCATGAATGCTAGTGTTGAGTTGGCACTTAGACCCTTCTAAGTGTAGGAGAGGAAGTTAAGATTCTACATGGTGTTAGTCTTTCAAGGTGAAGCACAAAGTGTTGGGCTCTTGGAGAGGAGCTATAGATGGTATTAGTTAATCATCTAAGTCTTGATGACATTTTTTTTCCATTAGTATACTTAGTTAAAAACATTGACAAAGCATTACCGGCAGACAACAAGCATTATCGACGAACCACAAGCAGTACCGGTGAAATGCAAGCATACCCGATAGAACAAAGATTCTAAGAAAAATACTATGTATAAAAGTGACAAGCATCATAGGAAACCACAAGCATCACTGGAAACATAGTTTTCAGAACTAACCCGATAGAAATAGAAAAGGCATACCCAATGACAAGTTCAAGAAAGGAACACTGACGATCAAGAAAACCGACCATGAGAACCGACAGACAGATAAAGAACCTGCAAATTGTCGATCTGATTTTTACACGATGAATAAAGCAATGTAATTCTATTTATAGATTTTTATTTTGTTTTAAATCATAATTTGATGGTAATGCAAGCTTTATGTAAATGCTTTAAAGCATCCTAATGGATCTAAAGCATATCTAACTAAAGATCAAGGTCAAGTTGTATACCTTGGATCTAGAGTTAACTTGTGATGCATGAATCAAGAATTGAAC
>MU223800.1:1331696-1350734 GCA_018584345.1 Thuja plicata | reverse complement strand
TTTGAAGCAATCTCCTAGGATGTGGTACCTTAAGTTTGATGCCTTTGTGTTGTCAATTGGATTTGTAAGATCAAAATCAGATCATTGTGTTTATTTCAGAGTTGAAAATGATCACCTTCTTATTTTTTCATTATATGTTGATGATATGTTGCTATTTGGGAAGGGTAAGGGTATGATTTCTAATTTTAAATCTCAGTTGTCAGCATAGTTTGAGATGAAAGATCTTGGGGTAGCAAGGTACATCTTGGGTATGGAAATCAGTAGAGACAGGTCTAACAGAAAACTTTGGTTGAGTCAGAGTAAGTATGTGAAGTCTGTGTTGGACAGGTTCAGCATGGCAAATTGTAGACCACTATGTGTTCCCGTTTCAGTGGGAACAAATTTATCTATAGATGATTGTCCAAAATCTCCTAGTGAGGTAGAGGACATGAGTAGAGTACCTTATGCTAGTGCATAGAGTACCTTATGCTAGTGAAATTGGTAGTCTTATGTATGCTATGGTTTGTACTAGACCAAACATTGCCCAAGAAGCGGGAGTCCTGAGTCGGTTTATGGCTAACCTTGGACGGGTACATTGGGATGCAGTTAAGCGAGTATTTAGATATTTGAGGGGTACATCAGATTACTCCATATGTTACCATGGTAAATCTTTTGGATCTCCACATTAAATTTGTATTCATGGGTTTGTGGATTCAGATTGGGCAGGTGATATTAATAGTAGGAGATCCACCAGTGCTTATGTGTTCACTATGTTTGGTGGTGCCATCAGTTGGATGAGTAAGCGGCAACCTGTGGTTGCTTTGTCCACTATAGAAGCTGAGTACATGGATGATACTCATGCTTGTAAGGAAGCCATTTGGCTTAGGAGATTGTATTCTGATGTAGGTGTTGATGCAGAACAGATTACTATTTGGTGTGACAGTCAGAGCGCTATTTTCCTTGTGAAGAATCCAACTTTCCATGCCAGAACAAAGCACATTGATGTGCAGTTTCACTTTGTGAGAAATATGGTGGAAGATGGAAATGTAATTTTGGAGAAGGTAGATAGTGTGAAGAATGTTGTAGATGCATTAACGAAACCAGTGGGCACTACGAAGTTTAGATGGTGTTCAGAGTCTATCAACCTTTTGGCATATAGCGGTTAGTTCCTGTTATGTTCCTATTGCTCTTACAAGGTGTTCGACAAGTGGGAGAATGTTAGGAATAAGGTGTCTCAACCTTGTATAATTCCTATTCTTATTATTTGTTTTGTAAAATGTATTTTCTTGCAAATAATGTAATTAAGTGTGAGTGTACATGTCTAGTTGGCATGTTGATGTTTCACTCCACTTGATGTGTCGACATCTTGAATTGTGTGTAAGGAGATCATGGCTGAAACAGTTATGACAGATTCCTATGACACATAAGAGCTATTTCTAGGAGATTTCAATGACAGGTGAAGACATGCAAGACATGTGGCAACTGATAAAGTTGAGTACTTTACACTCTTTCACAATCGTGGGGTTCCTATTTTCTTGGAGAATGGTAAAACCCTAATATGGCTATCCTTGGGAGTTTCCCTAACAAGGAAAGCACATGATATAAGTGTTTTTTAGGGTTATAGGAAAGGATATGAAAAGAGTGTATTGTTGGTATGATCTAGTGCTATTGGATTTCTCTTAGAGTGTCGATTGTCTCCTAAAAGAACTTCCATTGCAAGTGTGTTGTAACCGTTGTGTTGAAGATAATACATTGTGCAGGTTTTGGAGTGTTGGGCTTTTTTACTGAAAGGTTTTCCCTAGGGTAAATCATTGTGTCATTCTCTATTTTTTGTATGCATGGTATGTGGCTGCAATATCATTGTTAAAGTAGTTAACGAATCTGAAATTGTAATGATTTAAAAGAATTTGCACAATAATTTCCTATAGAGATTAGTGTAGGAAGCTGTTTCCACACCTGAGTTTCCTTACATTTACCTCTTGATCTTCTGGTTTCTCTTTCTCAGCTCCTTCTTCTTCATTTTTCTCTTCATCAACCTCAGTAGCCTTGATAGGCAATTCAATAGTTGTTTCTGCCAGCTCATCCTGATCCTCGACATCCACATTGTTAACATTATCTAGTGTGGTGTCAATGGGACTATCTATTTTTAAGTCCGTAACTTTCTCATCACCTATTTCTTTTTGTGTTTCAATTTTAGTTTCTGTTTGATCAGTGGAGATTTGCTCAAAAGTTCCTTCATCTATTTTCTTCTCTTTTGGAACTGACAACCCAAAAATCTCGTTCCAAATTCAAGTACTTTGCTGTCCTACTCCTTCAATATCACTCTTCAAAATAGCATAAGCTCTATATTTGGGTACAAACTTTTGCTTATATTGATCAACAAATTTTTCTTTTTGTTTCTTTACCAATTGCGGGATGACTCTATCCAAAGTTGCTTCCCTAATTTCCCTTTCAGTCATCAATGCAAATTCCCATTTACTAGATAATAAATCATAAAGTTCTGTAGGGACATTATTCCCTATCTCTATAGTTGTCAATTTGAATGTATTCATCATTTCTAATAGAGATTCTTGTAACTTGACCTTATTCTCTATACTTTGCTTTTCATATTTGATAAATTTAAATCTAGATAACCCAGTTGAACTTCTAATATTCTTGCATACCTCATCAATGTCTATAGGATGTTTGAATGATTCTGTAGGTATGTTTCTTGGCACATCAATGTCATTTTCCTCTTCTTCTTCATCAGTCAAGATTAATCTCCTTTTCCTTGGTCTTTTGGAAGAACTGCTCGACACAACTTTGGTTTTGACTTGTTTCTTTTCCTTGAGCTTCTCTCGACAATATTCTTCTTTCTATAGAATGATGTTCTTACCACAAGAGGTGAAGTAGTTGATGCCCTAGTCCTTGGTATGTTGACAATAGGAAGGGTAGCCTGAGGTTTAACTTTGCTTACTTTGGTTGCCTTGGAAACCATTGGCTATTTCCCTTTCCCTTTAACAACTACATCCTCTTCAGACTCAACTTCTTCTTCTTCTTCTTCTTCTTCTCCACTAGGTTTGTCTTCTCCTTGTCTAGTAGTTAAGCCTAGAGAAGCATCCTCTTCTTCCTCATCACTTGCAATGCCAACCATCTTCTTCAAATTCTTGACAATCTTTCTCCTCTTTCTTTCCATGGTGCCAGCCTTTAGGTTCATATAAATTTTGGCCTTGGCTTCTTCATAATTACCAAAATGTTTAGCAGTACTATCAATTTCCTTTGCTAGTAGTGTCGTTATTTCTGCAGATGTTTCATCTATGTCTACTTCATAAGGTAATGGCCTTAACCATGATACCCTAGGTACTACAGCCTAACCATAAGTGTAATCTATGTCAACTAGAAACACACATCCTCATAATGTTGTTCCACTAATGAACTAGGAATTCTTCTTCTCAGTCTCATACTTTTCTTGAACTCCACAAAGTATGTTCCCATCACATTATCAAAATTATCACCTAACTATTGAATCAGTATATTTATCCATTGGGTGATAGGTCTATATGTTTTCCATACTAAGTTTCCATAGGTAGGAAAAGTCTTTTGAACATAGAAAAATATGCATACAAGCAAGGATCCAAACTTACACATAGAATTCTTCACTTTCCTGATTGATGCAATGTTCTCAGCAAGCTATGTTAGTTATTGGTCAGCCAGGTTGTATGTGTGATCCTTCTTGATGATTTTCCATGCTTGGTCTACTACAATGAAAAGCATGCTATCTAGTCGGCTTGACTGATAGAACTTGTGGGATACCCTCACAGAAAAATCAAGTTCTAGGTCTTTGATGGTGGAAATAGTCATTCCTCTCTTGTTCCAGATGAATTTAGTGACCTTCTCTATGTATTCTTTACTTTGGCATTTCATGGTCCTTTTCCCATTGATAGTAGGGTAACTAGTTACATGACGTATGATATCCTTGGTAATCTTTACTGGTCCATTCTCCAACCAAATGCTCATATCATGTACCCTGCTAAGAATAATTTTGATCTATTCTTCCCTAAAATTCCTTGAAAACTCTAGGGCTCGAGTTAACCCTCACTCGGCTAGATGACCGTGTTTGGGTTTTAGGGCTCTGTCTATACATATTTTCCCGTAGGATTCCCTCAGCTCATGGTCTCCAAATTCACTGATTTTACACATGTAACATGCCCTAATTTCATGAATCATAAGTACCTTTGGAGGGATCGAAGATAGGGCTCTAGTCAGATCACCTTTGATAGCGCTCTTAGGAATGGCTCAAAAGTTGGGAGGCGCACAGGTGTTGCTCCTCACCAATTGAACTTCTCTCAATTCCTTCTCCATTCCCTTAACTGGTGCAGACAAACTAGTGGCCATGATTTCAAGATAAAGGGTTTCAAAGATGAAACAGAGTACCTCAGCAACTATCAAAGTTCACACTTTTGTTGAATGGCCGACGTCATGCTATAGAATTCTTCAAAAATCTCTGTTGAAATCAAGTTCTCCAATGCTTCAACACTTCAAGAAATCTCAAATCACAAGGTGAAATGAATCATGAACAATTCATTCCTTTATAGGCTTTGAGGTAGGTTTGCAATAAATGTTCTATCCATTGGAGTTAGTGTAAAACAACTATCCTCAGCCGACTCTGATAATCTCTCGGTTGCAACCCAAACTAGCTCAGTACATATGCCAATGAGCTTAGTCTTAGTATAATACTGATGCTCAGAACCTCTAGTGCTTAGATGACTTTGCTCGGTAATTTAACTTTAAAATATGTCCTAATGCATCTTTTCATATGCAGATATGGACTTTGGCACAGTATATGTTAGAAACTAATGTAAGATATGAAATTTAAATACAGTCCCTTACATACCTCTTTTGCTTAGTTTGAGATTGTGTGATCACCTGATCCATTGGATTGGGTGACCTCGGCTTCAGTAGTTTCATTGCTGCTTGGCTCTATTTTCCTTACCCATGTCTAGTTCATCTGTTCTCTAATTTCCTCAACAGTAGGAGCATGTACTCTTGTCTTGCACTCTCTCTTAGTATGACCAATTTTCAAACAACTAAAGAAAACTAGGCTTCCATTCATCCAACTCTTAGCTCTTCCTCTGAAATGTGTCTTTATGCAGTCTTTAGGTGCATGTCCATACTCTTCACAATAATGACAACTTTTCTTTATGTTATAATCCCAATTGTATGTGTTGCCTTTTCTTGGTGCTTTTGCTTGTGTCTTTGATTTCCATTGATGTTTAGCATTAGATCTGCAATCTTGTGCCTTATGTTCAAATTTTTGACAATTGTAACAATATCCATTAATTGTTGATGTGGGAGGTGTATCATTTTCCTTAGCCCAACATTCATGTGCTTTATGTCCAAATTTCTTATAGCTAAAGCAATAAGCATTGAACTTAGGTTTAGGATTAGACTTACCATTCTTGCTTTGGCAAATGTTTGCAGTGTGTCTTGGTTTTCCAAAATGGTGGCATATAGGTTTGTTTCTCTTTGTCTTTGTGTTCCTCTTTTCACCAGTCTTTGATGATTCTCCTTTCTTAGTAGATGTTTTTTGTTCAGTGTGACCTAATCCAGAAGAATCTTTTGGTCTCCTTGATGCTTCCATCAGATTCTCAAAATGAGTCAAAGCTTCATGAGATTTCACTTGATACACTTGTTAGAATGTTTCAAGATATGATCCTTTGATATGCACTCTGATGCTAATAATGGATCTCCACTTTATAATGCATTTTCTGATCTTATAATCTGATATGTCCTTACTCTGCTGCTCACTGCTGTTCTACTCTGCTAGATCTATGCTTCTTATCAAAACAAACCTTCACACATCTCTCATGTATGTATGCACCTTCTCTCTGTTCTCTACAATCACTCATATAATTAGGTTAAGAAGCAATCTTATTATACACTTTGAATATGGCGAATAGATCTAGATCAACGATAAAAAATAAAACTTATTCCTCCTAGGCATTCCAATTTTATGATTGGCTACATGCCACGCATAGGATAAAACAATTAAATGCGTAATTAACTTCATAGAGAATAATAAATGCTTCACATATGTTGGCCCAAAACACCCATAAGTTAGCCCAAACATATTTCCTTGAAGTTTGTGTCATATCTAACATGTATGTCAAAACTGTCTTGCTCGAAACTTAAGTCTCTGGTGCTCGACACAGAATTCCTGGATAGCTCGACATCTATGATCTCTTGTGCTCCACAACAACTTGTTGGGTAGCTCAGCCTATACTATTTTAGCTTGGCCGTAGTGGTAGCCAACCAAAACTGCCTGAATAAATGACCAAGTATGGACACTAAATGATCAAAAAAAACTTAGAGATTAACAATGACACACAACACATTATAGAACTTTGGTAGAGGATGATTCCTATAATGGGTTCTTTTAATTTACCAATCCAATGTATAAACCCATTATTTGTTCCAACATTACTAAGAATGGAACTATACTTAACCTATGCATAATGACATGAAAATAAAATGATTTAGATTTTAAATTTTGCTCCTCAAATATATCCCTTCACACCCTAGACCAGTGCCTATTCCTTTCAGCAATAGATGTAAAATATCACAAGATATACTCACTGTAATGAAAAACATTCAAAATAAATCATGGTTAAACCAATAGATAATGCCTTGCATTTATGTAAATGATTGATGAAATGAATTACCATAATACATTCATACTCTATTTCAACATTTTATAATTCACTTTAAGCCATTTAATTTTATCCTTGAAAGAAAGCATAAAAATGATTAACACATATGCATAACACAAATAGACAAAACACGAGTATAATTTATTCTCCTTTCATATGAAATGTATCAATATAGAGTGAAGACCATAACACAAATTAAAACATCATGTAATCCCATCCTCTCATTTGTATCATATAAGTTCATACATCTCAAAGCATCTATCTATAAAACCTATAGAATTAGAACACTATCTATTATATTCACACAGACAATATTTTCATAAGACTTAAAAAATGATACTAGTATGCTGGAAGTGGTCTAGCATCACTCACAAGATTCGTGAAATGGTTTAATAGCCTCCTATTTCTTCTATAAGTATAGTGGTTGTATCGTACATTGACATGTCAATCTTTTGGTGCAACGACAACACTAGCTTCTAACAAGTTGTATCAGAGCTTGGTCATAGGTTCAAATCACACAGACCATGGTGAGTGACATTGGGAGGGGGATTTTTGGTAGTGGTCCATCATGCCTCGCAAGGTTCATGAAATGGTTTAACAACCTCCTGTGTCTTCTATAAGTCTAGTGGTTGTATCAGACATTGACATGTCAATTTTTTGGTGCAACGACAACCCTAGCTTCTAACATAGTATTCCTTATGTAACACAAGGAATGAAACAAGATTCAAATCATACAAAATCATATCATAACATAAAAATATTATAACCCTAACTTATCCCAGCAAAGCAATAATGCTTGTGAGATTCTCCAATTTTGGTGTTCTGGAGAAGTAGAATATTTGATCTCTAAAGCTGCAACAAAACATTATTGTAACAAATGGCGATTCATCTCTCATGGGCTACATATAGAAATAATAGAGAAAGGAAGCTGTAGAAGAGAAAAGGAACTGAACACATCATGTCATCTTCAAGCCAATTATCAGATTACATACTGACTTTGTGGCACATTCGTGACATAACTAAGCCAGGAAAGACTTCCATGCAAATAATTGAATAACTTGTTTGAGTTTTGTAAGTGTCCCTATCGTCACATAAACAAAAAAATTAATAAAAAACCCAAAAAAAATACGGGACCCCTTTTTCTTAATCACTCAATGCTTTCTACTCATCCTTCTTCTTTATGAAGCCTTCCAATATTCCAACTTCCTTTTCATTTGACCAGTCAAAAATTTTCAAGCCCTCTACCTGGGCTACAACTTCTCACCATCTAGCATCTATTATAGCATGAGAGTTCAAGATAAAATTCACATAAGGACTTTCAAACTTGAACATTTTATCAAAAATATAATTGAACTCGTGAATATAAATTTCTTTTTCAATCACAATCATAGTTTCTAAACTTGAGAAAATCAAGTCAAAACCCTTTATCCATTCATTTGAGTCTTTCATGATTTTTTCCTTATCTAGTATATTGGGAATGAAAGAATGGTCAAGATCCAAAAATTACAGAATCTTGTCTTTTATAAATTGCTCCTTTCCTTTAAAAAATGATAGAAATGAATTAACATCATTGCTTTTACCCCTGGTCTCCATAATGGTGGGAGGTAAATCATCCCTTTAGTATGAAACAACCTCTAAACTATCCCATTAAGATAGCTTTAGCAGACCATCTTCAATATAATGGTTTCAATATTGAAACATATTCAGAACAAATTTTGTTCAGACTGAATCAATGATAAATAACAAGAGTACACAACCTTAGCTTTAACCTTTATTTTCTCAACTTTGTGCTCCATTACCCACATTAAAACATTTACACATAGCTCGAGGTCCTCAATTCTACCTATTTATTAATCCAACTACTTCAGAGTATCTTGAGGAATAACTACTTCCTCTTTTGCTTGTTTCCCTACAACCTTTTTTGCAGTCTAATCTATTGATGGAAGTAAGAGAAGTTGTGATGCATATTGTTCTATTTTTTCCCTTAGATCTGCATTATCAATATATAACTCATCACATTTCATGGAAATCACCATAATATCAACATACATCTCTTTGAATTTATTCTCTTATCTTCTGCCACTAATTGGTTCATCAATGCCACAGGTGTCATCATGCTGGAAATTCTTATATTAGATGTATTCTTTATCATCTTTACGATGACATTTCCTCTCCTTTCTTCACTGATATTAATTACATGTGGTTTTTGTGTGGAAGGAGTCGACACCCAAATTGTCAAGGTTTTAGATTTTGGGTCCAATTTAAACCCTCTCAAGAATACTCCAATTCAAATTGAGAAGAAACTATAGGATCTTGTTGATTCGTTATTTGATCAATAATGAAAGAGGACTGAAGATCCTAGCCTTGAAGAAACAACACGCCACTACCCATGACTAATTTCCTATCTTCTTCAACTTTCATTTTTACTGTACTTGGATCAAATTTTTGTATTGTGGAAAGTGTGGGTTGTTTCTGTTGTTCGGAGTCTAACATCTGTCCTTATTCCGTTAGTTTCTTGAGTTTTATTCCTTTCCATTTTATCAAGAAAATTTTAAATTCCTCATAGTTTATGAAATCGTCATCTTTGAGAAATTTTTGTGTTGGAATCTCCCTCTCATATATGAATTTTCCAAGAGGTTCATCTATATATAAATCTAATCCATCACCATGTCCATGTTCTAATTTATCTCTCAACATTTTTTGGTCTGATCCACCTCACAACCCTCATTATCTCTAATGTATCCATAAGTAGAAAACCCTCTAGGGATTCAATTCTCAGTCTCTTTACTGGTATTGGGGGAACTAGTAATGTAGGATTTTTTTTTTTTTCTCTTGAGGGAACTTTTAATTCAACTTATCATACATATTCATCTTGGCTTCAATCCTCTTCAAAGGAGGTAGATCTGGGTAAAACCCTAGGAAATTATTGTCCATTTCAATTAGCCTATTTTATGCTTTGATCAATTTATTCCACTTTTCTCTTATTCCCTACACTTCTTCCTTTACAAAAAAATTAATGATAATTTCCTCTTCATATAGTGCATCATGAGGAGGATTATCCTTCTAGATCTTTAATTTAAGCAATTCTTATCTCATGAATCCTTTGAGATCACAAATATTATAGGATTTGTGTCCATGTTTTATTATTTGAGGAAAATATTTAGTACATCCAATAATTTCTTTCAAAAGGTGAATTCACTTATCCCGATCATCTTGGGAACAAAGATGTCCCTCTTCATACCTAGCAAGTACTCCTTTTCAACCAAAAGCAATTGCCGAAATAATTCAATTAGTGCACATTCGCATCTAATTTTTGTATAGCCATTTCCATTCACATAATCTCAATTGGCACATTTTTATCAACATCCAAACCTAGAAGATGACACAACCTATGCATTGTGTATATGAAATAAAATTCAAAATCCTTGAGATCAAAAGGCTCCTAAATATTACCTAGAATAGGGATGGGTTTATTTTGGGCCCCTTGCACATGTATCTTGGTATCTCCTTTTCCCTTAAAGTAGCTTTGTGAACTTTGTAGGCCTTCTTTTCCCTCTCAAAATTAATGTTAATACATTTTTCTCTAGTTATCCAAAACTCTTTAGTAACATTTTTTCTATCAATGGTACTAGGGATTCGTTATTTGATCCTCTTATAGCACTTGTTGCTAGACAATAATTTTTAGCCAATTACCTAAGGAATTCTATGTCCATAAACACATTAGGGACAATTATTTTGTGCGTATTTAAATCCCATGAATTACTCATGGGTGCATTCTTAATCCTATTCTGGTAGAAGAATTGAAATAGAGCCCACCCGATGAAGGTTTAATTGGGTTTCTACATGCATTGAAATCATCTACCCACTGGGTCTCACTAGCTGACTAGGCATTAGAAGATCCAAGCAACAGGTCTAAAAAATCTTGCCAATATGGTCTATCATGTGTCTTGTTTGCAGACACTGACCTAGAAGGTCTCTTTAGGGATAACTTTAAGAAACCCCCATCTAGAAAAATATATAAAATCTTGGTGAATCTTTCATTTTCATTTAAAAAAAATTAATTTCTATTAGTGAATCCCTCAATTTTTTGGGAAAAAAATTTATTTTTATTGGTGAATATTTTTTAATCACAATTTTTTTGTAGAAAATATTGGCAAATCTCAAACAATAAATTTTTTTTCTTTAATCACCATGGATAATAATTCTATTTAAAGAAAAAAGAGTTCTTATAGAAAATGATTAGGCTAACTATGAAAATATTTGATGGGTTTAAGGGAACTCTATAGTATCTATTTGCTACCATTATTTAAAATATAATCTAATAATCCTCATTGTATTGTGTGAGATAAATGTATTAATATTTTTTTTATTATAATAGGACCCAAAATTTCTTCAGTGCCATTGATTTATCAACAATCCAAAGGAAATCTCAGCCCCCATAAGCGTTACAAATCAAATAGTAACATTTTTGCCTCATGGAATATAATCAAGATCACTAGATTATGTTTTAAATCAATAATGACCACTACATATTGGTGACACAAGCCTACTGTAACTAATAGTTATGATATATTATTGGTGAATTAATTTAGATTTCGATAATAACTTATAAAATTTAGGTGAATTGAATCTAACCATGTATCAAATATTTGGCGAATCTTTGATTTCAAATTTTTAATAAAATAAATTATTTGGTGATTTAAATATTTCTAAATTAAAATTTTGTAAAAATTTGGCAATTTAGGTTGCCTTAAATCTAGAATTATTAGCCAAATTTGGATTCCCAAATTTCAATAAATAGCCAATTGGCGAATATTAGCCACTAAAAAAATCACTGGGTCTCTCCCGACTCATTTTAATTAAAATTAATAATTTACAGATATTGGGATATAAAATTAAAATCTCTTCTATCACAAAATGACCTCCCCTAGAGACCAATTCACATTAAAAATTACGAGAGGAATATAAAAGGAAAACTTACAATTTTTGGATGCCCTTTCAACAACTTGATTGATTTTTGGTGATTTAGCAACTTCCTCTAGGCACACTAGGATCAATACTGAACAATTATGATTGCGAGTGTGTAGAATGTGTTAGAATAACTGGGGGGGGGGGTGAATCAGTGGCCTAAAAAATATTCCAACAAATCAACCCAAAAACTTAGTACCACAATTATAAGCCTCTTGTTATCTTCAGTCCTACAAGATGTATGCCTTGAAATAATCTTATCAAATAACTAGTGCTCGGAATTCACTGTTAAACCTTATTCTTGAGCTTTACTGATTAGCAGTCTATCATTTACCAAAATATAATAAATAATTTAGTGTTTACCGATCAATCCTATTTTAGTAATGTGTAAAGCAAAATATCAAAGTAATGACTCATAAACACTTTTGACACATGGATTTTTAACGTGGAAACCCTATTAAGGGAAAAACCATTTGGGACCAGTAACCCAAAATTTTCACTCTTCTGAAGTGAGTTGGTGAAGAACCAACCCTGTTAAAGATTACAAACACACTATTAAGTGTGACCTCGTTAGAGGATTTATCACTAACAGTTAATCACTTAATATCTGGCATTTCACTATGCTATCTTCATGAATTAACCTTTTGATACTCCTTTGGATGTGTCTCAATATATAAAGGATTGTTAAGTCCTACTCGGTTAAGAGAATTTCTAATCCAATGGTTAAATTGAAACAGTATATGATTTGTTCATATGAACAACTTAGACTTGCAGATGTTTAGATCTATTGTAAGCTCATAATACCTTTATGATCAATGTTTCCCTTTAATACCTTTGCTCCACTTCTTTCTGCTTGGTGATGTTGTGCTTATTTGTTGCTCGGTGTCAGCATAAATCTTTAGCTTTATTCTTTAGCTTGTTTGATCAGGACTGTATGAAGTCTTTCTTCAGCAATATTCTCTTCAACATCCTCTTTTCTATTCACCCACCAATTCATAATGAATTAGCTTGTCTCTCTTATAGACACGATTTCACCATTTCTAAGTCCTTAACTTTATTGTTCTTGGCGTGATCCATAATTCTCGCCTTTCTTTCTTTAAAGATTTACTTCAGTTTTATCCCGTAGATTTCTCCTTGACAACTAGAATAAAATAGCTTTAAAACTCTAGCTTATCTCTAGATTTTAACTTGTCAATGCAAACAATGTGATCAACCAGTTAACTCCATATTTATCTCTTGCCAGCTAATTCTTTTGTCATTTATGAACTTCATTTATTTTCAGTGTTTAACTCTTTGTTAGCTTTGGTCGTGACTTCGGTTGTCCTCAGGCATCTCTGTCTATCGGGGTGCACTGTATGTCAATGTTTGTTGTCATTTAGTGCATACTGAACTCTTATGCATTACTGAAAGCATAACCTTTATCTTTCTATTTATTTGAAATCTTTGACACTATGTATATAACCAATTAGATTATATCAAGTTGACATCAATGAAAATACAATACATTAATTGATTTAATGTCTTGCATTAACTTTCTGCAGCTCGGTGATCATCAACTTGCAAGATAAGAAATGGGATCATTGTCTTTAATGTAAGATATGAATTTTGTATGTTACATTTGAAATTAGAATGTTTATTGAAGTGAAAGGGGTAAATAAGATGGTCCTTTTAACCTCAAATACACAAAGGAAGGATCCAAATTGATTAACCCCAAAGGAAGGATCAATGCATAAATGAAACAATTGATTGGAAATGAGAATAAAGAGGAAGACCTTAGATTCCATTTTATAACAAAGAATGTGTGATAGATTTAGAAAGATTAATAACTTTAATTGAAATGAATAAGAGAAAAGTACTAACCTCAAAATATTACAGATCTGAAGAATGCTATTTTTGGGGGTCTGCATCGAGTTTCTGGAAAATCTACAACCGGATCTGGAACAGAAACACAGAGCTGAACAAACCCCATAAATATTTTTTTGATCTGGCACAGTTTCGGTTTTGACCCTCAAGTCAATGTCACCATTGACCTAGAATTTATGATCCCAACCTAGTGTAGAATCGACCTCTGATTCTAACCTAAAATCTCTGACAGAAAATCTATTTTTGGATCTTGATATTTTACCAAAAAGGGAATCTGAATCTACACTCCAACTCGCTAATCTAAACTTGTTCCTGCAAGAAAAATGGTTTTTTTTGGGGGGGAGGGGTTTGCCTTAGTCAACCCCCAATTTAGGAATTAACCTTGAAATCAATATTTGAAATAAAGAATGCTAGCAAGTAGCAGAAGTAAATCTAATAATGAAGCTATGATATTAATAGATATGCAACTGTATTTCAAATGTAAACAAGTATGTAAATATGAAAGCTTGGACTCATTATTAGAAACCATAAACCTCCATGATTGTATGCTTGGAATCCACCTTGAAGATAGAATGAATGAATCTTAAGGATACATAAAGGATCTTGAAGGAATATCACTCCACCATGATGGATAGATCTAGGGGTTGAATGATGAATCTTGAATGTTTGAACTAAATCCCTTCAAAGGCTTGAATGCTCTAATCCTTTATCTTCAATGGAGAACTTGAATGCTTGAGAGGAAGACTTGAATAATTTGAAAACTTGAAAACATGTAGAACAATGCATGCTTGAACTTTTTGCTTGATGATGGTTGTTCACTTAGTGAGACTTAGAGAAAATGAGAGTAGAAAACTTCCTTACATATGAATCTAGGGCACAATCTTCTAGAGAGGCCTACATAGGAGAATTAAATTCTAATTATACCTATATCCCTAGAAGAGGACCTATATTAAATACAATTTAAGACTCATTTCTTTAGAACCCAAAACAACCGACTCGGAAGTGGGAAATGAAATTTTAATGACTTCAAAATGGAAAGGGGGACCTGGGTCAAAATCAAGGTCAACCTTGAATCAGGGAGTCATAACCCCTAGAAAATGTGCCAGATGGGATGGATGGTGCCCGGAGAGGCCCAATCAGGGTCCTAAATAGGCACAGAAGTAGGAGAGGATGAAAAAATGAGGGGAAAATATGATGATGGTCAAAAACACCCCCTAAGGAGGGCTAAACATTCTGAACATGGAAGTGCTTCCATTTGAAGATGATACATTAAGCCCCCACTTTAGTAGGAGTATGGAAATAAAACATACTCATGGTAAAGTTAGAAGAATGACTCTGGTGGATTGCAATGAGGTAGAACATCACTTAGTCAAGGACATGAGCCCCCAGACCAAGGATTCTAACTCAACATACATGCACAAAGATATGAAATAAAAGAGCATTTAATCATAGAAAACATACATGACTACATAAGCAAGACAAGAGCAATACTATAGATAACATAGTTTAATGATCTAATCCTACTAGCATGAAATTGAAAGAGAGAAAAGAGAAAGTGATTACCTCACCTAGTAACATGCCCACCTTACCATGAATCACCAAGGAGGGAGAGCCCAATAGGTTCACCCATAAACTATGCTTTGTAATTGTAATGTGTCTTCTGACGACTTTTGAAATATCCATAGATCCACATTCTTGTATCACTATGGAATATAAAATGCATGTCTTTTCAAGATTTAGCAACTTATGTGCGTAACCTTCCAAGGATTTAGCATATTAGAAAATGTGTATCTCTTCATGATTTAGCAACTTATGTGTATTACCTTCCGAGGATTTAGTAAAAATAAAAAATAAAAATGCGTGTCTCTTTAAGGTTTAGAAACCTATGCGTGTTACCTTCTGAGGATTTAGCATGTTGTAAAATGTAAACTATAGTATAAGGGAGACCATATATATGCCCCCCTCCTTATCATGACTACCCACTAGGCAGGATAAGGAAGAGAAAGAGGATACCTACTTCACATGGTAAGGAGATATCCAACTTAACAACAATATACACTATATCCTTAGCAAAGAGTATTGACCCTTACCTCTAAGAGCATAGATAATTGTGAAAAGGATATGCCACATATGGAAAAAGGATCCTCAAAGAGGAAGAGATCTTATCATCAAGACCCCCACTGTACAGGAGTGCTTAGGATAAAATGTCATTTTCTAAAGAAAAGAGGGACCAAATATTCAATCATCAAGCCCCCTGAGATCAAGAGGAAGAGGAATCTCAGAATGAAGGAATCAAACTCTAACCCAAAGAAAGTGAAAAAGTTTATAAAGAACATAATTTGGAAGATAAAGAAGAGATGATGACCTAGGACAATCACCTCTCTTATAAGAGGGTATCCATAGCCCAAAACATAAATCTTTATAAGGAAATAATGTTGTAGAATAAACAAATGCCACTAAGCTAAGGAAAGTAGATCCTTAGATAGAGGAAGAAGGAAAATACCTTGCCCCCCAGAAATGGAAGCAAAGGATATAGTAATTATATTCAGAGATGTTATAGAAAAGTGATATCTTTACAAAAAAAGATATCCTAGAAAAGATATCATGAATGATTATCAGTGAAGGAAGTATGTACCATAATAGAAAATTATAAGGATAGAATATAGAAAGAATAACCAATTAAACTAAAAAAAAAAAACATGCTAAGAGCATATTGGATCCTAGAAGATTGGAAGGAAATACCTCTTGCCCCCTAGTTAAGAGACAAGAGGAGAAAAAGTATTATCTAATTTATAGAAGAATGAGAGGAATGCCCTATATCAAAATTATGACGAAATTGTAATACTGCACGGGAATGAGATATAATTCCTAAAGAAGCTCTTTCTCTAACATATAGTTTGAAATGCACAAAATCAGCAAGTAAATGTGTATTACTGTAATTAAAAGGAAATTTGTATTTAGAGAGAGCATTTTTCAACATAGGTTTGAAGATTTGTTTCTTAGAATTCATTAACTGGACATACACTTACTTAGCCACATCTTGAGGAGTATCAGGGTGATCTAAGGAAGGTGTTGGAAGAAGAAAATGAAGAGGAGGATGATAGTTAATAAGGAAGGAAGCCTATCCCGTGCATATATGGTTTAGGGGATGAATGAATTAGGTTTTAAATGCCATGTTTGTTAACACCAAGCCCTAAACCCTTATAGCCTTGTTTATCCACCATAGTGTATCCGATAGTGTACATATCTTGCAAAGATTCTATAGGAGGTGATTGGTCATGGTGTTCATGAGAAAATTGATGCAAGAGAATCTTGGGTAATTAGCAATCTTGCCTAACCAAAAATATGTTTACTTTCATTTTAGTCTGTTCTCTATCACTTGAATTCTATTTCTCGGCATGCTTGTCGGGTTGCTCGGTCATGCTAGTTTTTCTCCTGTTGCTCGGTCCTTGTTTGTCTGAGTGCTCTATTGGTCAGTCATACTTTGCCGAGTTGGTTTATTTGGGATTTGAAGCTACTGGCCGACTTCAAAATTTAATTTTCATGACTGAATTAATGTGGGGTCTCTCATTGGGATCTGTGTGGACCTAAATCTAGGTCTCACCTTTGTATTTGAGCGTTGACTTCTCTGTTGGACTCTTGTATATATTCTTTTGTATGTTCTTAGTTTAGCAGCAAGTCTTAGAGCAAGAATGAAAATGTTAAGATATTGAATATCTGAGATCTATGTTATAAGAAGATCATTTGTAATAAATATTGATGTATATGGCCATAACTAGGAAGGCCTTATATCCTGACATGTATTGAGTTTGATCATATTAATGATAAAAGATCTTTGTGTTTCTCTCTCTCACTATGTTGTTGTGTTAATTCCACATTATTTCCACAAGGCTAAATGGTTTTGGGTGTGTCCTAGGCCCCAAATCCTTCCTTCCCTTGCATTAGGTGGTATCAAAGCAAGTTGAGATCAATGGTTCCTTCTTGTAAACTCTAAAGATATTTTGTTGTAGGGTGGTAGGTTGCGATCTGACCTACAATTGCAGAGAGTTTCAAGAGGGTTCATGGGAGAGGAAATGCTGATCAAGGTCTAGCTGATATGATTAGACAAATGTTTGCAAGATTGGAAGGTGTTGAGACAGCCCAGTGTAGAGGAAGACATCTTGAAGATGTTAGTGATGATGAATTTTAAGAGGTTCAAGGTGAAGCTGCACCTGCACCTGTGATGGACCAGGAAGAAGAAAGGTTCCTGAGATGATGTAGCACTAGTCTTTCTCCTTCTAGACCTCCTCTAGTGTCTCCTAGGTCACTCACTAACCTACTAGGGTTCTTCCACTAACCCTAGGCTCCTTAGGTATCCTATCACAAGATCCTAATTCCTTCAACTAATGAACGCCAACAAAGTAGGACTCAAATCTTTGCAAACCTTATTCTAGACCCAAATTGGTCTTTCTTGCTCCATTTGTACAATCTGGTCCAAATGGATTCCAAACATTACCAAATTGGAAAGGCAGTATTCAAAGATGTCAATAGGACCAATTTCAACCTCTACAAACTCATTTTGCATCAAAAACCCAAATGAGCTCCAAGAACCTATGCAATTGCCTCCAAAATAGGGCTACAAGCAATTAGACCTATCTGGTCACCTTTTCTTCATTAACTTGTGCAAATTTATTAACAAGTTCCAAATAGAATTAGGATCTAGACACCCTTTATAGAGACACTAGATATTTTCTAGGTCTTAGCCCTCAGAAGTGTCCTTACGGTCCTCCCTACTTTCATGCCTAAAATTTAGGGTTTTAGGCCTCCTTTACTATCTGCATAAGAAATGAACTTTCTTGGCCAAAAAAATAACTCCTTCCAAATTCTCCTCTTGGTTGGGGTCCTCCCTTGACTCACTTACCTTCCCACATTCACTGATTGAAGCTATGGACGCTTTCAATCCCTCTAGCTAGCTCTGCAATCTCTAGTGATCCCTAGCCATGCCACTGAGCCTCGCTTAGGGAATCACCTAAAAAATGGTTGCCTTAATTTTTTAGGCCCCTCCTACTATGTAAAAAATGTACAATTATTCTACTTCCATAATCCAAGAGGATGTGCCAAAGCCACGATGGAGAATGGAGTTAGGACCCCATTTGCAACCAATGCTCAAAACAAACTAGCGACTGGACTAAATTTGAAAGATTTTAAACACAAAACCAAAACTATTGAAATAAATAAACTAACACCACAAGAAGTAATGAAATAACCTACATTACACCAAAAAAAACTCACAGAACTGGATTCAATCCATTAAAGTACCCGATCACCTTAAAAACCATTAACAGTCATTGTAATTGCATAATGCAGTCCATACACAAAGTTATTCAAAATTTACCACTCTTCACACATCTCAAGGATGGTCATATATATTTGACCCAAACACAAATTCAATGGTTTTAGATAGTTACCCAACTGATTTCACCGAAGATGCAAACTTGTCATAAAAGTTGTCAATGTTGTCAATGACAACATTGACAACTTTTTGCAACTTTTGAGTTTG
>MU223800.1:1314594-1331621 GCA_018584345.1 Thuja plicata | reverse complement strand
GCTCATTTTCCCATAAAAAACCAAAAACACCTAATTGGACCTAAAATGGACCTAAGGGTCACCAAGGACCTATCAAGACCTATCCTCCTACAAACATCCACACATTAGGACTCTTGGTCCCTTTATTAAAATAGTGGTCCGGATAGAACCACTACAAGCCAAAAAAAGGAGCAAAACCCTAGGTCAAATTTCTACACTAGCCTACCTAGGTGCTCCTACACCATACTGCCCCAAAAAGGAAGAGCTTTGTTACTCCTATGGATAGTAGATCCTCTGGGATGCCCACCTTCTTGAAATTGGCCTCTAAAATCCATGAGGCTTCTGATTCTAGTCTATCTTTCCATTTGATCAAATGTTCCATGTAGACTTTGTGTCTAGTGGTCTTCTTGACCCGAGAGTCTAAAACTTTGTCAGTGACCATCTGAAACTTTGGAGATAATACAAAAACCTCTATATCACCACTGACCCCCTGACTATTTGGAATGATTACATCCATCTGGACTATGAACTATATTAAATCTTGAACATTAAAAATTGGAGATATACTCAAGTTTGATGGTAAGTCCACCTTATATGCATTAGCTCCATATTTTTCCAAGATCTTGTAAGGTCCCACCCTTTTCATCTGAAGTTTGGTAGGGACACCCTTCTATAGTCTAGATTTGTTTAAGTGGACCATCACATAGTCACCCACTTCAAACTGAACATCCCTCCTTTTCTCATCAACTTTGGCTTTCAACTTAAGTTGACTGTCTTATATCTGCTTCTTTACTTGGTCATGTATCTCTTTCATGGTAGAGGTGAAATCCTCTGCATGAAAAATTCTATATTCCATTCCACCAAGATCTCTGAGCTCACAAACACCCCTAGGGTGCATGCCATAAACAACCTCAAATGGGCTCTTTCCTATCATCCTATTCTTGCTATCATTATAAGAATATTCAACTTGAGAAATGACCATGTCCCAAGTCTACCCATACTCCTTAGTTAGGCACCTCAGTAGGTTACCCAAAACCCTATTTACCACCTTAGTTTGGCCATCAGTCTGAGGGTGGTATGCTGAACCAAAAGATAGATTAGTGCCCAATTTTGTCCACAAAGTTTACCAAAAATGACTCATGAATTTCACATCTCTATCAGAGACTATACTCAAGGGAAGTCCATGAATCCTTACAACCTCTCTGAAAAACAATTTAGCTATGTGGATAGCATCATTGGTAGTTCTACATGGAATAAAATTTCCCATTTTGCTAAATCTATCAACAACTACATAAATGATATCATACCCCTGTTTAGTTTTGGGTAAACCAACAATAAAATCCATACTCACACACTCCCATGGTCTATTAGGGACTAGTAGAGGCTGATACAATCCTGCATTACTCATTCCTCCTATTTCCATCATGCAAACAACACACTTCTCTACATACTTGGTGACATCCTTCACCAATTTTGGCCATTGGTAGAACCTTTGGACCAATTCCAAGGTCTTGTCCTTACCAAAGTGACCACTTAGAGAACCATTATGTTTCTCTTGGATGAGCTTCATCCTTATTGAACCTTTAGGTACACATAACTAATTGCCTTTGAACAACAACCCACTCTGTAAAGTAAAATCAGAGAACTTTCTATGAAAATGGTTTTTAAAATCAACACATACCTTATAAGCCTCATCAAAATCCTCATCTAACTCGTAGAGATCTCTGAAACTGTCAATCCCAATGCTATTCAAGTGGACTTCTTGCACTGTTAACAATCTCCTGCTTAAAGCATCTGACACCTTGTTGAGTTTACCCTTCTTTTGTTTGATAGTAAAAGTGAATTCTTGCAAGTATTCCATCCACTTCAAATGTTTATTGCTAAGATTTTCTTGTGTATTAATGTAGCTAAGGTTCTGATTATCAGTGAATACCAAAAATTCCTTAGGCAACAAATAGTGCCTCCATTTTCTCAATGATTGGACTAAGGCATATAGTTCTGAATCATAAGAAGAATATTTCTTCTTAGCCTCATTCAGCTTCTCACTAAAGAAGGAAATAGGCCTACCTTCCAGACTCAATACCCCTCCTACAGCTAATCCACTAGAATCACACTCAATGGTGAACAACTTCTCAAAGCTTGGTAATTGGAGGATTGGTTGAGTAGCCACTTGTTGTTTCAACAACTCAAATGCATTCCCTACTTCTACTGTCTATCTAAACTTAGTCTTTACCCCACCCTTTATGGTATCCATCAAAGGTGCACATATCCCACTAAAATTCCTAATAAACTTCCTATAAAATTGGGCAAGGCCATGAAAATTCCTTACCTCTGTGGCTATGGTAGGTGGAGGCCAGTTCAAGATTGTATCAAATTTGTCTTTGTCCATATTCAAAGACCCCTTGGACACTACAAAGCCCAAGTAAACTAGTTCTTGTTTAAATAACTCACACTTCTCAAGGTTAATGGCCAACTTCTCCTCATGTAACCTTTTCAATACTGCCTCAACATGTCTGATATGTTCCTCTCTTGTTTTATTGAAAATCAGTATATCATCAAGATATACTACCACAAACTTTCCAGTGAAATCCTTGAGCACCTCATTCATGAGACTCATGAATGTGCTAGGAGCATTAGAGATGCCAAATGGAATCACAAGCCATTCATATAACCCATCTATGGTCTTGAATTCCATTTTCCATTCATCACCTTCCTTCACCTTGATTTGATGATAACCACTTTTCAAATCTAGCTTTGTGAAGTACATTGCCCCACCTAGGCAATCCATAAGATCCTCTATTCTTGGAATTGTGAATTTGTACCTTATTGTGATCCTATTTATAGCCCTTGAATCTATGCATAATCTCCACTTTCCCCCCTTCTTTGATGCTAAAACACCCGGGACTGCACATGGGCTAATGTTCTTCTTGATCAAGCCTTGATCCAAGAGTTCTTGTACTTGTCTTGCTACCTCCAAGTTTTGATCTAGAGTCAACTTGTACGCTGCTTTATTGGGCAACGATACCCCTGGTACAATGTATATTTGATGACTTATAACCCTCTTAGGTGGTAGGGTTGTAGGAGTGCCATCACTCACAATATCCTTATATTCCTCAAGCAATTCTTGCACTTGCTTTGGCAGTGGCTCCTTTACTGGTGTTTCCTCTTCCTTAGGTTTTAACACAATGGCATAACCTTCTCCATTATCATCTTTGATGTCATTCACAAATTCCTTACCACTGCATAACATAACATTAGGAGTTTTATTCTATGGTTCCTCATCCTCTAATAAAGACTGAATTTTGAAGGTCTTTCCTCCTTTCTTGAATGTAATGGAGTTCTCTTTCCCATAATATACTGCTCCATTATCAAATTGCCAAGGCCTCCCAAGAAGCAAATGACAAGCAACAATTGGTAGGATGTCACAAAGCAATATGTTCTTGTATCCTTCTATTGAGAATTCTACCCATGTTTTCTCATTGACCAAGACACTCTGGCCTTTGTTGAGCCATGTCACCTTATAAGGGTTCACATGGGGTATTTTGGCTAGCTTAAGCTTTACTACTACCTCCTCCTAAATGATGTTGTCTTTGGATCCAGAATCAACAATCACCTTACATACTTTACCAAGGATCTTACATCTGATTCTAAACAGTTCCCTCCTATGTTTGGGCTCATCCTTGATTGGTTTCCTTATTAAGACCCTTCTAAACATTAGGTTCTCACCCATCTCTAAGTCTAGGTGGTCTACCTCTAGATTTTTGACACTAGAAGTATCCTCATGTGCATATGATACCCTCTTGTCACTATTTTCTGCAGAAGGTTTGTCAAGACATTTGTAAGCTGGATGCCCTAGTTTCCCATAGTAGTAGCACTTCATAGTGGCAAAGTAAGATCCACTCCTACCTCCTCTTCCTCTGTTAGAACCCCCATTGTTACCCTTGCCTCTATTATAACTTCTTCTTGAACTATTCTCAGTCTGCTGCTCTGTCAATTTATTTTCTCCTTGGGATCTTTGTTCACTACCCGTTCCTTGGGAGCCTCCTCTTTGACCCCTTTGGTCTCTTTCCCTACCTCTATTGTTATTATTTTTATTGAAACTAGAATCTCCTTTCTTCGTATTCTTCTCCTCCACCTTTATATCCAATTGATGACACTTTTGGATAGTGGCAGGTGTCCATAGGCTAATTTCCTTTTGGATGTTCCACTTCAATCCTCCCAAGTATCTAGCCACTTTGATTGGCTCTTCTTCCTAGAATTTAGACCGTAAACATAATCTTTGGAATTCCTCAGTATATGAGGCCACATCTAGGTCTTTCTACTTCAAGTTTTGTCTCTTCCTATGGAGTTGTATTTCATAGTCCTCTAGAAGATAACTCTCCTTCAATCTGGTTACCATAGCATTCCAATTTTCTATTGGTTGCTTTCTCATGCTTACTCTCTCATCCTAAAGGTATTTCCACCAGGTCAAAGCTGACCCTCTGAGTCTAGACTTGGCCACTTTAACCCTTTGGGCCTCACTTATCCCTTTACATTCGAAGTGATTCTCCATTGCTTCAATCTAGTCCATGACTACCTCAATATCCATTTTTCCTCCGAATAAAGGTATCCCTTCCAAATATTTTCCACTTAATGCTTTTATGGCCTTTAAGAAAGGTTCCTCATTCAATACTGGGTCAGGTTCAAGAATGTAATCTTCTTCCTCAATCTTCTTCTAACCCTTACTACTAGATCCTGCTTCATATTCTTTCTTCCTAGTAGCATCTACTAGTTCTTCCATCTTTACTTTCATTGCTTCCAAAGTATCCTCAAGGAGTCCATTTTTCTCCTTTTTTTCCTCCATATCCTTGGATAGTTCTTCATTTTTCACCATCTTTGTAGAACCACAAGATTCCACATCTGACATAAACCAGTCTTCCCAAGTTTCTCAACTTGCTCTAATACCACTCTGATGTAGCAATAGTCTTGCTCCTTCTAGACCTCCTCTAGGCTCTCCTAGGTCACTCACTGACCTACTAGGGTTCTTCCAATAACCCTAGTCTCCTTAGGTATCCTATCACAAGATCTTAATTCCTTCAACTAGTGAACACCGACAAAGTAGGAATCAAATCTTTGCAAACCTTATTCTAGACCCAAATTGGTCTTTCTTTCTTTATTTGTACAATCTGGTCCAAATGGATTCCAAACATTGCCAAATCAGAAAGGCAGTATTCAAAGATGTTAATAGGACCAATTTCAACCTTTGCAAACTCATTTTGCATCAAAAACCCAAACGAGCTCCAAGAACCTATGCAATTACCTTCAAAATAGGGCTACAAGCAATTAGCCCTATTTGGTCATGTTTTCTGCATTATCTTGTGAAAATGTCTTAACAAGTGCCAAATAGACTTAGGATCTAGACATCCTTTACAGAGACACTAGATATTTTCTAGGTCTTAACCCTAAGAAGTGTCTGTATAGCCCTCCCTACTTTCATGCCTAAAATTTAGGGTTATAGGCCTCCTTTACTGTCTGCACAAGAAATGAACTTTCTTGGCTAACAAAATCACTCCTTCCAACCTCTCCTCTTGGTTGGGAACCCTCCCTTGACTCACTTACCTTCCCACATTCACTGATTGAAGCTATGGATTCTTTCAATCCCTCTAGCTAGCTCCCTAGCCATGCCAATGTGGCTCGCCTAGGGAATCACCTAAAAAATGGTTGCCTTCATTTTCCGGGCTCCTCCTACTATGTAAAAAATGTACAAGGAGTCTACTTCCATAATCCAAGAGGCCATGCCAAAGCCATGGTGGAGAATGGAGTTAGGACCCCATTTGCAACCAATGCTCAAAACAAACCAATGACTGGACTAAATTTGAAAGATTTTAAACACACAACCAAAACTATTGAAATAAATAAACTAACACCACAAGAAGTACTAAAATAACCTACATCACACCAAAACAAACTCACAGAACTGGATTCAATCCATTAAAGTACCTGATCACCTTAAAAACCATTAACAGTCATTGTAATTACATAACACAATCCGTACACAAAGTTATTCAAACTTTGCCACTCTTCACACATCTTGAGGATGGTCATATATAGTTGACCCAAACACAAATTCAATAGTTTCAAATAGTTACCCAACTGATTTCACCGAAGATGCAAACTTGTCATAAAAATTGTCAATGTTGTCAATGGCAACATTGACAACTTTTTGCAACTTTTGAGTTTGGTCTTCAAACATGGTCTAGTTATGTCCATACTTGTCCAATCCCCCTAATATGATGAAATAACATCAAATAGGACATCTAGTCCTTTCCTTGGCTCATTTTTCCATAAAAAACCAAAAACACCTAATTGGACCTAAAATGGACCTAAGGGTCACCAAGTACCTATCAAGACCTATCCTCCTACAAACATCCACACATTAGGACTCTTGGTCCCTTTGTTCAACTAGTGGTCTAGCTAGAACCACTACAAGCCAACAAATAGAAGGAGCAAAAACCCAGGTCAAATTTCTACACTAGCCTACCTAGGTGCTCCTGCACCATGAGAGCTTTGAAAAGTTTGAAATCCACACCTCAGTTTAATCCTCCTAAGTATAGTGGAAAATTATATTCTGATGAATTGATTGAATAGATCACTGAGATGGAAAAATATTTTGAATATGAGAATGTTGCAGAGGATAAGAAGGTGAAGATTACAAGCACAAAAATGAAAGGTCATGCATCCTTATGGTGGGAACATATGCAATTGGATAGAAAGAAGAAAGGAAAAGAGAAAAGAAAGATATGGGATAAGATGGTGAATGAATTGAAGGGAAAGTTTCTTCCTTGTGATTATCAGATTAACCTTATCCGGCGAATGAAAAGTTTGAAGTAGAAGGACAAATCAGTCAAAGACTATACTGAGGAATTCTATAGATTAGACATCAGATCTGGACATGTTGAAGATGAAGTGGAAAGAGTTGCAAGATATCTCAATGGCTGGAGAAGTTCCATACAATATGAGATCATTTTGGTCAAAATGAAAGGTATTGAAGAAGCATATCAATTTTCCCTAAAATCTGAAGAGAAGTTGAACATAAGATATGAACAAAGACAAAGAGGTAGAGGTGGTAGATTCCCTAGAGGAAGAGGTATATCTCATGGTGAAAATAGTAGATCTAAACCAGACAAGTCAATTCAGACACATCTCAAGACAAAGGAAAGACTGAATGGAAAGGTGGAAATTCATACCAAGGAAGAGGCAATTGATCCAGAGGTGGATATAGAAGAAGAGGTATCCAAATAACTTGTTACAATTGTGGTGAAGAAGGACATAAATCTTTTGAATGTACACATGCAAGCAAGAGAGGTGGTAGCAGTAGCAGAAATGCATTGATCCAAGAGGAACCATCCAATGAACCTGAAAGTAACTTCATGATTTGAAGGATACTATGGAGTGAGAAAGATAAGCAAGATCCAATTAGGAAAAGTTTGTTCAAGAACAGATGTAGAGTTGCAGACAAATTTTGGAAAGTGATTGTTGACATTGAAAGCTTGAATAATTTGGTATTTGAGGAAATGGTTGCAAATTTGTAGTTGGAGAGGATGAAACATCCAAAACCCTACAAGATCTCATGGATCAAGGATGAGCATACACTAACAGTGAGTGAACAATGTTTTGTGAATCTGAAAATTGGAAAGTACTATGATAAGGTGTTGTGTGATATTATGCCAATGGATTGTTGCCATATTTTATTGGGTAGACCTTGGCAATATGATAGACATGCTATACATGATGGAAGGTTGAATAGATATTCTATTTGGGTTGATGGTAAGAAGCAAATTTTTTTACCCTTGGTTGAAGAATCTGTTGATGAGTTATGTACATCTGTGAAAGTTTGTCTGATGGAAGGTAAATAGTTTGTTAAGGATTTGAAAAGAGATGATATTTGTTATGCTTTGATTCATAACAAACCAAGTAAGAATGAAGAAGATGACATACCTACAGAAGTTTAGAAGTTGCTGATTGAATATAAAGAAATCACTTTAGATAATGTACTTGATGGTTTACCACCAATCAAAGATATCAGTCATTGTATAGATTTGATTCCTGGAGCTAGTTTACCAAACAAGGCACCTCATCAGTTAACACCTACCAAAAATGAAGAGCTTAACCGACAAGTTCATGAATTGTTGAACAAAGGCTTGATCCAAGAAAGTTTGAGTCCATGTGCAATACCAGCTATGTTGACACCTAAGAAGAATGGAAAATGGAGAATGATTCTAGAGAGATTAAGAAAATCACAGTAAAGTATAGGTTTCCTATACCAAGAATGGATGAAACAATGGATTGTTTAAGTGGAGCAAAGTATTTTACCAAAATTGATTTGAAAAGTGGATATCATCAAATCAGAATCAAAGAAGGTGATGAATGGAAGACTGGTTTCAAGACAAAAGAAGGTTTGTATGAGTGGTTGGTTATGCCTTTTGGTTTAACTATTGCACCCAGTACATTTATGAGGTTGATAAATGAAGTTATGAAGAAATTATTGAATAAATGTGTGATTGTATATTTGGATGACATTCTAATATTCAGTAAAAATAGAGAAGAGCATTTGATGCATATAAGGCAAGTGTTGTAGAGATTGAAAGAGGAAAAATTGTTGATAAATCTGAAAAAAGTGTTCCTTCATGAAAGAAGAGCTTGTTTATTTGGGATTTGTGATTTTAGCTGATGATTTGAAGATGGATCTAGAGAGGGTTGAAGCCATACTGAGTTGGCCTACACTTGAGAATGTTACAGAGGTAAGATCATTTCATGGAGTGGTGAGTTTTTATAGGAAGTTCATCAGAAATTTCAGTTCTATTTGCATTGCTATGACTAAAACAATGAGAGGAGACAAAAGAGAATTAAAATGGACACATGGAGCTGAAAAGAGTTTTGAGGCTTTGAATCTGAAAGTTTTGAATTACCTGTGTTCACATTACCCTATTTACATAAATTATTTCAAGTTGAATGTGATGCAAGTGGGAGTGCAATTGGAGCTCTGTTAACTCAAGAAGGCAAACCTATTGCTTTCTTTAGTGAAAATTTGAATGATGCAAAAAGGAAATATTCTATCTATGATGAAGAGTTCTATGCTATTGTGCAAGCTATGAAGAAATGGAGATATTACTTGATGCCAAATGAATTTGGGTTGTATACTGATCATAAGGCTTTACAGTATTTGGGTAGTCAAAATAACTTAAATCAGAGACATATGAAATGGGTAGAGTATTTGCAGAGCTTTACATTTGTGATTAACCATAAGAGTGGAGTTTATAACAGAGTTGCTGATGCATTGATTAGAAGATCTTTGTTGATTGAAATGAGAATTGAAGTTCTTGGTTTTGATGACATGAAGAAATTGTATGAAGATGACCCTAATTTTTTAGAGCAGTGGAGAATGTGCAGAGCACCTAATAAAAATCAATCAAGTAAGTATTAATACTATTTTATTCAGGAAGATATGTTGTTTAAAGGTATTCATTTATGTATACCGAGAGGTTCAATGAGGACTAATCTGATAAAGGAGAAACATAGTGGTGGATTAGCTAGACACTTTGGTATTGCTAAAACATTGAGTTTGCTGAAGGAGAGGTACTTTTGGCCTCATTTGTATAAGGATGTTCAGAAATTTGTGAGAAGTTGTGGAGTTTGTCAAGTTGCAAAGGGAGTGAGTCAGAATACTAGTTTGTATACACCAATATTTATTCTTGAGAAACCTTAGAGTGATATAAGCATGGATTTTGTTCTTGGACTTTTGAGGACAACAAGAGGTAATGATTCTATATTTGTTGTTGTGGATATATTTTCCAAGATGACACATTTCATACCATGTAAGAAAACATCAGATGTAGTACACATAGCAGTTATTTTCTTTAAGGAGATTGTCAGATTGCATGGATTACCGAGGAGTATCATCTCTGAGAGAGACAGTAAGTTTGTAAGTTATTTTTTGAGAACACTTTGGAAAAAGCTGAACACTAAGTTGAAATTTAGTTCTACATTCCATTCACAGGCTGATGGATAGATAGAAGTTGTAAATAGAAGCTTGGGTAACTTGTTGAGATGTTTAGTTGGAGACACACCAGGCAATTGGGATTTGATGTTGGCACAAGCAGAGTTTGCATACAACAGTTTAGTAAACAGAAGCACTGGAAAGACACCATTTAAGATTGTTCATGGCACACAACCTAGAGGTATATCAGATTTGAGAGACATTGTTGGAGAAGAGAAAAGGAGTGCTGAAGTAGAGGAATTTGTAGAATTTATTAAGACATTGCATAAAGATGTGAAGTAGAAGCTAGAGAAAAGCCATCAAAAATACAAAGATGATGCAGCAATATCAAGAAGAGATAAAACATTTGAAGTTGGTAATGCTCTAATGGTTCATCTGAAGGAAGAAAGATTTCCTATTGGAACATATGATAAACTAAAGATGAAATTTGGTCCTTGCAAAATACTGAGAAGATTTGACAGTGGAAATGCTTACGAAGTAGATTTACCTAATGACATGGATATATCACCTATATTCAATATTTTAGATTTGTATTAATATCATGAACCTGATGAAGAAGTGACAATACTAAGTGATTATCCTAATAAGCAGATAGAGGAAGTGGAGAAGATCTTGAAACAGAGAGTTGGCAAAAGTACAAGAGGAAAGGAATACATGGAATATTTGGTAAAGTGAAAAAATAGACCGATTGAGGACTCATCTTGGATTTCTCAATCTAAGTTGGATTCATTTCAGGTTGGACTTGATACATGATTTGGGGAATCATTTATTTTCAACCCCAACTGTCTGATGCAGGAGCATCTTGGGTCCTTGGCAATCCTGCTCAACCAAAAATATGTTTACTTTCATTTCATTCTATTCTCTTTCACTCAGCTTCTATTTCTCAACACACTTGCCAAGTTGCTTGGTTGTGCTGGTTTTTCTCCTGTTGCTCGGTCCTTCTTTGGTTGAGTGCTCTATTTCTTAGTCATACTTTGCCAAGTTTGTTTATTTGGGAGTTGGAGCTTCTGGCCGAATTTGACATTTAATTTTCATGGCTAAATTAATGTGGGGTCTCTCATTAGGATCTGTGTGGACCTAAATATAGGTCTCACCTTTGTATTTGAGCACCAAATTCTTTGTTGGACTCTTGTATATATTCTTTTGTATGTTCTTAGTTTAGTAGCAAGAATGAAAATGTTAAGATATTGAATATTCGAGATCTCAATTGTAAGAAGATCATTTGTAATACACTATGATGTATATGGTCGTAACCAGGAAGGCCTTATAGCCTGGCATGTATTGAGTTTGATTAGATTAATGATAAAAGATCTTTGTTTTTCTCTCTTTCACTGTGTTATTGTGTTAATTCCACATTGTTTCTGCAAGGTTGGATGGTTTTGGGTGTGCCCTAGGCCCCAGATCCTTCCTCTCCTTGAGTCAAAAATGTTGTGTATGGTGGAATGATAGGTTTAGAAGAGGTTTTTTTGTTTTTCTATTTAATATCATCATGAATCAGATAAGAAGGGGAAGGTAAATGAAATAATTCTTGAACATCTGAATCATGAACCCTAGCTTGAGCCCAATCATAAGTGTGGGAAGAACTAGGGATATAAGATGGAGAAATAGAAATAAGAATATAAGGAATTAGATTAGGAATGATAGGATGAGGATAAGGAGGATTAGGAACTAGATTAGGAATGAGAGGATTAGGATTAGGAAGATTAGTAAATGGGGTATCATCTACCCAATTCTTCACATAATCCAAAAGAGCAATAATTCCACTACACAAATCGTTGATGAAAGTTTTGAAAGTGGGAAGATGGGTATTAGTTAATCTCATAATAGCATGAGCAAGTGAAGCTTGAAGAGTAACAAAAATGATTAAATGGATGATACTTTCATAAACATCATAAGTATTATAAAGAGATGCTAATAGAATAATAATGAGGAAAATAACCATACACCAAAGCATCTTAAAGATTCTCATAGTGAATGAAATGCAAGAAATGTTTTTATATTTTTATGAGTATGTAGATTTTTTTGTATTTTGAAATGAAAGAGCATAAAATAAAACTAATTTAGTATGTATGCAAAAGCTAGTCTCTAAGAAAAAGAAGAAAAACATCTAACACCAAAAATAAAGAGTTGTCTATCGCGGGTTCACCAAAATGTAAGATAAGAAATGGGATCATTGTCTTTAATGTAAGATATAAATTTGTGTAGGTTACATTTGAAATTAGAATGTTTATTGAAATGAAAGGGGTAAATAAGATGTTCCTTTTTACCTCAAATACACAAAGGAAGGATCTAAATTGATTAACTCCAAAGGAAGGATCAATGCATAAATGAATCAATAAATTGGAAATGAGAATAAAGAGGAAGACCTTAGATTCCATTTTATAACAAAGAATGTGTGATAGATTTAGAACGAATAAGAACTTTAATTTAAATGAATAGGAGAAAAGTACTAACCTCAAAATGTTACAGATCTAAAGAATGCTAATATTGGGGGTTTGCACTGAGTTTCTAAAAAATCTGCAAGCCGATCTGGAACAGACACACAGAGATGGAAAAAACCCAAAAATATTTTTCCAATCTAGCACAGTTCTGATTTTGACCCTCAATTCAATGTCACCATTGACCCTGAATTTATGATTCTGACCTAGGGCAGAATCAACCTCCGATTCTAACCTAAAATATCTGATAGAAAATTTATTTCTAGATCTCGATATTTTTCTAAAAAGGGTATCCAAATCTGCACTCCAACTCATTGTTCTGAACCTGTCCCTGCAAGAAAAATGGTTTGTTTGTTGGGGGGAGGAGTTTGCCTTAGTCAAACCCTGATTTAGAAACTAACCTTGAAATCAATATTTGAAATAAATATTTCTAGCAAGTAGTAGAAGTAAATCTAATAATGAAGCTATGATATTCAATAGATATGCAATTGTATTTCAAATGTAAACAAGTATGTAAATATGAAAACTTGGACTCAATATTAGAAACCATAAACCTCCATGATTGTATGCTTGGAATCCACCTCAAAGAGAGAATGAATGAATCTTAAGGATACACAAAGGATCTTGAAGGAAGATCACTCCACCATGATGGATAGATCTAGGGCTTGAATGATAAATCTTGAATGTTTGAACCAAATCCCTTCAAAGGATTGAATGCTTAAATCCTTGATCTTCAATGGAGAACTTAAATTATTGAGAGGAAGACTTGAACACTTTGAAAACTTGAAAAATTTAGAACAATGGATGCTTGAACTTTTTTCTTGATGATGGTTGTTCACTTAGTGAGACTTAAAAAAATTTAGAGGTGAAAACTTCCTTATGTATGAATCTAGGGCACACTATTCTAGAGAGTCCTACATAGGAGAATTAAATTCCAATTAGACCTATATCCCTAGAAGGGGACCTATATTAAATATAATTTAAGAGTTGTCACTTTGAAACCCAAAACAACCGACTGGGAAGCGGGAAATAAACTTTTAATGACCCCTGACAGTCGACAAACTTTCAAACTGGAAAGAGAGACCTGGGTCAAAATTGAGGTCAACCTTGACCTACATCAAGGTCAATGTCAACCATGACCGAGGGAGTTAAAACCCATGGAAAATGTGCCAAATGGGATGGAAGGTTCCCGGAGAGGCCCAATCAGGGTCCTAAATAGGCACAAAAGTAGGAGAGGATGCAAAAATGAGTGGACAATATGATGATGGTCAAAAACACCCCCTAAGGAGGGATAAATGTTCTTAACATGGAAGTGCTTCCATTTCAAGACAATTCACAACTTAACATCTTCAAAAATTCAATCAGTTGTAGTTCATCAATCTCTCCCTTAGGCATTGATGGAAAAACACTACATCACTACTAATACAATATGAAATATATCACTTGTAGTTAATCAATCTACCAATTTTATTGTTCTACAACCAATACATATGTTTCTCTCTCAGTAAGCTCTTCTAGCTTAGATTTTTTTCTTGCAGAGTACTTTCTTCATTCTTTATTCCCTTTACTTGATATATGTAGCAACTTCTGATTCTGTCTCTCCTTGTGTTGTAGAACCTCTTCTTTTGACTGTTCCTCTTCTTGATCATCTCTTTTTCCTTTGACAACATTAGATATACTCTCTCCCTTAAGTCATCTCTCCCTTAGGATAACTTCTCTCCCTTTGGATGATTATGATGGATATTTCATATGTATATTTAATCAAGTCATATCTCCCTTTGGATCTTCTCTCCCTTTGACAACAATGCCAAATTATATCCTTCCTCCTTTTTATAATATACTCTTTGAATTTCCCTTTCCATCAGCAATACAATGACTCTGGTGTTCGGTGCAGATAAGTACCTTTCTATGTACTGATGTATCTTTGCAGTCCATCTCTTTGCTTACATCAACATGAATGATCTTCTGATTATTTGTAGGCTGATGTAGCCTCCCAGTCAGCTTACTGACTAATAGACAAGGGTTAGACCCCTAGTCTCTTTCTCAGGTGCTCAAATGTATCTTTAGGCAATGGCTTTGTGAATATGTCAACTAATTTTTATTTTGATTGAACATATTCTAGTATCACCCCTTTCTCTTGAACTTGTTCTCTTAAGTAATGATACTTGATTGCAATATGCTTAGTCTTAGAATGCATGATAGGGTTCTTAGAAATATTTATTGCACTGGTATTGTCACAATAGATAATCACTGGTTCAATAATTTTTCATATTCATACCTTCCACTAATTGTTTTATGCATGCAATGTTAGAGCAGTTTGCAGCAACAACCACATATTCTACTTCTACAGTAGATTGTGAGATGCATCCTTGCTTCTTGCTTATCCATGTGACAAGTTTATCACCCATGAAGAAAGATCCTCCAGTTGTGCTCTTTTTTTCATCTAAGTTTCCAGCCCAATCAACATCTATATAGACTTGAAGCTCAAATTTTCCTTCTCTTTTATACCATAAGCGAATTCTCGGTATTCTTTAGATATATCAGAATTATTTTAACAGTAGTCATGTGTGATTCCTTGGGATTAGAAAAGAATCTCGCAACTATTCCAAGTGCATGTGCTATATCTGGTCTAGTATGAACGACATACATGAGTTTTCCAATCATAGATCTATATAGGGTGTGATTTACCTCATTTAACTTATCTTCCTTTGTTAGCTTACATCTAGTTTCCATAGGTGTTCCAACTAGTTTGGAATCTTCCATCTTGAATATCTTTAGCACTTCCTTGATGTATTTGGATTGTTGTATATATATGCCTGCATCCTATTGAAGAATCTGTAGACCAAGAAAGAATTTGATCTCCCCAAACATTGACATCTCAAATTCTTTTGTCATTTCATTAGAGAAGGATTTACATAGCATATCATTACCCCCAAATATGATATCATCAACAAATATTTCAGCAATCAAAATGCTATCATAAACATCTTCCTTTAAATACAGATTGCTATTTTCAAATCTAATACTTATGAGATAGGAGTGAAGTATTTCATACCAGGATCTAGGTTCTTGTTTCAATCCATACAAGGCTTTGTGTAGTCTACAAACCATGTTTCTCTTGTTAGGATCAACAAACCATTCTGGTTGTTCAATGTATACCTCTTCTTCTAGTATTCCATTTAGGAGTCCAGACTTGACATCCATTTGGTATACCTTGAATCCTTTGAATGCAACATAATCTAGTAGAATTCTAACTCCTTCTATTCTAGCAATAGGTGAAAAGGTTTCTCCATAGTCAATACCTTCTTCTTGTGCATACCCCTTGCATACTAATCTTGCTTTGTTCCTTGTGACTTCTCCATTCTCATTTAGCTTGTTTCTGAACATCCATTTGGTACCAATGACATTCTTGTCATCCGGTCTAGGTCCTAATGTCCATGTTCTGCTCTTCTTAATCTGTTCTATTTATTCATTGATATAACTGACCCATTCTTCATTTTCAAGTGCAGTATTAATAGATTTAGGCTCAAAATCACAAATTAAACATGTAGTGTTCAGTGACTTACTTCTTGTTCTCATTCCAGCCTTCTTGTCTCCTATGATCTAGTTCTATGGATGGTGTCTTTTGACATACTTGGAAAGTATCAGTTCTGATCTTTGTTCATCATTCTGATCATCTTGACCTCCATTTTGATCTCCATCGTGCAAAACATCATTTTGAGAAATTTCCTAATTTTTGGTGTTTGTAGCCTGGTGCTCAGGTGCATTTTTTTGTTGCTTGGGAGAGATACACGGTTGCGTAGGTAGAGCGCTAGGTTCTTCACTGTAGACAAACCTATTTTAGTATTCTAGTTCTTTTCTTCTTTCCTCATCATTTTTGTCTGTATATTCATCTATTCTGACATTTGCACTCTTAATGATTCTTTTAGAGGACTTGTTAAGACATTTATAAGCCTTTCTTTTGGTGGAATATCCTAGAAAGACTCCTTCTTCACTTTTGGAGTCAAGCTTTCTATTTCTATCATCTTTCAAAATATAACATTGAATTCCAAAAATTATGAAGTAACTTACATTGGGTGTGTATCCATACCATAGCTCATAAGGTGTCTTTCTTCAATTGAACTTTGTTCAATGTGTAGACAATAGTACTGACAATGTCCCTCCAAAATGTTTGAGTGATGCCTTTCTCAATCATTAGTGTTCTTGCACAATCAACAATGGATTTTTTCTTCTTTTAGCAATCCCATTTTGCTGTGGTGTTCTTGGTGCAAAATGTTAGTAATAACTGAGAGGGGGGGGGTGAATCAGTGGCCTCAAAAATTTATTATTTAATCACTAACCACCAATCAAATAAATCTTAGATTATTAAGTCCCTACAAGATGCATTCCATGAAATACTTGTAATGATTAACTATCTTTTGGTTTTCCTTTTCTGACCTTATTCTCTTTGATAACCAATAAGCAGTAAAACTATTTACCGATACTCAGTAAATATGTAGAGTATACCAATCAATCCAGAAATGCATATGTGAAATGTAAAATAGTAAAGTAATAAACCATACACACATAACACA
>MU223800.1:1244157-1307283 GCA_018584345.1 Thuja plicata | reverse complement strand
ACCTAACAGTGTGTTTTGTAACCTTTAACAGGGTTGGCTCCTAACAGGGCTCACTTCAGAAGAGTGAAAAATAGTAACTAGTTACATTGGTGGTTTTTCCCATATTGGGTTTCCACGTTAAATCTTGTTGTCACCTGTGTATATGTTATTTGTTTCATGTTTTATGTTTCAACACTTAATCACTAAAGTATAATTGCATTGGATATCATAAAGATTTCTTTAACACTCGAGTTACAGAAGAATATCTTAATTAATCAAGTAATAGTGTTATATTGTTTAAGACATCTAAGGGACAAGGGGTTTGTTTTGGAGTAACTGATTTACCCATCCCCTCTTAGTTACTTATCTCATTTTCAACAATTGGTATCAGAGCATCAAGTTCTTTCATAAAAGGTTTCAAGGCCTAAGCTAAAGATCAGAGATGTCTTACATAAGGGAGATCCCAAAGCTTAACAAAGACAACTTCCTTGCATGGAGAGAGCTGATGAAATGACATCTATTTACTATTGGAGACACTAGTTTGCAATTTTTGGACAAAAAATATGTGGAACCAATAGGGACTATGACTATGGAACATATGATGGAACAAAAGCTTCATAACATAATGATGATTGATATAGTTTCTTCACTCAGCTACTCAGAATTCGGTGAAGTCAAGGACTACCCTACAACATATGATATGTGGAAGAAATTATAGGACATTCATGGAGGAAATGCAAATGTAAAGCGAGCCAAATCTGGAAGTCTCAAAGGAAAATTTGACCAGATGAAAATGAAAGAAGGAGAATACATTACAAGATATAGTGAAAGAATCAAGAAGATTGTGAGTGCCATTTGAGCTACAGGAGGAATAATATAAGATACAATAGTGGTCAAAAAGGTATTAAGAAATTTACTTCCTATCTATGCTATTAGATTTTCATCTATTCAAGAGATGAGGTACAATAAGGATATAACTCTGGATACATTAGTTGGAAGGCTTACGACTTTTGAGATGGACAACTTTGACAATTATTCTCCTAGCTCTAGCAATCTTGAGTCAGCATTCAAAGCTAAATTAAACCTTATTAAGAAGGATATATACTCAAAATGGAAGCAAATTGAAAGTGATAGTGATGATGAATCTGATGATGAAGATCTAGATATCATTGAAGCATTAATTGCAAGGAGAGATGCCAAAGGAAAATACAAAGATAAAATGCCATTGATTTGTTTCTAATGCAATGAGGTTGGTCACATTGCTGCCAAGTGTCTGAATAAAGAAGACAAAGATGAGAAAAAGTTCAACAAGTACAAAGGAAAGAAATATTTCAAGAACCATAAGAGCTACAAGGACAAAGGTGAGAATTCTTGTTATATTGCTAAGGATTCTGACAGTGATGAAGAAGAAGTTGAAATGGTTTATATTTCTATTAAGGATGAGTCAAATGAAGAAGATGAAAAGAAAACACTTTTCTCACAATAAATAAAAATGACACATGGATAATTGATAGTGGTTGTTCTCATCACATGACTGGTGATAAGAAAAAAATTGAGCATATTGAACACTATGATGGTGGGAGTGTCAGTTTTGGGAATGATGAACCCTCCTATGTGAAAGGAAAAGGTTGCATTACTCTGACAGAAGGAATCAAATGTGATAATGCTTATTGGGTTGAAGGACTAAGGAGAAATATACTCAGTGTAGCATAGTTGAACAATGTTGGCTTCAAAGTACAATTCATGAATGGTAAGGCCAAGCTCCTGGATGGTAAAGGGAACCAAGTTGGAACTGATAGACAAACAAAAGGTAATCTATTCTATCTTGATCTCACTGAAGGTTCATGCTTCATTGCACAAGTAGAAGAAAGTTGGCTATGGCATAAAAGGTTTTGTCATGTAGATTTTGATAATCTGGTAAACATAAGCAAGAACAAGAGAGTTAGAGGTATTCCTATTTTGAAGAAACCCGAGTTAGCAATATGCAAACAATGTCAAATCAGAAAGATGAGTAAGACAAGTTTCAAAAGAAAGAATTACAATATTGATGAAATCTTGGAATTGGTACATACTGACCTTTGTGGACCAATTGGAACAACAAGATATACTAAAGAGAAATATTTTATTCTATTTATTGATGATCATTCCAGAATGATGACTGCCATGTTTCTCAAAGAAAAATTAGAAGATTTTTAGAAATTCAAATGGTATCTTGCAAGAGTTGAAAAGGAAACATGAAAGAAACTAAAATGTCTAAGATCTGATAGAGGAGGAGAATTCATTTCTAATGAGTTCAATGAATTCTGTAATGAAAGAGGAATCAAGAGATAGGTATCTGCCCCTAGTACACCATAGTAAAATGGAATAGCAAAAAGAAGAAACAAATCCATTATGGATTGTGCCAGAACCCTAATGATTGAAAAGAATGTTGCTGCCTAATACTGGAAGGAGGCCATCATCACTACAGTGTTCACCTTGAACCAAGTTCAACTGAAGAAAGGTAGTAACCAGACACCTTTTGAATTATGGTATGGCTATAAACCTAATGTTCATTATTTCAAAGTATTTGGAAGTAAATGTTACATCTTGAAGGAAGGAAGAAATGGAAAACTAGATGCAAAAAGTGACAAAGGAATATTCCTAGGTTACTCATGTAAAAGTAAAGCATAAAAATGTCTGAATATTACTACTCATAAAGTCATAGAAAGTATACATGTCAAGATTGATGAGTTTGCAGAAAGATATGAAAAGAAGAGGAGTAAAGAGCCTGAAGACTACAAGAAATTTGTGTATCATTAACCTGATACTATGCACGTGAATTGAGCAATGGTGATTGGACATCAGAATTGTCAACCACTAAAGATACTAACACAAACTGTACAACTTGAGTTACAAAACTATGCAACCTAAGCTATTGGTAGAAGAGAATGAGTCATAGAAAGAGGAAACTGAGTCATGGATAGAGGAACCCGAGTAACAAACAGAGGGACTCGAGCATTAGACAAAAGAAAAGGAAAGAATGTTTGAGAATGATAGAGATAATGGATCAAGTCTAGAATCAAGACTGAAGGATCCAATATTTTCTAGATATGGTAGAAGATATCATGCACCTGAGAAAATAACTGGAGATCAAACAGAAGGTGTGATGACAAGGAACAAAATCAAAGGTACATGTTTACTAAGTGAATTTGAACCTAGAACAGTTAAATCTGAATTGAATGATGAAAGTTAGATAGAGGAAATGAATGAAGAAATTCAACAGATTGAGAAGAACAAAACTTGGACTCTTGTGCCTAGGCCAAAGGACAAGAATTTGATTGGAACCAAGTGGGTTTTTAGAAATAAGATGAATGAAAATGGTGAAGTTTCTAGAAACAAGGCCAGACTAGTTTGTAAAGGATATTCTCAAGAAGAGGGTATTGATTATGGATAAAAATTTTCTTCTATTGCAAGACTTAAAGGAGTCAAAATTCTTCTGGAATATGTTGCACATAAAGGATACAAAGTGTATCAAATGGATGTGAAATCTGCATTTATGAATGGAATCCTAGAAGAAGAAGAAGTCTACATTGAACAACTTGAAGGATTCATTGATCCTAGAAGAAGGAATATGGTTTGCAAGCTGTACAAAGCACTGTATGGACTGAAGCAAGCACCTAGAGCCTAGTATGAAAGACTGCATGGTTACCTAGTAAATATTGGATTTCAGAGAGCCAATGATAACATTAGCCTCTACATCAAAGAAGGACCACAAAACAAAATATTGTTAGCAAAGATATTTGTTGATGACATATTATTCACTAGATATGATGACTTATGTAGAGCATTCTCTATAGCCATGAGTAAATAATTTGAGATGTCTATGTTTGGTGAGATAAAATTCTTTGTTGGATTACAAGTTCATCAAATGAAGGATGGTATCTACAATATTCAATAAAAATATATCAAGGAGATACTCAAGAAATTTGGAATGGAAGATTCCAAACCTATTGGAACACCCATGTGTACGAAACAAAAATTATCTAAGGATGATGATTCAAAGGAGGTAGATCAGACCAACTACAGATCCATGATTGCAAAATTGCAATATGTTGTTCACACCAGACCTGATATTGAATTAGCAGTTGTTATTGTTGTAAGATTTCAGCTAACCCTAGAGACAATCACCTAATGGAAATCAAAAGAATTTTGAGATATCTGAAGGGTACTGAAGACTATGTTTTATGGTATAAGAAAAGTGGGAAATTTGATTTGAAGACATTCACTGATGCTGATTGGGATGGAAGTTTTGATGACATGAAAAGCACCAGTGGTGGAGATTTCTTTCTTGGAAAGAGGTTAGTATCTTGGTCTAGAAAGAAACATAATCGTATCTCTTAGTCTACAATAGAGGCATAATATGTTGCTGCAGCAGTGAACTGTTCAAACATCATATGGTTTAAGCAGTTGTTATTAGGAATGAAGGAAGAATTAAAAGAACCAATTATTATCTACTATGACTACACCAGTGCCATTAACATTTCAAAGAATTGAGTGATGCACACCAAAACCAAGCATATAGCAATAAAGTATCATTTATTGAGGGAATTGGTACAAAATAAAGAAGTAAGGTTGGACTATGTGAGTACTAAAGAAAAAGTTGCATACATATTCACCAAACCTTTACTTAAGGATGCATTTTTGTATCTTAGTGGAAAGCTATGGGTGCTACCCCTAACTGAAGCTCACTAAAATATAGTTTAGTGATGCATCAACCCAAGCCATAGTGAAGATCTATCAGTTGATGCAGGTACATAAGAGCCAATTGTAGATGAATGAGTACATTTAGGTACATTACACCTTCAAAGAGAAATAGTATTGACTATTGGTATTGATACTTAGTATTTATGGAGATGGAGTCTTTGACATCTGTTGTCAAAGAGGGAGAGTTTTCTATAATACATAAGAAATTACTTAAGGGAGAGTTCATAATAGAAAGAGGAAGAGTTTGATGTTAGAGGGAGAAATCTTATCAAGAGACAAAGTTTGATGAAAGAGGGAGTTTTTGGATGAGAATCATAATGAAGCTAAAGACATTAAAGAAAGATTTATGTTTCTCTACAATTCTTTGTATTATGACATGTTGTGTTTCCATCAATGCCAAAGAGGGAGATTATTAAAGACAATTATTCAATTGTGTATTATCATTGATGTTACACATGTATTTACACTTATGTAATGATGTTACAAAAATGTATACATTTAGACCGAGCATAGTTGGTGAATAGAAAGAGTTTTTCAGTGTTGACCGAGTCACCCGAGCATTTCAGTCATGGTCGGGCATCAAAGAAACTCAGTGTTAACCGAGTTGATTATTAAGTGTCAGTCGACTAACAGTGGTTTACATTCTATAATTAATTGGTTATATGAGGCTGACTGAATTATGATTTATTACTTATTTAGAAGTATATTCAAGCTGACTTGACATGGCTTATCATATATATGAAAGCTCAAGTTTGGATTGAATGTGTGTAATTGAGTGTGTGTGAAAAATTTGAAGAGAAGAAGTGTGGAATTCTGTGATATGAAGAGTGAAGGCAAAATCAGATGGGATTCTTATTGAGTACAAAACACTCAAAGTTGCAATAGAATATTTGATCAGCAAGGATCTAGTTATAATCAGAATAGAGATCTAAATCAGAAAAGACAATTTCTTACACATACATGTCAATTCATTGTTACTTTCTAACAATTGTAGCAGTGATCTCAAATCTCTTAACATAGTAGAATCAACAGTCTTTTTGTAAATCTTCTCACAAGGTAGTATTTCTATGTTGAAGTGTTGAAGACCTCTAACAAGGCCACTCCTCACAGGGTGATTTAAATCCTCTAACAAGGTCACACCTAACAGTGTGTTTTGTAACCTTTAACAGGGTTGGCTCCTAACAGGGCTCACTTCAGAAGAGTGAAAAATAGTAACTAGTTACATTGGTGGTTTTTCCCATATTGGGTTTCCACGTTAAGTCTTGGTGTCACTTGTGTATATGTTATTTGTTTCATTCTTTATGTTTTGACACTTAATCACTAAAGTATAATTGTATTGGATATCATAAATATTGCTTTAACACCCGAGTTACAGAAGAATATCTTAGTTAACCGAGTAATAGTGTTATATTGTTTAAGACATCTAAGGGACAAGGGATTTGTTTTGGAGTAACTAATTCACCCCTCCCCTCTCAGTCACTTATCTTATTTCCAACAAAAATAACTTAAGACCAAGGTATTTTCAAACACTTAGGAAAATCTAAAGATGAAAAAGGGGAAAATAGAGATCGATTAGCTAAACTGGTGATGACCAAGAAGGGACGGTAATTTTGACAATTAGGGGGACATGATTTTCACAACTTAAAACAAGAAATTGGCTAGGTAAGTCAACAAAAAATTACAAAATAGAATAAAACTTAGGGTATAAAGGTTCTTTCCATTCAAATTTTGCAAACTCTAGCTTGAAAAAATACATAAAAAAAGCAAAAAATCACCCTAAAACCATGTGCATTTTATAGTTCCAATATTAGCTCTTATTGGGGATGGTTGAATTATAGTTTAACACAAGAAACCATTTATCTCTAGGAGATAATATCCTTACCTAAAGACTCCATGCAACTGAAAACAAACAAACCCTAAGTATATACAAATTTACAAACTACTATGCATTGATAATGAGTTTTATAAAAAGAATGATTTCAAGAATTTTCCATGCACTGGAAATTCTTAAAATTCACCATTCATATTTTGTATGAAATCTAGATCCTCTCCATGAGTATCAAATATAACATATGATTCGATCCATATGGATTAAAACTTGTCATATTTTCTTTTCCCTGATGCTTTAGCATTCTGCATTAGTACCAAATCATTTACTGCAAATTTTCTCTCTTTGGCTCTCTTGTCAAATAAATATTTGATCTTTTGTTGCAAATTTGCATTCTCCTTTGATCCTCATTTATAATTTCATCCAATTAAATGAATTTAATTATTCTTTCATCCGTGGGCTCTAAAATATCAATCTACTCATCATGAATGAGTTTATACACAGGTAGCAAATTATTTATTGGTGATCTGGCCTGAATACCATAGACAATATCAAAACGTGAATTTCTTGTAGCTTTCTTTTCGATTACTCTATCTTCCCATAGTGTAAGACTAATTTTACAATACCAAGCATTTTTTTCTACAATAGTCTCTTAATGATTTTCATCAAGCTTTTGTTACTAGCTTCTACTTGACTGTTCCCTTGAGGATGATATGAGGATGAATAAGAAATATTTATCCCATGATCATCATAGAACTTTATGAGCTCTTTAGACCTAAAGTACATAGCATTATCCATTATTAATCTAACATGCACACCAAATTTATTTAGAATATTTTTCATCAAAAAATTAATGACCACTTTACTTGTCATTCTTGTTGGGATATCTTCTATCCACTTTGTAAAATAGTTAGTGGCAACTAATATCCACTTGAATCATCCACTAAATTTTTCAAAAATATCCCCAATAAAAATAATTCCCCAGTTCATGAAAGGAACCTCATGTTGCAATGGTTTCAAAGGTAATACACCAGAGTTCTTCATTTTTCTAGCAAACCTTTGACAAGCCTCACATTTCCTGATATATTTTTGGGCATCAAAAAAAAAGTGGGTCATTAATATCCTGCCATTAAAATAAAATGAGTTGTTGTTTTTGCAAAATAATACCCTCCACAAACACCATAATCCATCTCCTTCATTACCCTTTTAGCTTGGAACTTATCTAAAAAAAAAAGGAGGACACCTTCTCTACTCTTATAAAACAAATCACTAGCAATAAACACATATTTTGCAGCCTGGAACTTCAAAGTACTTCTCTAATTTTGATTCATATCTTCATGACATTGTGCATGTTGCAAGAAATATAAGGTGTTAGTATACCATGAAGGGTGTTGTAAAATGCATAAGGGATGAGTTTCTTCCTAGACTACATTTATCTAAGAGGCTTCCAAATTTTTTTCTGTCATCAACTTAGCTAATTCCTAACCCCTTACCAACTTGGTAATCTGAATATCTACATTGAATTCTTGGATTATATTAATCCCCCAACACCTTCTTCCTGGAACTTCAATTTCGGTAAATAGATCTTTGACAACTGAGTAAGGAGCCTAATAAATTACCTTAGCTCCCACCAAATAAGATCTAAAATTTTTGATAGCTTTAACCAAAACATAAGCTTGACTTTCAAAATTTTTATATTTTAGCTCTATAGCCTATATAGACTTTCTAAGAATGTAATAGGATTTTCATGGCCTTCCTTATTTTTCTAAAGCATAATAAAAGAAATAGTATGGAAAGAGGCAAATGAGAAAATTTGAAATGATTTATCAAAAATAGGTGATTTGAGGACATGAGCCTCTTTAATAGCTTTCTTGATGGAAAGGAGAGTAGAAAGTGTATCATCAGTCTAATCCAACTTGGCTCCCTTCTTCAACATTTTAGAAATAGGTTTTATAATCTTAGAAAAGTTAGAGATAAATCTCCTCACAAAATCAATTTGACAAAAAAGGATTAAATTACCTTGACAAGTTTTGGAATTGTGATATTATCAATTGATTCTACTCTCTCTAGATCAATTCAAACCCCCTCTTTAGACACAATGTGACCTAAAAAATTATCTTCTATCACAAAAAGTTATATTTCTTAGGATTCAATGAAATTCCATATTCTAAGGCGTTCATAATTTTTCTTTCCAAATTAATACAATGGTCTTCATCCTTCTTTGAATATGTAGTGAGATCATCTAGGTATACTAACATGATGATATCAATAAAGTATTTAAAGGTTACATTCATAGCCCTTTGAAACATAGCACCTGCATTTGTCAAACCAAATGACATTCTCACATAAATATAAGTGTCATAGGGAGTTGTAAAAAATTTTTATTGTTCAAACTCCCTAAACTTAACCTAATTATACCCTGAGAATCAATCCATCATACTCAATAATTCAAAACCAATGACCTTTTGCAAGATGGATTCCATATTAGGCAAAGGGTAATTATCTGTCAAGGAATACATATTTAGATTTCTAAAATCAATACACAACCTGATATCTCCATTTTTCTTCTCACAGGGACTAGGTTAGATACCCAAGAGGAATGCCCAATGGGTTTGATAATCCCCCCATCCTTCAACTTGGATAAATCTTCTTGCATCTTCGGTGAAATGGTAGGGTCAATTGGCCTGTGTTTCTATCTAAAAGACTTTTCATATGGTTTCAAAGTGATCTCAAGCTAAAAAAATCCTTCCTTATAATCTTTGAGGTCATCATATGACCAAGCAATTAAATGTTTATACATTCTCAAAAAAGTAATGACTGCAGTTCTCACTTGAGGAGAAATATTTATTCTTATATAAACTTTTTAGGGGAATGAATTGTCCCTATATTGACCTCTATAAGTTCCTCTTTTATAACAGGGGATGAATTGATAGATTTACAATAATTTCATCAAAAAACCTTTATAAATAAATCAATCCTCTGGGAATTTTGGTGGTCTCTAATCAGATAATTTCTTTTCCAAAATATGTCTCCTTATCATTAGTGATTTCTATAAAAGAATTGAAATCTATCTCTTGTGATTCATACCCATCAATACATTGCAATAATTTTAACAAATCATCATCATCATCATTGAAAACTTTCCAGCTACACACATTATGTAGGATAGATGGTCTCACTTTAATTTCAACTTTTGAAATTCCAGCTAAAGTAATATCATCACTCTTTAATGTTATGTAAGCTATAAAATCAGCCATGATGTTTTTGGATCTCTCTATCCATTATCAAATAATTCAATGGGATCCCAAACAACAAACTTATATTGTTTGTGCCTTTTGTTCTTGGCAAATAAATTGAACTGATATTATATTATAAGTTTTGAGTTGTCAAATACATTAAGAAGCTTGATTCCATATTTTATGGCCAAATTCATACCTAGTAAAAGTGCCTCATATTCTTCAACATTATTAGTACACTTAAATGACAATAAGAATGAATATTTATATTTCTTATAATCTGGAGCTATAAAGATCACACCAGTTCATGACCCTTCTCTAGAGCATGCTCCATCAAAAATAAATTTGTCAAAGTTCATCTTGATTTTCACTAACAACATTCTCAATTGGGTCAAAAAAATTTAATTAGAGATTTGCAAGTTCAACTTTGAAATTTTCCAAATATGTATCAACAAAATTCACAACCAAATTGGGGTCAATGAGTTCAACCATAATTGGTGATCTAGGTTCTCTCATCAACTTAATTTATTGACCATTGAATGTTATAGTTGCATAAGATAGATCAAACTCAACATGTCCCCCTACAAAATTTATCGATTACCTAGATATTAACATCCCATAATTAGGAGGAAAATCATCAACAATTATATTCATCTTATTAGTAGCCACAAGGAAACTAGAAAGTCTAATCTCTACATATTTCATCAAACCAATTACAGGGATAGATCTCTTGTCCATTTCATAACACTTTCCAAAAGAGGTATCTGTCCACATACCTATCTCTTCCATAATACCAAAGTGTATGACATTTATAGCTACTGTTGAGTCAATCATACAATTTTTAACTAATCTATTGTTGATAAGTAGTGAAAGATAAAATGTTAAACCTGAGGACATTTGGAAATTAGAAAAGAGTATTACATAAATATACCTCAAGGGTTTTGAATCGCTACACATATATATTTCTAAAAATGGTACATACACTCTTATCGTATTGTATTGTATCCTCCCTTTTAGACCTTTTCCTTTTCAAAATAGACATGCATCTTATGATCTACCATGGTAACTATCTTTTGATCCTTATTTATCTTTTCTGTTTCCCTTGCACTTCCAATGGTGACTTCAAACTAAACCTCTTTTATTTTAGTTTTTTTATCCTTACTATCAATCTTGGGAGGCACTACATTTTATCTTTATCTGTTGTTGAAACTTCCATTATGAAAAGGTTTTTATGCTTCCCTTGTTATGATCCAATAGATCTATTTCTTAGACTATAATTGCTCCTATCTTGAACAATTGAAAAAATATGTGGGGACTATATTTCATCCTCATAGGGCCTTCTCAAAGTCACATACTGATTCATATTACTTAGAGAATTAACTGTTGAATTTTCACTATCACTATCATCATTTAAAAAAAATTCCAATACATGGGCATTTTTATAAATTCTTCTGTCATTTATATCATATTCAACAAGTTCATCACATGAAGATAAGTAATAACCAATATTCATAGATTTTTAAAAGTTAATGTATTCAAAACATTATCATCACAATAATTCCCAAAATCTTGACCACAATCATTAGCTTTTTCTTGCATTAATTGGGTTACTCCACACACCTCAAGAGAATGGGGAAATTGAAAAACCATGAACCAAGGGATATCATTGAAATTGTTCACATTTGATCTTCTTAAAGGATCTAGGGTCTCCTTACTAGGAGAACCCTTATGATGTTAATCTCTAAGTTCTGTTGATGATTAGTGACCAACACTTAGTCATTCACTTAGGCAATTTTTAGTTGGCTATCACTGTGGCTGAGCTAAAACTATGCAAGGTCGAGCAACATTGCCAAGAAGTATTCAGGTTTCCGAGTAGTATCATGCCAACCGAGTAGGATACTCAGTGATGAGTGATAGAGATGTTAAGTGCTGAGCAGAAGAGTTTTTGTATACATGTCTAGAATGATTCAAACTCCAAGGATAAGTGTTCAGGCTGACTTAGATAAGTTTTTTGGGTTGACTTATGTATGCATTTAATATTTTCCTATGGAGTTGGTTATGCATTTAATTGTTTTATCCTATGCATGATCTATTGTAATCATTAATTGTAATACCTTCAAGGTATGGGTAATAGATCTTGATCGTTGATTTATATCTTGCTATTAGACTTGAACATATATAAGATTGCTTCTAAACCCTATTTTAAAAAGTGTGGAGAGAAGTGGTGACTGCATTTTTGAAGTGAAATGCATAGAGGGTTATTTTGTTAAGAAGTAGAGATCAAGTAGAGTGATAGCACAGTGAACAACAGAGTAAAGTTATATCAGATTGTGAGATCATAGAAGGTACTGGAAAGAGGAGATCCGTCATCAGCATCTAAGTGCATAAAAAAGGATCAATACTTGAGACATTCTAATCATTGTATCAGGTGAAAATCTCTTAACAGAGTGGTTCTAGCAGACCTTTCTAAATCTCCTAACAAAGTGCTTACTTTATTGTAAGTTGAAATCCTTTCACAGGGTAGATTGTAATGATCTTTAGCTCTTAATCAGGTAGACCTTTAACACGGTAGATTGCATCTTGTAATAAAATTTTGTAGCCCTAACAGGCACACTTTATTACTGTAGTAGTGGAGAATTTTGTGGGTGTCATCCCCACCCCAATTTTACCTATTTGGTTTTCTGGGTTACCAAGTTCTTGTTTTATGAGTTATTTATTTCATTGTGTGGATGCTATTTGATATTACATTAGATTCATATATGTATGAATGTGGATCATTTTGTTTTAAGTGTTTAAATTTGAAGATTTGATTCACCCCCCCTCTCAGTATCTTGCTTTCCCGTTATTGTATTTCCAACAATTGGTATCAGAGCTTAGTTCTCTAAAAGGTCATAATCAGCTTGAGAATACAGATCTTGAGATGGAGATCTACAAGATGGGTAAAGTCATTGAGAATCAAAAGATTGATATTCAGCTAGCACTACAACAACTTGAGACAGCAAGACATGAATTAAAGAAGTCCTTGACTATAAGGAAAGATTTGGCCAAACAAATGAATGACACTCATTATCAGGAAGAGGACACCATAAATCTATTTTAGAATGGAGATTCTACTGAGAGTGATGCAGCAATAGCAGATCTACTAGAAAATATCAGTGCACTATGTGAAGAAATCATAAAATTGAAAAAGGAACAAGAAGCCCAATCAATAAGAATGTGTGAAGTTGTTGAATAGAAAAATAAAGCCAAAGATGACAAAGCTATGGTAGAAGAAGACAAAAGAATGATGACTATCAAACTTGATGAAAGAACACATGATGTACAAACAATGATAGTCAATAAAGTTGACATGGAAAATCAATTACTACTTGTGAATCAAGAGATCAGTAGGAAAGACTTGGAGATTGTAAATCTTAGATCTGAGAACAGTTAGTTGAAAGATGAATTGAGATCCAAGAAAGAACTTAACAACAGAGTGAATGATCCCAATGTAGCTATGAGCTAGTTTGAACAACTAGTGGAAGCATAAAGAAGACCTAAAGTTTCTTCTGGAATAGGTCACACTGAACAACATACAACCACTGAAGAAGGAGAATAATCTAAGATAGGTGAAAGAAGGTATGCAAAGCCAAGAAGAAACAAACCTATTTTCCACCACTATGGGAAACCAGGTCATATAGAAAAGATTTTCAGAAGCAAGAATGGTAAGTCCAATCCTAAAACTAACTTTAATGGTTACTACTTCAACTGTAATAAGTTTGGACATCAAGCACGTGAATGTAAGACAAACGCAAGAAACACATCTAGAGTCAATGGTAATTTCTATAACTGTCAGAAATATGGTAATAGAGCACAAGATTGTAGATCTAAAGGTAAATAGCAGAGGACATCAAAGGCACAAGAGAAATCACCAAGAAAAGGCAATACTTACAAGTGGGACTACAACACATGACATAGTTGTCATTACTATGGTGAGTATGGACATGTTGCAGAAAACTACATAAGGACACATTTTACAGGAAAGTCTAAAAGTTGGATGAATGGAACCCTAGTTTGTCATAGTTGTCTAAAAATTGGTCATACAAGGAAAGATTGTAAGACTAGGGTACCTGCTCCTACTGTTGAGCAGATTAGAGCATAGATGAACAGACATGGGTTAAGAAGTCTAAACCATGTAGTAGTGAAGCTAGTGAAGCTGAGGTCACCCAATCCAATGGATTAGGTGATCACATCATCTCCAACTAAGAAAAAGAGGTATGTAAGGAACTGCATCTAAAATTATTATCTTACTCAATTCCTAACATGAAATGTACCAAAGTCCATATTTGCATATGTTAAGATGCACTAGGACATATTTTGAAGACAAATGTTGAGAAGAGAAAATTGCACTATAGGTGTCGAGCACCAATCATGGACACTAAGGCCAAGTTCTTTAGTGTGTGCCAAGTTTTGTTGGCCGAGTAAATTTTGTGAAAGCCAAGTTTAGTAAGCCAAGTGGGATGCAAGTTGTGTTAGAAAGCCAAGGACAGCTGGCTTGCACTAACTCAACGGGAAGAACATTTATTGCTTACCTACCTTGACCTTTCAAAGTCTATAAAGGATGAACAATGTATTCTTCATTTTTACCTTGCGATTTTCACTATTTACAGAGTGATTTAAGTAGTTGCAGAATTGATCTTAATGAAGTTAGCATCAAAGATTTCATTAGTGTGTTGTCAGCAATTCTAAAGTGAACAGTATGAAGCACTACTTGCCGAGGTACTCTGTTCTTCATCTCTTGAACCCTAATTTCAGTATTATGGCTGCAAGCTCTTTCACACCAGCTAAAAGTATGGAGGGAGAACAAGAGAAAATTTAGTTAGTACAAAGTGATGAATGTGCACCTCTCAACTTTCAAGGCATTCTTGAAAGTGAAATTCAGAATGATTTAACCAGAGCTCTCTCATCCATTCCACCCAAGGTACTTGAACCGCCTCACAATAGGTGTGGAATAATCATGCTCAAGGCCTTTCTTAGGAATATTTTATTCAATCTAAGGACTAATTCTCCCATTATGAGGTGCATTTAACTTTTCAACCTAGGGACGTATACTTGAAATGGTTGGCACGATATGTGCACTAGGTTCCTTAAGGAGTCATTCTGCTTATACTACAGGAAGGTAAAAATGCATAAAAGAAACCTACACTAGTGCTATAGGAAAAGAATATACTTATCTCCTTGCTGAAATGAATGCTAGAAATTGCAAACTCTACTTAAACCTGTACTTTCAACCTAGAACATCCATTATAACTATTCTTGCAGATGTTGTAGGAACATTCACAAGGTACAATGCTACAGGAATAAATTGTAACTTCTATCTAAAATACTGGAAATAATGGAAATGCTGGAAATGATGGAATTAAATATATTCTATCCTAACCTATTCCACCTCCCAAGTGGGCCCCCTTGGTTGGTTTCTACTAATCTATTAACACAAAATGTAAACCAAGAATTACTTCATTGTATTTCAAAAATTCATTACATATGAAACTTAAAATAGTTTGTTGTAAGATATAACAATTTTCTTCCAAAAAATTCTTTCTCTAACTTTCCTCTCTCACTTCAAACTATCAGTCCAATACGTATAAATAGAGGATCAAACACTTATTAAAAAACAAAAAAGAAACTATCTTGCTGAAAACATGTTGGAGAAGAAGATGGAAATGCAACAGCCCGTGGTGTGAGTAATAAAGTTTGGGTGACCAGTTCAACATAATAAAGTACAGAGGGAATATAGCAACACTACATCCCCACATCCTAGAATAATGGCTCCTCCATTGTAGTAGCCATGTCTCCTAGTGCTATGATGGTCACTCCGTTGTAGCTGGTCCTCAACAGTCTTCCTTGAATGTTGTCGACCACTCTCCAGCCGCTTGCTCTCTTGTCAAGTTAGTTGTGATGCAGAAATATTTATGCAACAAGCTTAATCAAATTAAATCCAGTTATTAGAACATATATTCTGATGGTTATATGAAATAATGCACTATATGTATAATATTAGCAAAATATGTCAAAATATCTACCCATGGTTTATCAGTTCTATCTGGACTTTATCACAAGTTTTAACTAGCTAGTTTCACAAATGTTTTTTCAGAAACTAGAACAGAGTATTTAACATTATACAAAATAAAGGCAATAATTTGGCCTTATCATCTGCCCCTTGGTTAATCAAATGCTTGTCCTCAAGCATTGCATCTTTTGGAAATTGACCTAAAGTCACCAACTTCAATTCTTCCTCACCTCTAGATCTTGAAGGAGTAGTAGAATCCTCTTGTTCTTTCCCAAACTTCCCTTCTGTGATCCTCCTACAGCCTATCAAGCCTGGCAGTGTTGATGTCATACAAGGGCCAAAGGAGCATGGGCGGCTACATTGTGAGTGGAAACCAGAGCTCCTACCTGATTTGCCTACCCAGCTCCATGTATTTCGGTACTTGGTGTATGACTGCTTCAAGGTTAATGGGGCTGTGGTTCTGACCTTTTGAATGCCTCTCATAATCTTCCCCATCTACTTTTGGCACCGGTTAAGGCTCTTTGCAAGACAAAATAAGACATGTTGTTATATTCTGCATACACATCTATTCTAAGTTTGAAAATTTTATCTTTTATTTCCTTTTTAATATTTCCATATGTCATTTTGAACCAATCCCTTAGGAATAATTTTGGTTGACTACTTTCTGCTCTTAATGGCAGGGGTTCCATTTTCTCAAGTTCTCTATAATTCTCCAATTGTCTATCATAGTTAGCCTCATTTTGAATCCAAGACATTAGGGCCCTTAGGTGTATATCCCCTATGTAAAGTAGGGGGTTCCATTCAATCTCTGTAGGGATGATGAAATTATGCACATACAACTCACAGAGTAAATTTTGTTGCCAAGATGGAAGGGTCTGGTATAAAACATAAAATTTCTGGGCTTTTTTGAACTTTGCGTTTACATCTTTGAAGGTCATCATCAACTGGAATAGGAGGAATTATTCTTTTAGATAGATGGTATAGACCCTAGGTGATGGTCTACAAGCAATTATCTGGTCAGTCAGCTTAAGGGCATGTTCCATTGTCTGTTTCTATCTTGCCAACCGATCTTTTAATTTTGCAATTTCCTCTCCTTGTTCTGCTATTACTTTCTACAATTTATTTTTATCTTCTCCCCATAGAGTGGTTGTCAAAAAATGCTTATTAGATAGCTGGAAGAGAAGAATTTGCAGAGTAATCGGACCACTTTTTTCATCCTGGTTATTCTTCCTCCTTTGTTCCCTCCATAACTGCTCAAAGAAATTTATTAACCAAGTTCGCTTTTAGGAAACTAGGGCATTTCTTGTGCAAGCTAGCTGGTGAGTTATAGGGGTTTCTTTTTCATGGGTTCGAACATCCTGATGAATAAATCCTAGGTCATTTTGACATACATTTGTCTCAGCTTCACACTCCTCATCCATATTTTGAGGAATGTCTAGAAACTCAGACTGGCTGGGAGAATCATCCAGAACAATATGAATAGGAGTTTCCTCCTCAAATTGTTTGGGGGAAGCGGACTAGCTTTCAGTGGGTACTTTAGGAATCTTCCCTCTCATACTAGAGCTTCTTCTTACAGGGATTTCCTCAACCTCTACAACCTTTTTCTTACTAACCCTTTTTGTTTTCTCTTCTACGGGAGTATTGGGTACAGGAACTGACTTCATTTTCTTCCCTCTCGAGACTATAGGGTTTCATGGCTCAGCTGCAGGAACCAAAGTTTCTCCTACTAACTTATATTTTCCTTTTGTTTGGGTGGAAGTAGGTATATTTCTCATGTGAGTGGGTAAAGGTACATTTTCTTGTAAATTTTTGGTTTCTGCCCCTTGGGTACTTTGCTCAGCAACTGGGTCAGGGGGAACTACATTATCTTGGCTAATTTCCACATTAGGGGCAATTTGAGGCTGCAGGGTTTTATGATGGAAAATTTTTTCCCATGCCATAGGAGAGACATCCCTAAGAGATCTTTCTATGAGAAATTTAATTAGGGCATGGTGAGTAACAAAATTGTCATTTCCTTTCTGGGTTTCCTTGACACTAATGCACAACATATTAAACAAGAAATTGGGGGCATTCATTGGGATATTATGTCATACATAACTAAGCAGCTTAAAATTATATGCATGTAAATTAGAAAATCTTCCTTCATAGGTGAAATACCTGATAATGTGCATGGCCAACTCATGATATGGTGGAGGAATGGACATTCTTTTGCACCCCTGTTTAGTGATCTCCAGAGGAGGGTCACCTGGCAGGGTAAACTGGGCCCTAGCTCACTTGGCATCGTGCGTATTGGGGTAGTGTTCCCCTGCTACTATAAAATAGGTTACTTCCGATATTCACTCCTCTTTTAGAATGATTGTCAACCCCCATACCGTTTCTTGGCCTTCATCAAATGTGTTTGCAAATTCTGTTGTTGCTTCCTCATCAAACTCTGTCAATTTTAAGAAATATCCTAGCCATCCATAGGCATTAAATCTTCTTACTACCTCAACATTAGAAAGTAAAATACTATGAACTACTAGTTCATGCTGCTGCAATTGGCCCCCCATTTGTTCTTACCAAATTCAACCTCTACTCTATTCTCGACAATTACCTTCTTCTCTTTTGAATTTCAGACTACTTGTAAAACCACAGACCCTTTTTCACATTCTTCTGGTACTCTTGGTATTAAAAATAATAATGTACTTTAACAGAATGAATTATAGATATTCATGTGAGATTTATGTCATGGTTTTAATACTAGGTCACATCTAGTCTGACAATTAGGGGTTTATTTGGAATAAAGGTACGACACTTGACACTTGTGTGATGCGGCAGCTAGATTTTAATTAAGACAAGGCTGAAGTACAGATTTGAGGATCTTAACGAGTAAATAGAAATGAAATTTTAGGAATTGGCACACTTACCTGACCCCTAGGAAACATTGACAAGTGTCCTCACTTGTTAGACTTGGTAGAAGGTACGGAACTAGATCAAGGTGGAAACAATACATTTATTGCAGTATTCGATATAACCAACGAAATCTATGTGCTAAAAATGGAAATAAATTTGAAAAGCTTGTACCTATTAATTGATCATCGCACATGCTAGGAAAGGTTGGAAAGAGTGGAATGATGGTGTCGGTGGTTGGCATGTGTCAGCGCATGATCACTTTATTGAAATCATAGAAAAGTAATGATGTGGGAGGTGGGTGGATGGAAGATTAAGGAATGAAATGGGTTGAAAAAGAAGAATGTAGAAAGTGAATGGAAAATTTGAACTTTATGTAAACATAAATTTTTATTATGGTCATGCTTTGAAGGAATTCCTATTGAAGAGCTACAGGAAGGAGGTTGACACCCTCTACTGCAGGAAGTGTTACCTGTTGATCCTTTAAAACTGGCTGGTTGAATTGATGTAGGAAGCCTTCTTTTGTCTATGGCTGGTGATACAACTTTAGTCTATGTCCATTGACTAATAGCTTGAAGTGTACAGGGTCAATTGTGGTCAACTAGACTTCTCCATTTATAAATACATGGCTTATTTAATATGGACCCAACCATCATGTTTGCAGCTTGCCTGGTATCTCTTGGAATCTGGAATCATATAACAATGCCCAATCTCCAACTTGGAACTCTTACTCTTAATATGGGAGTCATGCCACTATTTCCTTTGATTTTGGACAATTTGCGTGTGCCGCAGGGTAGACTTGTTCATTTCATCCAAAGAATTGAGATGCAACAAGCGCTCTCTCTGTGCTGCAGGAAGATCAACATTTAACTCCAGCACTGTTCTTAATTTCTTGTATTCAAATTCAATCAGTAGCATTGTTGCTTTACCATATAACAGTTTGAACAGAGTGAACCCTGTGGTGGTCTTCCATGTTGTTCTATACACCCAAACGGCTTCTGATAGTCTACTGCTCCAATCTCAGCGATGCAAATGAACTATCTTTGTTAAGATTGCTTCTATTTCCTGATTTGTAACTTCTGCTTGTCCATTGGCTTGAGGGTGATAGGGGCTTGACTTCCGATGTCTGATATTATATTCCTTCATGAGTTCTGTTATCAGATTGGAATTGAATTGAGTACCTTGGTCAATAACAAGTTCTCTTGGCATGCCATATCTAGTAAAAATTTCTTCATACATAAATTCAACAACTTTATGATCCCTGGCATGCTTCATTTCTCTTACTTCGACCCATTTGGTCAGGTAATCTGTGCAAACTAGAATGTATGACTTCCCATTGGATGGAGGGTTTATGGGACCAATAAAGTCCATGCCCCATTTATCAAATGGTGTTACCACCACCTATGGGTTGATGAAGGGTGCTCCCCTTAATGCCACAAACACATAACAGAAATAGAGAAGCAACAACAATTTGTAAGAACAGAAAATGGGCTTCTTATTATCTCCACAAATGTGGAATTACAAACTTTCAGAATTACAATATGCAAAGCCACATGGGAATTCCCCTTACAATATTCTGTAGGACAAAGCCTCGAATTATTACCCAGATCTACCCAGAATTTCCCTAGACAATACTACGGGGCTTCTTTATATAGGCAATTTCCACCGCCCGAGAAGGTTCCAGAAATTTAGCCCATAGGGCCGACCAAACTTAGAATTATTTTATTTTACAATTTATTACATTATAGTCGGCTCAAAATAAATTTTGAAACCCGAACAGAAATTTTGAAGAAAAATTATTTTCTGCCATTTCAGGTGACCCAACTTCTGAAGACCATAAGTCATCGCCAGTTGACCCGATTGACTATTATGACCCCAATCCAAAAAGTCCATGAAGTGCTCCATAGGCTTAACTTGTGCAAGTGCCCATCACCCAAATTTTTGACCTCATTCGGCGCCTCTAAAGCCTTCAAAACTGAGTTCAAAGTTTCTGTACCTTGCTGCCAATACCGAAAATCTCTAATATCTTCAAAACTAGACCTGATCTAGCCATGAAACTTTACTGGCAGGCTGATAAGATTGAGATGAACCTCCACATGTGAAATCAGAACATTCTGAGATCGTATGACCAACTTACTAAAAATAGTAAGTTTCCATAGATAGTAGCTCTGCACAAGATAGCCCTTATTGAAAAGCAAACAGAAATATTTTTGGGTGATGCAAGATTTCCCTTACACCCAGGATGCTCCTGTATCATGGGTTTAAGAGAATTTCATCTGATCTTGTTGGGCGGCCCATTCTTTGGAATTTGTCACACTTGTATAACTGGCTGCATCTTTGTGAAGTGTAGGCCAGTAGTAGCCAGTTGTTAAAATCTTCTATGCTGTTCTTTTGGCTGCAAAGTGTCCTCCACATGGTTCATTATGACATGCATGCAGAATGTCATATGTCTCATCTTCTCTCACACATCTGCTCATGACTTGGTCATCATAGCACATCTCCTAATGTGCTATCAATCCAAGAGAAATGGAATCTTTTCTCTACAAGCAACTTCTTATCCTTAAGAGAAATGTGTGGGCATTTTGTTAGCTGCTAGGTAATTAGCTATATCAGCATACCATGGATTTTGGACAGCAATATGAAATAAATGTTCATCTGGAAATGCATCATCTATCAAAGTAGTATCTTCTTTAGCATGATGAATTCTGGATAGATTATCAGCTACCATGTTTGCTTTCCTTGGCTTGTCAATGATTGTTATATCAAATTCTTGCAAAAGAAGAAGCCATCTTGCTAACCTACCTGTGATGGCAGGTTTGTTCATGAGATACTTAATTGCTGCATGGTCAGTATGAACAAAGATAGGATAACCAGTTACATAATGGAAAAATTTGTTCAGAGCATAAACTACTGCTAGCAATTCTTTCTCAGTCACTGTATAGTTTAACTCTGGTCCATGTAGACTCTTATTGATATAATAGATTGCATTTTCAAGGTTTTTAGACTTTTGTCCTAAGACAACACCTACGACATAGTCTGAAGCATCTGTATGTATGTGAAATGAAAAATTCCAGTCAGGACCCCTAAGTACTGGTGCAGTTGTCAAAAGTGACTTGAGCTGCAAGAAGGATTCATCACATTCTTTTGTCCAAGAAAATTCAGCTTCTTTGGTAAGTAAGTTGTACAAAGGACTAGCTATTTGACTAAAGTTCTGGATAAACCTCCTATAATAGCCAGTGTGACCTAGGAAAGATCTAACATATTTTTGCTTAGTAGGAATAGGGAGTGTGAGGATTACCTCTATCTTCGCAGGGTCTACCTGGATTCCAGCTTCGGAGATAAAATGTCCCAACACCACTCCTTCCTACATCATCAGAAAGCACTTTTCACTGTTGAGAGACAGTTTATGTTCCTTGCATTTGATTAGTTCTTTCTCCAAGTTCTTCAAAGCTTCCTCAAATATGACACCGAATGTAGTGAAGTCGTCCACGTAGATTTCTATGCAATCATGTGATATATCAGCAAAGAAGTTGATCACAACTCTCTGAAAGGTAGTAGGTGCATTGTATAATTTAAATGGTAATACTGAATAGGCCTATGTGCCCCAAGGGCATGTGAACATGGTCTTCTCTTGATCTTCAGGGGCAATGCTTATCTGATTGTAACCACTGTATCCATCTAGAAAGGAAAAGTATTTCTTTCCAGCCAAATTATCCAAGACCTGGTCAATAAAAGGTAAAGAAAAGTGGTCCTTCTTTGTGGCATTATTTAATTCCCTGTAATCCACACATATCTGCCACTTACCTCCTTTTTTAGGTACAATGACCAATGGTGATACCCACTTTCTATCAGAGATTGGATAGATGAATCCAGCATCCAACAACTTCTGCAACTCAGTTTTAACTATTTCTCTCAGTGCAGGATCTATTCTCCTCTGAGGTTGACGAAGCGGCAAGCTTCCATCACTGATGTAGATTCTATGGGTGCATAGTTTAGGGTTTAGTCCCTCCATATCCCCATATTCCCATGCAAAGGATTTTTCATGCTGACTAAGGAGCTTGGTTAACAGTGCCAACTGTGATTGGGACAACTTGTTATTTACATGGAGGTTATGACCAGGGGAAAGTTCCACTATTGTTGTGAGCTCTACCATTGATACTTCGGGCACTGGACTTGTAGCTATTTCATTTGGCAGTAATTAATCAATTATCTCAGGGGTTGTTAGAAACATACAGTCCTCATAGGTACATAGCTGTAAAATAGAACTTCTGAAACATCTTTAGCCATAATACATTGATTGGTAAGAATGCTCTGTATCACATCATATTCCTCTTGCATCTTTAGAAAATATTGCCTATGCAACATCATGAGCTGGGCTACTGAATTCAACTCTTCCTCCTCATCCCCTAAGTTTGGCCAAATAGTTTCTCCCAAGTTTGGTTGGGGTTGGGCAGGAGGATACAGGGCTAGCTTCCTTATGACTTGACCATTTGAAATTGTCATACTGTCTGATCTACAATTAATTTTGGCATCAGTGGTTGCTAACCAGGGTCTTCCCAAGATTACAAGATAGCCAGCAAAGTTTACTTTAGGTGATAGGATAAGAAAATCAGCAGGATACTCCCATGAATCTAAGGTAGCTATCACATCTTCTATGAGACCCTCTGGAGTAACAGTTGAACTATCAACAAGTTGTAACACTATGGTTTTTTTTCTTAATCCTTCTATTCTTAGCCTATGCATTATATCTTTAGTCATCACATTTATTGCTACTCCCAAATGAATTAGAGAATTTTTCATAGTCTGTCCATTTATTATCAAGTTGACTACTAGGCTACTAGGATCTAAATACTTTGGTATTACCACCTTTCCTAACATGATATCTACTAATTGCCCTACAATATGTACTGTTTGAGGGTCTTTCTTCTTCCATCCTGGCTTCTTAAGGCATGCTTCCTTAATAGCCTTTCCATAAAGAGGTATATCTTTAATAGCTTGGAATAGAGGGATTTGAATGTTCATATTTTTCAGCTGCTCAATAACATCAAATGTTTCTTCCTCTTAGGGTATAGGTTTTTCTTTGTTTAGCCTATGTGGAAAGGGTGGATTTATTGAAGTTTGGACAATAGTTCTGCTGGGTATATCAGTTGGCTGGCTAGTATTTGGTAGTGTGGCTTTTGGAAGTAGTACTGTAGGAGTGTCTGCAACTTCCATGATAATAGGATATTCAGGTGTAGGCAGTGTGGTACCGGACCTCAAATGGATATCAGCTATCTCTAATGAATAAGTAGGGCACTACTGAGTGTCAGTAGTGTATGTTTGCTGCTGCTGCTGCTATTTGTTGTTTGGATTTGGTTGTGGTTGAGAAGACAATTGGGTTGGCTTTGGATTAGCATTAGTTGTTGTAGGAGGTGGAATTATTTTAGGTGGTAATTGTGGATAGCCATAATTTTGGTTAGGCCATTGTGGAGGCCCCCTCCATTGGTTAGTTTGCTGCTAATTTCCTTGCGGTGGTTGTCATTGATTCTGCTGATTAGGCCACTAGTTATTTTGCAAGTTTTGCCACTGGTTATTTTGCTGGTTTGGCCATTGGTTATTTTGCTAGTTAGGCCATTGGTTATTCTACTATTTTGGCCATTGGTTATTTTTCTAGTTAGACCATTGGGGTTGAGAGTACTGAGAAGTGTTCTGATAACTTTGGTTTTGCCACTGATTATTGTTAGAATTTGAAAATTGTAGAGGATCTTGTGGCATACCTTGTCATGAAGCCCATGGTCGACGCTGAGCAACAAAGAACACTTGATCATTGTCTCCTTCTATCTTCATGTAGTCAGTTGGAAAATGTTGATATTCCAGGTTTGCTACCAACTTACATCCACAGTCTTTCTTTTGTTTACAGTAGTGTGGACAGTACTCAGCCAATTGTGATTTAGCTTCTACATGCTTCTTCTTGGTAGTCATTGTGTCAAGATGTGTAGCTACATCATTTATAATATCTTGCTTGAAATCCGTGAGAAAATTAGATAGCTCCAGCTTTGAAATGCCCAAACCAATCCCTTTTGTGACTATGGGCCGGTATCCTCTGCCTTTCTTCATAGTTGACCTTGAGTAGTTGAGACAGATTTTCTTGAGGTCATCCTAAGAGGATTGGGATATGTCTCCACCAGCTATCAAGTCTAATGCTTCCAGACAGTTGTCATTTACTCCCCTTAAGAAGACTAGTTTCTGTGAATCCTCTGCCAGTACATGCTGGGGATTCTTCTGTATTGTGTACAAAAAACATGAAACGTAGTCCTCTAATGTTTCATCCTCCTTTTAAGACATCCTAAAGATATCATCTCCTTTTGGGTCACTCCCTTTGCAATAATCTTTGTATTTCTACAGAAACAACGTCTGCGTCTCATCCCAGGTACCTGTTGCATTAGCTCCTAAGCCCATGAACCATCGTAAGGCTGACTCTTTCAGTGTTTCCAAAAACAACTTGAGCTTATGGGCATCGGTATTATAGTCAAAGCTTCGACAGAGTATGTTGAGCTCAAACAAGAAAGTGTCAGGATCCTTCATTATAAGACCATAAAACTTTGGAAGAGCAGTTGTGGGTATATTTTTGAGATTAGCATTATTTATAAGGCTTGGGAGAGGAAATGGAAAAGTAGGTTGTGCCATTACTAGAGGTATTTGATTATGGGGTTGCTGCTGGAAAGGAGCATTAGCTACAAAATTGTTAACAGTAGGTGGATTTGGGCCAGAATTATCTATAAAGCTGGCCAAGATTTATGCAAAAGGTCGCAGGCCGCTTATATCAAGTGGTTCTTCTCTGGAGGAAGATGTTGCAGGAAAGTTGGGACTTGCATCTTCAAAGGGTAACTCAACTTCTTCAACTTCCTCATTCAAATTAGTAGACTCAGCTGGGAGAAATCTGCCATATTCATCTCATCGCCTTTCTCTTTAATGCATGCAATTGAATTCTTCACGCTCGTGAAGCAATTTTTAGGGATAGAAATCTAAAAACTAACTAGGAATGAAAAAATGAATCAAAAATATTCCTAGCTTGACACCATCCCCGACAATGGCGCCAAAAATGAACCGCCTCACAATAGGTGTGGAATAATCATGCTCAAGGCCTTTCTTAGGAATAGTTTATTCAATCTAAGGACTACTTCTACCATTATGAGGTGCATTTAACTTGTCAACCCAAGGACGTATACTTGAAATGGTCAGCACGATATGTGCACTAGGTTCCTTAAGGAGTCATTCTGCTTATGCTGCAGGAAGGTAAAAATGCATAAAAGAAACCTACACTAGTTCTGTAGGAAAAAATACACTTATCTCCTTGCTGAAATGAATGCTAGAAATTGAAAAATCTACTTAAACCTATACTTTCAACCTAGAACATCCATTATAACTATTCTTGCACATGTTGCAAGAACATTCACAAGGTACAATGTTGCAGGAAGAAATTGTAACTTCTATCTGAAATACTGGAAATAATGGAAATGTTGGAAAAGCTAGAAGGAAATCCATTCTATCCTAACCTATTCCACCTCCCAAGTGGGCCCCCTTGGTTGGTTTCTGTTAATCTATTAACACAGAATGTAAACCAAGAATTACTTCATTGTATTTCAAAAACTCATTACATATGAAACTTAAAATAGTTTGTTGTAAGATATAACAATTTTCTTCCAAAAAATTATTTCTCTAACTTTCCTCTCTCTCTTCAAACTATCAGTCCAATCCCTATAAATAAAGGATCGAACACTTATTAAAAAATAGAAAAGAAACTATCTTGTTGAAAACATGCCGGAGAAGAAGATGGAAATGCAACAGCCCGCGGTGTGGGTAATAAAGCTTGGGCGACCAGTTCAACATAATAAAGTTTAGAGGGAATATAGAAATACTACATCCCCATGTCCTAGAATACTAGCTCCTCCATTGTAGCATCTGTGTCTAATAGTGCTGTGATGATCACTCTGCCATAGCTGGTCCTCAACAGTCTACCTTGAATACTGTCGACCACTCTCCAGCCGCTTCCTCTCCTATCAAGTTAGTTGTGATGCGGAAATATTCATGCAACAAGCTTAATCAAATTAAATCTAGATATTAGAAAATATATTCTGATGGTTATATGAAATACTACATTATATGTATAATATTAGAAAAATATGTCACAAATATCTACCCATGGTTTATCAGTTCTATCTAGACTTTATCACAAGTTTTAACTGGTTAGGTTCACAAATATTTTGTCAAAAAATAGAATAGAGTATTTAAAATTATACAAAATAAAGGCAATAATTTGGCCTTATCAATACTTATGATCCATGATGTTCGATCGTGTTACATGGTTAAGACTGGTGAAGTAGGTGGTAGTGAATTAAGGAAATCCTACAGCAAATTGTGTGTCGATGGATTTCTGAAGGGAGAATTCAAACATTTAGCAGACAAAGGGTTAACTCATGCCCTAGATTTTCCACAAGGTTTCAAAGACAAATGGATTAAGGTTAGTCTTAGCTGAGTTCATGATATGTGTATATGGTTAGATAATGGACCAGTCAAGATTACTAAGAACATGATTCATCGAGTGACTGGATATCCTATAGTTAACAAAAAATGGACAATGAGAGATAACAACAAAGAGGAAATTACACTAAACACTGGAGCCATATGGAATAATAGAGGTATGACTATCTCTACAATTAAAGACCTAGAACTTGATTTTGGAGTAAGAGTAATAGCACATAAGTTCTATCAGTCGAGTAGATTGGATAGTGTTCCTTGTATAACCATTGACCAGGCATGGAAAATTGTTAAGAAGAATCATACATATGATCTTACCGAGCTACATCAGACACAATTAGTCAAGAACCTAGCATCAATCAGAAAGTCTAAAAGCTCATCATGTAAGTTTGGTTCCTTACTAGTCTGTATATTTTTCTACATTCAGGATACATTTCCTACATTGGGAAATATTGTTTGGAAAAAAGATAGACCCATTATAGTTCAGATTAGTGAATGTATTGAGAAATTAGGAGGTAATTTCAATAGCATAATGGGGAGATATTTTGTGGAATTTAAGAAGAGAATGAGATTAAGAACTAGGAGCCCTATATCACTAGTGGAGAAGCACTATGAAGAAATTTTTTTTCTAGTTGATACAGATAACACTTATATCCAGGCTGTGACACCAAGGATAACATGTTTAGAACCATTTCCCTATGAAATTAACATTGATGAAGCATCAGTAGCCATCATTGCACTCCTAGCCGAGGAAATTGTTACTACAGCTGAAAGGTTTGGAAATTATGATGAAGCCAAAGTAAAAATTTCAAGAAGTTTAACAGAGGGAACCATGGAGAGGAAAAGGAAGAAAATTGTGAAAAACCTAAAGAAAATGGTTGGTTTAGGTAGTGATGGAGAACCTAAGGATGCACCTTTAGGCCTATCCATAGGACAAGGTGAGGATATGTCTACAGAAGAGGAAGTGAGTGCATCTGAGGAGATCACTAAGAAAGCTAAGGGTAATACACCATCAATTGTCATAGTAACCAAGCTGAGAAAAGCTAAACCTAAGGTTACACCTCTTGCAGCTAATCGTCCGAGGACTAGAGCATCTACTGTTACTTCTCCAGTAGTATAAACAAAAGTATATGGAAAGAGGAAGGTTGGAGAAAGTAGTTCTAGAAAGGAAGCTAAAATTGCTCCTAAGGCTGAGCTGAGTAAACCAACAAAGAGACAAAGGAGGAAACTAGACTTGGGGATAGATAGTGATGATGAAAATACTGAGATTGATGAACCCAGTAACATATGTACAACACAATTCAAGAAACCAGCTATTATTGATGAGGTATGTGACACTTTGGGAAACTCAGTAGGGTTAGCTACTTTTAAATTCATAAGTATGAGAAACTGAGTATTAGAGATAAGAACAAAGTTCAGGAAGCACTTTTGGATATGATGAGTACTTTCAAGTTAATTCCCGCAGAGATAGGAAATCATGTGCCAAATGAATTGTATGAGTTTCTGTCAAGAAAATGGGAATTTGCACTTACCACAGAGAGACAAATAAGGGAAGGAACTTTAGCCAAGGTAATGCCTAAGTTGACTTCAAAATAGAGAGCCAAATTCATTGAAGAATATAAGAATAGGTTTGTTCCTAAACTTAGAGGTTATGCTATTTTGAAAAATGATATTGAAGGATTAGTATAGCAAAGTACAAGGATTTGGAAGGAAATCTTTGGACTGATAGTTCCAAAAGACAAGAAATTTGATGTAGGGACATTTGATCAAAAGGCAAAAGAAGTGGAGATCACCCCTGAGCCACAGGTGACTCAAGGTCAAATTGCTACAGAATAGGACAAGGCTAAAGATGCATTAGACTCAACAAAATCTATTGATCTGACTGCAGACAATCCAATTGACTACAAAGTTGATGATTCCAACAATTTGAATGTCGAGGATCAAGACATGTCGAGTGGTACAAACACTGATTTGCCTATTAAGGAAACTGAGACTGAAGGAGGAAAGACCACTGTATCTAAAGAGAAAATTGATGAGATAATTGAATAAATCAATGATCAGATAAGTGAAGAGAAATAAAAAAAAAATGCACAAGAGGTAACTTCACAAAATCTACCTATTTTAGAGGTAGTCAAAACAGTTTTAGATAGTGGTAAAGTGGTGAAGGATACTGTTGATAAGCCTAAGGAACAAGAGGTAATGAAAGTGTTGGTTGATCTACCACACTCTGCATCATCCACTCCCATAGGTACTAAAAATGAAGGTATGCCTAATCCAGGTACAATTCTGACAGAATTAAAAGAGGCAATGGACATTGATACTGTGATAGGAAAATGTATTATGTAGCCGAGCATTAGCTCACCAGAGTTGAAGAGAAAGAAGTTTTTGAAGAAGTCTGAAATTCTAGATGTCACATTAGATGAGGTAATTGTGATTCCACAATGGGATCCTAATGAATTATCTTTTGAACAAATAGGGACTCTTCAGGAATTACTCATGGGGAAGAAGAGACAGGAAGAGATGAAAATAGAACAAAAGCAAAAGTAGGTGTTGCATGACATCAAGGACATATTTGCAAAGGCTTTTGACTTAGAAGATGAAATGCCTCAAGCTCCAATTATTGATCAGTTAGTCAACATTGTATAAAAGGTAACTGATAATGATATTAACAACAATGAAAAACTTCTACAATGGTCCGAGAGGAGATTCGAGAGCAAAGTTCTGGAGAAAATCTCAGAGGAGATTGCAACAAAACACTTTGAACTTTCTACTCTTGTAGAAATTTTGGAGAAAGTTACAGCAAATGTTTATTCTTTGTACAGGAAATTATGTGATGTTGAATTCATCACAAAGGATAATCTACAGATTGTTGAGAAGCTATAGTTAGATTTAAGATCAATTGGCAATACTTTGGGTAAGGATACTACTTCTATTTATTTACATTTTTCTAAGTTGATCAATGCACAACGAAGAATAACCAAACTTATGGCTGAAGATGGTTGAATTAGGGCCAAATTGATCACTATTTAGACAAGCCTATTGCCTCACTTAGAGGTTATACAGAAGGAACTTTCAGATGCAAAAGAGTTATCACAGAGAAATGCAAATCTCTCAACTACAGAAATTTTAGTGAGTCTAGCTACCGAGATAGAAATAGAATTGGAAGTTATCAAGATTGATAAGGAAAGTTGGGATACTACATTTGAATCCACCCTGCAGCTTCATAAACAATTTTTGGATAAGTATAACATAACCCCACCAGTAATCAGTGACAAAAACAAGGGGGAAGTTGGTAAGGAAGATGGTAAGGAAGTTGGAAAGGATACAATATGATACATCAGTATAGAACAGGTACACTTGTATATATTTTTGAAGGCATGTAAAATTTTTGTATGACTAATTCTGAGTATATTCCTAGGGGGAGTAGTTAGAATACTTAGGAAATATTTTTGATGGAATGAAATGAAGTAATGATAAGTGTGATTTTTCCACTAATATCAAAGGGGGAGATTGTTAATCTCTAAGTTCTATTTATGATTAGTGACCAACACTTAGTCATTCACTTAGGTAGTTTTTAGTTGGCTATCACTGTGGCTAAGCTAAAACTATGCAAGGTCGAGCAACATTGCCGAGTAGTATTCAGGTTGCTGAGTAGTATCATGCTGAGCTAAGTAGGATACTCAGTGTCGAGCAACAGAGATGTTAAGTGCCGAGCAGAATAGTTTTTGTATACAATATGTCTAGAATAATTCAAACTTCGAGGATAAGTGTTCAGGCCGACTTATATAAGTTTTTTGGGCCGACTTATGTATGCATTTAATATTTTCCTACGGAGTTGGTTATGCATTTAATTGTTTTATCCTATGCATGATCTATTGTAATAATTAATTGTAATACCTTCAAGGTATGGGTAATAGATCTTGACCGTTGATTTAGATTTCGCTATTAGACTTGAACAGATATATAAGATTGCTTCTAAACCCTATTTTAAAAAGTGTGGAGAGAAGTGATGACTACATTTTTGAAGTGAAATGCACAGAGGGTTATTTTTTTAAGAAGCAAAGATCAAGTAGAGTGAAAACATAGTGAACAGCAGAGTAAAGTTATATCAGATTGTGAGATCATAGAAGGTACTGGAAAGAGGAGATCCGTCATCAGCATCTGAGTGCATAATGAAGGATCAATACTTGAGGCATTCTAATCATTGTATCAGGTGAAAATCTCTTAACAGAGTGGTTCTAGCAGACCTTTCTAAATCTCCTAACAGAGTGCTTACTTTATTGTAAGTTGAAATCCTTTCACAGGGTAGTTTGTAATGATCTTTATCTCTTAACCGGGTAGACCTTTAACAGGGTAGATTGCATCTTGTAATCAAATTTTGTAGCCCTAACAGGCACACTTTATTACTGCAGTAGTGGAGAATTTTGTGGGTGTCATCCCCACCCCAGTTTTACCTATTTGGGTTTCTGGGTTACCAAGTTCTTGTGTTATGAGTTATTTATTTCATTGTGTGGATGCTATTTGATATTACATTAGATTCATGTATGTATGAGTGTGGATCATTTTGTTTTAAGTGTTTAAATTTGAAGATCTGATTCACCCCCCCTCTTAGTATCTTGCTTCCCTGTTATTGTATTTCCAACATATGATTCTTAGTGACTAGTGTTCCATCCTTCCAATTAGTTTAGTAGTGCATAATTCTCAAATTAGGCCTATAATTTCTTTGTCTTGTCATTATATAGTCCCTTTTCATTCTTTCTATATTATAACTAAGATCATTATATTGACTCATTACCTTATCCATAGGTTCATCATCCTTAAGTGTTATGTTTTGGTGGCAACTAGGGTTTTGAGTTTTTTTTACAACATCCCTCTTCCCAATCAAACCAAAGACTTTCCTATTATTTCCCATACTCACTGTGAATTTAAAATCTTCTCTTAGAGTTTAGGGATCCTTTGTCCCAATATAATACATCATCTTAAGATCAAAGGTATTAGTGTAAAAAATTATTCACATAGAATAATTTGGTTTCAAATGTTGAGGAATCTTGTAATAAATTTTCATGAATTTGGCATTAAAATCTACCATACTTTCATTCTTTCCATTTCTTACAAAATTTAACTCATTAATCAAAAACTTAGGGTCAGACTAGTCACCATACCTTTCTCTAAACGACTCTTTTAAATCATTCCAACATCTGATTGCTCCATTTGGTAAAGCTCTAAACCAATCTCTAGCATCTCTAATTAAAGACTCTAAAAACATTCTCATCATCACATCTTCATGAACTATATCAAGATTATCCATAAATAACATCTTGGAAAGATCTAAGATGTTGCTCCCCTAATACAACATTATTCCCAAAAAATATAGGTAAAGCCTTCCTTGCTTCATTTATCTGATTTGGGTATCCTAGGATACCAGTAAAATCAAATTGAATCACCCTATTAAAGTAAATTGTGGTCCCACATGTAGGTTTTCTATTATATATGGTAGGCCTTGGCTTGATTGCTACCATCATTGTTTTAATTGATGCAACTAGAAGGTCTAATATTAAATTTTTTGTTGGTATTGTTGTCACAATTGTTGTTGTTGTTGTTGCAATTGCAATTTAGGTTGATCCAGATGTCTCTATGGGGGTGGTGGGGGATTTACAAACATTTGAGCTATTTATTTTGTAATTGTTGGACATTTTTTTATAATTAAATCAATTGAGAATTGTATTATGGTATTCGCTACCCAACAAAAGGATTGTGACTCACATTGGCTCCACTTTGGGATATAGATTGATGAGCATTGGCTTGAGATGAAACACTAGATATTGAAACAAGGGGTGCACTAATTGGTACTAATATTGTAACACTTTTTTTTTGAGCTCTATTAAACATTTGAGTCAACATTGAAATACTCTGGGTAGAAAAATTTTCAGATATACAAGAAGTGGAACTTGAAGTACCTAGACTTTCAACTCTAAATGTGCTCAAAGGAATAGATTTCATAGATCCTAATGATGTATTGGGAAATGTAGAAGTGAAAAATCCCACATAAGAAGAGGTACCACTTGAAGTGTTCTGACAAGAATTTGCACATGTATTTGCATAAAAAATGGGCAGTGAAAGTATGGAAAGAATTTGAAGATTGTGAGGGCTATGGTGCAAGTAGGACTTCATTAGGCATTCCAATAGTGAACTGGCATGCAGACTGATTGTGCTGCATATTGACTTGCAATGTAGCTATATTTTCTTAAAGGGTTTTCTTCTCATGAGCTAACCTATCCAAAAATGGGATGTTCATTTGTGTGTTTCCTTGAAATGGAAACATATTGTCAAGGTGATATACCTAGGAGTAGTCTTGGGTTCTTAATTCAAATATGGAGAAAGAGATTCTTCACTGCTTGATTCAGAGTCACTAAATAATGGGTGTAGCCTCAAATTAATGGACTGAATATCTATCTTTTATTTTCCCTTTTCTAATGAAGGGTATAGAGGGGTCAATACCGACTCCCAAGACGCAATAGGTTTTCACCTAATTTCAACTCTATTAAAAATTGAGTGTTTAGAATGAGGAGAATCACAAATACCTCTATCTCTTTCTAGCCACATCTTCTCTTTAGCAGGTTGGATACTTCTTGGAGGAGGCGTTGACACTAATCTTGTACCATGTATATAAATGATTGTTCTTGAGATCTCCAATATATTTTTCATGATCTTTGATCACTTTTATCAATTTTCCTTCTTATACATAAACGTGTGATTTAATCCTTCACAAACTGGTCTTCTTTAAAATTCAGAGTCATCACATTTTCTAAGGAGATTGAATAGTGTAACAATGAGGATTGTACAAAATATTCATTAATAAAAAATCTCTATCCCATTTAAAAAAGATACTGGTATGAAATGTTTGATAAACAAACATCAAACCACAATGTTTCTAGCTGCAATAATCATTCTCTATAAATTGTCATTATGAATTTGAGCTTTTTCTTTTCTTTTTCCAATACCTCAATTACTCTTATATGTTCAACATAATTGTTCCTATTCTTCCATGATACTAAATTTAATTGAGATATGATATCTTATTTCTCATTTTTAGGCCAATAAAAGTTAGGTTGTAAAACAAGAGCTAGGTTACTACTTAGGAGAACCAATTGCATCATACTTATGTAAACAATTGTGAAAATTTATAGAGATTTTGTATTCAAACCTAGTTCAATCTTGGGGTGAGACCTTTTCTATGACAACCCAAATGAAATTATAAAAAACCTTTCAACCTCTACAACCAAATTTTAGACCTTGATAAATTTCAAATTCCAAGATAGTGTTCACTCTGTGATAATCACCCACATTCTCACTGTTAAACCAGGACAAACTACAGGGAAATCACAATCATGATGAAGGACTATGGAATGTTTCTGTACATAGAAGACAATGTATTTTATATATAAAACATCAATGTAAATTCCCCAGTGTAGTCACCATTTTGTTAGCATTTTTTCTTGCTACCTTCAATCCTAAATGAAATTTAAAATACTTGGACTATGGGATTGAAAACTCAAACAACATATCCAAACCTATTCATTAATTAGAGACAAGAAAATGTAACTCAAGAAGATAGGCTTAAATACTTCTTCACTTTGAGCTCCACAAAACTCGGGAGGGTGTTCCTATAACATAAATTTTCTAAAATAATAAACTCATGATACACAACACATTGCAGATCTTTAGTAGTGGATGATTCCCAGATTTATATTAGTGGGTTCTTTTAATTTACCAATCCCATGTATAATCCCATTATGACTTCCAACATTACTAGGAATGGAACTATACTAAACCTACTCTTAATGACATGAAAAAAAAATGATTTAGATTTTAAATTTTTCTCCTCAAATATATCTCTTCACAACCTAGAGCACTGCCTATTCTATTTTGAAATAGAGTTAAAGTACCAAAAGATATACTCACTCTAATGAAAAAATTTCAAAACAACTTAGGGTTAAACAAATAGATAATGACTTGCATTTATTTAAATCAATCATGACATGAATTACAATAACACATCCACACTATATTTCATCATTTCATAGTAAATCCCTTTAAGCCATTTAATTATTTTCTTGAAAGAAAATATAAAAATTATTAACACATATCCATAACATAGATATACTAAATAGGAGTATAATTTATATTCCTTTCATATGAAATGTCTCAATATAGAGTGAAGATAGTAAAAAAAATAAAATATCATGTAAACCTATCATCTCCATTATATCATATAAGTTCATACATCTCAAAGAACCTAAATATAGAACCTATAGACATATAACACTATGTATTATGCTCTAATAGATAACAATTTTAGAATATTTAACAAATGATCCTAGTTTTCATTTTGTAACACAAGGAATTCAACAAGCTCCTAATCATACAAAATCATATCATAAAACAAATTCTAATCGCAACTTATCCAAAAAAAAAATGCTTGAAAGATTCTCCGATTTTGGTGTTCTGGAGAAGTAGAATATTTGATCTTTGAAATGGCTAGAAAAATTTGTAAAAATGGTGATTTGTCTCTCATAGACTACAAGATTAACTAATAGAGAAAGGTAGCTGGAGAAGAGAAAGGGAAGTGAACACATCTTGTCATCTTCAAGTCAGTTATCAACTTCCATCCCGACTTTTTGGCACAACCATGACATAATTTATTCAGGAAAGATGTCCATGTAGATAAATTTATAACATCCATAAAGATTGATGGTGGCCTTGTCATCACATAAACAACAAACTTAACAAAAAACCCAAAAAAAATTGCGGGACCCCTTTGCTTAATCACTTAATTATTTCTGCTCATCCTTCTCCTTTATGAAGCATTCCCATCTTCCAAATTCCTTTTCATTTGACCAATCAAAACTTTTCAATCCATCTACCTGGGATACATCTTCTTTTCATCTATCATCTATTATAGCATGAGGCTCCAAGGTAAAATTCACATAACTACTTTCAAACCTCAACATTTTATCAAAAATATCATTGAACTCATGAATACAAATTTCTTTTTCAATCACAATCGTAGTTTCTATACATGATAAAATCATGTAAAACTCCTTTATCCATTCATCTGAGATTTTCATGCTTTTGTCCTTATCTAGTAATTCGGGAATGAGAGGATGTTCAAGATCTAAAAATGATTGAAAGTTGTCATTTATCAATTCATCCTTTCCTTTAAAAATGGTAGTAGTGAATTAACAACATTGATTTTACCCTTGGTATCCATAATGGAAGGAGGTAAATCTTCCTTGTAGTCTACAAAAACCTCTAACAGTCCCATTAAGGTAGATTTAGGAGACTATCTTTTATATAATAGTTTAAAAAATGAAACATATTTAGATCAATATTTTTTAACTTAATCAAAGAAATAACAAGGGTACACAACCTCATCCTTAACCTTTATTTATCGACTTTGTGCTCCATGAACTAATTAAAATATTTATACTTATTTTCAACACATCCTCCTCTAGGTCTTCAATTCTACCTACATATTTATTAAATTGCTTTTGATTATCTTGAGGTACAACTACTTCTCCAATTTCCTGTACCTACAACCTTTTCTGCACTCTACTCTGTTGACAGAAGTAAGAGAAGTTGTGATGCACATTGTGCTATTTTTTCCTTCATATCCACATTCTCAATATATAACTCATCACATTTCTTGGAAATTTCCATAAGATCAACATACATCTCTTTTAATTTCTTCTCTTTATCCTCTAGCATTGCCAGGTTCATCAATGCCACATTTATCATCATGCTAGAAATTTACATAACATATGTATTCTTTATTGTCTTCATGATGACATGTCCTCTCCTTTCTTCACCGATATTAATTACTTGTAGTTTTTGTGTGGAAGTAGCCAACACCCAAATTACCAAGGTTTTAGGTTTTGGGTCAAATCCAGACCCTCTCAAGAATTCTCCAAATTCAAATTGAGAAGAAAATACAAGATATTTTTATTCCTTATATGATCAATAATGAAAGGACTAAAAATCCCAACCCGAAAGCAACAACATACCACTCTCCGTGACTATTTTATTATCTTCTTTGACTGTCAATTTTATTGTACTTGTATCAAATTGTTGTAGTGTTGGAAGTGCATCATGTTTCTATTGTTGAAAGTATGATCTCTGTCCTTCTTGTTCCATTATTTTTTTTAGTTCTCTTCATTTCAATTTTATCAAGAAACTTTTAAACTCCTTGGAATTGATGAAATCATCATCTTTGAGAAATTTCTATGTTGCAATCTCCCTCTCATCTATGAATTTTCTAATAGGTTGATCCTTATATAATTCCAATCCATCACTATATCCTTGTTCTAATTTCTCTCTCAATATTTTTTTCAATTGATTCACCTCATAACCCTCATCATCTCCAATGTCTTCATAAGTAAAATAACCATTCAAGGATTCAATTCTCTCTTTTTTGGTGGACTCTCATGGGTCAAACTAGCTCCCTGTATGGAGGCAGACTCTTCTACCTCCTCATCTATGATTATGATTCATTTCTTCTTCTGTTGTATTGGGGAAACTGGTAATGTTGGATTTTTATTTAATTCTCAAGGAAAATCAAATCAACATATCATAATTTTTCATCATGTCTTAAATCCTCTTCAAGGGAGGTAGATCTGGGTAAAACCCAGAAAAAAATTTGTCATTTCAATTAGTGTATTTTCTTCTTTGATCAAGATCTTCCACTTTTTTCTTATGCCCTATGCTTTTTCCTTAACAAATAAATTCCTTATAATTTCCTCTTCATACAATGCATCATGAAAAGAAGTATCCTTATTTCTCAACAGTTTAAGTAATGCTTCTCTCATGAATCCTTCTGTATCCTTAAATCTGATAAGAGATATGTTTATCTTGTATTTTTTGAGAAAAATGTTTAGTTCATCCAATGATTTCTTTACAAAGGTGAATTCACCTATCTTGATCATCCTAGGAAAAAAGGTTCTCCTCTTCTTACCTAGAAAGTACTCCTTTTTAACCAAAAGCAATTGCCAGAATAATTCAATCGGAAAAATTCTATTAGGAACAAACATAGGTAGCACATGTGGTGGCTGAGGGAATCCATAAATCCTTATCACTGTCAAGTCATCAAAGTAATAAAAATCACCCTCATTTTGATCATATGTCCCCTTCGATATCTCTTTTTTGGTCTTAGTATTCTCATGATCTGATGGGAAAGTCTATTGATATTCTTCTTTCCCAGAAGGTCCAATATAGGATGAACAATCCAATTTTCAAAATAGAGAAAGCTTGGGGCTAGGGGACTCATATTGCAAGCCCTTGTCTAATATCAAATTGGTAGCCTTTCTCTATTAGCACACACATATAAATCATCAATCTCTTGTTAATTTTATCAACATTGAAATAAAGAATAATGTGACATAGAAAAGAATAATGCTTGAAATTAATCTTACTAGAGTCATATTGAATATAAATTAACCCCTCATACATAACCTTCACAAGATACCCTACATTATTACAATCCAAATTCACATCTGGGTTTTTTATGGTCATCTCCATGCACATAATCTCAATTGGCACCTTTTTACCTACATCTAGACCCAAAACATGACACAACCCATGTACTGCATATATGAAGTAAAAATCAAAATCCTTGAGATCAAAAGGCTCCTGAATATTACCGAGAGTAGGGATGAGTTTTCAAATGGGCCCCTTGCACATGTATCTTGGTATCTCCTTTTTCCTTAAAGAAACTTTATGAACTTTGTAGGTCTTATTTTCCCTCTCAAAATCAATGTTAGTACATGTTGCTCTAGTTACTCCAAAGGATTTAGTAATATTTTTATATCAATGGTTATTAGGGATTTTTTATTTTCTCCTCTTATAGCCCTATTGGTTGGAAAATATTTTATAGCCAATTCCTTTAGGAACTCTACATCCATAAACACATTGGTGGAAATTGATTTTTTCATGTTTAAATCCCATGGATTACTCATGGGTGGAGCCTTAACCTTTTTTGGCAGAAGGATTGAAACAAAGACCACCCCAATGAAGGTATAATTATGTTTCTACATGCATGGAATTCATCTACCGAATGAGTCTTACTAGTTGACTAGGCATTATAATATCTAGGCAACATGTCTAAAAAATATTTACAATATGGTCTATTATGTGTCTTATTATCATACCTAGAATTTGAAGGTCACTCCTCACTCATTTTAATAAAAAGTAATAATTCATAGATACTGGGGTATACAATTGAAATATCTTCTATCAAAGAATACTCTCCCCTAGACACAAATTCACTTCACAATTTACCAAAGGAACATAAAAGGAAAAATTATGATTTTTGGATGCCCTTTCAACAAATTTATGGATTTTTGGTGATCTTTGAAACTTCCTCCATTTGCACCAGGCTCAATACTTAGAAATTATGATTGAAATTGAGCCCTTTCCTTTTTTTTCTTCTCAAAGTGCATATGTCAAGCTCATGTAGATCTACAAGGACCTCTGACAAGGTCATCAACCACATTCGATCATGCATGTGAATGACACCTAGCATTTTCTTTTCGTCATGAGATACATTTCATATTTTCACATTCACAAGCAATTTGGAAACCTGTCTAACTGGATGCAAAGTTGCGAGTAACCAATAGTAAAAAATTTATTACTTCATCGCAGGTTTGCAAGTCATTTTATTATTTTCCACTAAAAACTGCAAGGTTGCGCCAAACATTTTATATAACCTCCAGTAGACTCTTTCACAAATTTGTAACCCATATGATAAATGTCACTAATAGGCTACAAACTGGTAAAAAAAATGATGCAAACTTAACCATTCATCTGCAACTTCATAGATCATCTTTAAAATTTTCAATAACCATAGATAAGTAGTAATTAACATTTCTTTTAGCCCCCCAACAATTTGTTTGTAGCTTTGCAAGATAAAGTAACAACTTGAAAAAACTGCTAGGAAGCTGCGAATGGGAAATTATTAATAAATTCTCTCATCTCAATTCTTTCGCAAGGAGTACGGGGTAGTCCATATTAATTTCACCATATGTAGACCTAAAAATATATGGCTAGTATAGTGGACTATAAAAGGACCTATACTTTCCTTTCCTTTCCTTTCCAAAGATAGGACACATGGCAGTTAGGAACATCCTTGCAACCTAGTAAAATAACACGTCATCTCCCCTTGCGAAGATGCATAAAATAACTTCTCCATTTTTGCGGGCCCAAAAAGACACATGTCATTCCATTGCTACTGCGTAAGAAAAATAATAATAGTTCTTTTTGGGCTGCAAAGTTGCAAACAATGTCACTTCAACTATCTACAGTTAGGTCATGAGTTCACAACTCAAAAAGGTCTATGGCACAAACTATTGTGAAGATGAAAAACCATTTTATGTAGTCATCCACATCCTTTCACAACTTATTAACCACATAAGATAGTTTTTGAAACCGCCGTAAAGTTGTGAATAAGTTCTCCTTGAAACTGCCAAAGACCATCCTAAAGCTTCACAACGTTAAATGGTGTCATCACAAAACCATTGCAAACCTATGAGAAAAAAATTAAAAGTATTTATGTTTGAACGTGCACAATTTATGAATTAAAGTGGTTGTGCACTAGGATTATAAGTCATTGAAGAAATTAAGACCAAAACATTTTCAAACACAGGAAAATGTGAAGGTGAAAAGGGGAAAATGGAGACCAACTAGATAAATTGTGATGACCAAGAAGGGATAGTAATTTTTAGGATTAGGCGGACATGATTTTCACAACACTTAGGGTATAAAGGTTATTTCCATTCAAATTTTGCAAATCCTAGCTTAACAAAATAACCAAAAAAAAGCAAAAAATGACCCTAAAACCATGTGCATTTTATAGTTCCAACACCAGTTATGGGGAGAGAAGTAAGAGTTAGAGAAGGAAAGATGTTCCAATTGTTTGAGATCATAAATCTATCTAGATTGACCTAAATAATATGATCCCCTTATCTCTTGTTACTCCAAGTAAACTGAGTGCCTCCAAGATTAATGTCCATGAGACTAGTAGAAGTAGTGATATTTTCCAAGTCCATCATACTATAAAAAATTATTTGATACCTTCCAATTTCTCTGAAGGATAGAGAGGATAATTAAAGTCTCCTCCCACCATCCAATTTCCAATCTTTGACTTGTCATGATATCAGCTAAATAGTTCCACAATTTAGCTCTTCTACGTTTTGAATTAGGAGCATAAACATTAATTAAGTTCCACTATTCTACTAAAAAATATCTTCCATAGCAACAATTAAATTTTTTTTACTATTAGAATCAAGAATACATTTATTCCTTGCAAGATTCCAAATATTAGCTAGGCCTCTTGTGGCTCCTTTGGCATCATTAACTAAATAACTATAATTTGTCCATTTGTTTTCAATATTGTTTTCAAAAATCCCTTCTTTCATATTAGTTTCCTAATAAGTTCTCAAGGATTTAGTATCATTTTGTTTTTAACCCCTAATAAGCTATCAAGGATTCACTACCTCCCAATTGCCACATATCTAGTTGTATCCTTAGCTTTTGCATATTTTTGGGAGGGTTGAACTTGTTTGTTTTCTACTCCCATGTTTGTATTTTTCTTCTTTCTTTGTTTGCTTCCTATTTGAGTCCATTATCCTTCTAGATCCTCTTCATTATTTGGTGATCCAAAAGTTAAAAGAGCCAAAGAATATTTCATCTCATTACTTTCATTGGATCTTACTTTCAATGTGCCTTCTTCAGTTTTATCCAGACAATTTAAAAGTTTAGTTCCTACATCAGGGGAAAGTGAAAACTCTCCTTTTTCCATATCCTCAAATGAACATATCCTAACTTTTTTCTTCCATGAATCTAAGTGGGTATTCACCTATTCTATTGGGATAGAAATAACCCATTCCCCCAAGTGCTCTTTTGACTCTTTCACCATAGAATTTTTTGGTTGAGATCCTTTTCTTTGATATTCCCTAATACGGGTAGCCAATTCCACACTAAGATTTATCTCTTGGAGAGGGTAGTGTTAAGTGTTGGCATAGCTAATGCAGTGATGGTAAGTGAGTTTTGGAGATATCATGATGTAGATTTGATTATAGGATGATCATATATTATGTTGTCATTGACGTCAACTATTGACTTTGTGTTCTTAGTATGTTGCCAAGCATAGTTGTGATCAATGATGAGTTGCAGTGAGTTTCAATGGTTTCTAAATTTATGGGAGACTTAGGTGTGTCTCTAGAAGTCTAATGCATGACCTCTATAGCTTAAGTGATCTTATGAGGAAGTTATGATTAGTTGAAGTATAACAGTGTAGCTGCTAGAATAGTTAACGATAGGTGATAAATGATTTGAATTTCCTATCAAATCTTTGTTATATCTTATGGTGCGGTCACAAGAAATGGTGGTCAACAATGTTCAGATGCTACATTTGCAACTGCAACTAATTTGAGTGACCGGTGTGAAGGATAGATGATCGGTGAGAAGAGATGAAGTTGTTATTAGGTTATAAAGTTTGTGTTCTTGAGTGATAGTTGATAAATATTTAATCGGTGATCAGTGTTGAGGTTGTGATGGAATCGATTGAGCCAGTCATAATTTGGTGACATTTTTTCATGATTGGAGGTGATGATCTAACATCCCATTGTTTGATGCTAGCATGTGGAGAATATTTTTGAGGAAGCTTGTGTTTCGTCAAAACATGTTTGAATCCTTGACACAAAATTTTATGCAAATTTTTGTATTGGATGATGTGGTTTTGGAAATATGTTTTGTGTATTTAATTTTTTTGTGGCACGTTGGATTTGAGCGGGATATTTGAAATTCTATTTTAGGGGTTGATCAAGGTGGTCGACTCAAAAGTTTAGTATATATTGGATGAAATTGAAGACTATATGTGTTGATCGTGTGTTAGACAAGTGTGGTGAAAAGTGTGAGTTGAGATCAAGCCAGAGAAAATTTAAGTATACTGAAAATAGATTGTGTGCTTCACTGGATTTGATCAAGCATAGGTAGTGATATTTTACAAATCATTGTTTTTGTTATTCCCTAACAATTGCAATAGGGAAAATCCCTTAATAGGGTAGATCCTAACAGATCTTTGTTGTAAATGTTCTAACAAGGTGAAACTTTGGCAATTTTTTAAAGTCCTCTAACAAGGCTACTCTTAATAGGGTTAATTTTCTAACAAGCCTAAGGAAAATCCCTTAATTGGGTAGCACCTAATAGTGTTGTTGTAAAATCCTAACATGGTTAAGCTCCTCATAGGGTGTACTTTAGAAGAGTACATAATTTAGTGCATACTAATCCCCACCATAGTTTTTTACCTATTTGGGTTTCCATGAGATAAATTTGTGTGTTAAATGTGTGGATGGACTTGCATGTTTACGGTTTTCATTTTTTGAGTATATGGTTAATCTTGTGAATGGTGGTTTAAGTATAAGAAGTTATAAAGATTGGATTATTTGGTACATTACTGATTCACCCCCCACGCTCTTAGTAATCTGATCTTAGCACTAAAAATTGGTATCATAGCTTTGGTACTCTGTTGTGGTGAAGCTTAACAACTTGGGGTAAAGATCCAAAGATGATGAGAAAGGAAGGTCCTAAATTCACAATAGAGAACTACTCAATTTGGCGTGGTTGGATGAAGCTCTATCTTAAAGGTATGGGTGATCAGTATTGGGATCATGTGCTAAATAGGTATACTATCCCTTCAGGAACCCTGACTGTAGATCATCTAAAGGTAAGACAAGAACATACTACTACTATGGAAGCTGTTGCTAGTACTCTTTCAGATGAAAAATTTATTGGTGTCAAAGACATGGATATTGCTAATGAGATGTGGGAGAAGTTGAGGACTGTCCATGGTGGTGATCCACATGTGCAAAAGGAAAATTTTGGTAGTTTGAAAGGAAAATATAATGATATGAGGATGCAAGAAAATGAGAACATTGAGGAATATAGTAAGAGAATAAAAGAAGTTGTTGTTGTTATCCAAGGTGCTGGTGGTAATATTCCTGAGGAGGATGTAGTAAGAAAAATGTTAAGAAATATATCACCTTAGTATTATATTAAGGTTTTATCTATTCAAGAGCTCAGATCTCTAGGAACTTTTGTTGTTACTCTTGATGCATTAATAGGGAAATTAACTGCATTTGAGTTAAGAAATTATGATAATATTGGTGCAGGGGCTCCATGGCAAGAAAGCACACTTTGGGGTAATTTGATGATCCAAGGGAAAATGTAGTTTATTAAGACCTATAAGATCCCTTAATGATGTAATTGTGGCCATTAGTTCCATTTTGATGTAATTAAGTCAAATATGTAATGGAAAATGCAATAAAAATGTAATATGTCCTAGAAGTCCTGGTAAAGGACTTAGGACCAAATTTGATGTAAGGGTGGCCAATAGTGCCAAAAGGGATCTAAGTTTATTAGTGAGGTCAATTATATATTATAAGAAATAAGAAATTTATTGGGATAGATTTTAATATGTTTTTAATAATAAAATGTTATAGCTTGTAAGTTGGAAATTCAAATATTTGAACTCCAATGGTTAGATGCATTTAGGTGGGAAAATGAGTTTAGGGGATTAAAACACTTTGTAACCACTTGGGTTTAGTTGTGGAAGTTTCCAACCATCTTATAAACACCCTTGAATTCTTGGGAGATGATATGGTACAGACTGGTGAAGGAGAATGTATGAATTGTCTCAAAAATGCAATAACATTTCATAATTTCATAACTTCCTTTGTATATTTTGATCTCTTATTGTATTTTCTTCATTTTTTATTGCTGAAATTTATTGAAGGATGTATTTCAAGTTCTTTTTATTCAATTTAAGGGATTTTTTCATTGAATTTTCTGTCACATAGCATAAGTGTTGTAGATAGTCACTTTTCACATTGTTTTCTTAAGTAAAATGGTGTAACCATCCCCTTTCTATTCTAACTATGACTTGGGGATGGATTATTAACTTGTAACATATGTAATTATGCATAATAATGTAGGAATAAGTCAGATAATGTAGGTAATCATCTATTTGGGCAAGATGGAGTGCTTGGGTGCATGAAAATGCATGGAAAATAATGTCATAAGTGTAGAAGCAGAAGATCTAACTTAATGAGGGCATGTTTTTGTGTGAAATAGAAAAATAAAATGTCAAATAAGTGGTGAATCCTGAAGGACGGGTTTTGGAAGTGAGTGGAAGGGTAAAAACTAGAATGCCCTAGTTTTTGGAGCAATTTGGTGAGGGTATGGTAGAAACCCCATTGGGAAACTTTCTATTGACAAAATAATATGATAATCGTTAGTTTTGGGTCATGATAAGACTTTGTTCCAATTGGTATAATGGGGAAGAAGACAAAAATGGTACTTCCTTTGTAAATTTATACATTTAGCCCTCTTGGGAAACCGAGGACATCCTTTTTTTGGGATAGATGGCCCAAAGTAACCATATCTAAGTTTTGGATATGTGATATAAGGGGTTAATGGGTATTCTATAAACCTATTGTGTTCTGGAATGTGTTTGGAAGAATATGGAGTTAAGTGGGCAGTTATGTCATTGTTGGGTTACAAGAGCTTAGGCCTAATAAGAGTGATTTAAAGATGAGAGTGTTGGGTGGGATTACTGACCTTATAACCTTTTGAAACTATTTTTGATAGACCTAAAGAAGTACTTGGAACCATTGTGGGCATTGGATAAATTCTTGGTTGGATTTTGGGACCCTTTGATCCTTTATTGTACTTCATCTTTAGGAGAGGTTGGGAACCTTGTATTTCCCTTATAAGTCTATTCTTTCTTTGCAACCTTGATCGAATCAATAACCACCATATCACTCTACATCAATAGTATGCCAAACATTGAAGCTGCTTTCAAGTCATCATTGACTCTTGCACCATCTAGGAAAGGAAATGAGATATCTAATAATTCTTCAGCATGTTACTCTAATGATTATGAATCTATCTTTTATTAAGAAAGAGAACATTAAGAATTGGAAGATTTATTTTCTAGAATAATGCCTAGAGGAAAAGGTAAATATAAGGGTAAGTTTCCTTTGAAGTTCTTTCCATGTAAAAAAATTGGACAAATTGCTTCTAGATGACCTGACAATGACAGGAAGGAAAAGACAAGAAGATTCAAGGATAAGAGTAAGGAAGCATGCTACCTAGCTGAGGAAGGTATTATCGATGAGGAATATGAAGGAAGAGATGAAGAACATATTATGTTTGTTGCAGTAAAGGAATAACCCATAGAGAAAGGTGAGAAAGATTTGGTTTCTAACATGAATCACAGTGGTAACTGGATTATTGATAGTGGGTGTAACCATCACATGACCAATGATAAAAGAAAATTCATAAAGTTGGAAGAATGTGATGGAGGATCGGTAATATTTGGGAATGATGCTCCCTCTCTAGTAAAAGCTAAAGGATATATTACTTTTAATGATAAAAAAATTTGTGATGACATTTACTGGGTTGATGATCTGAGATACAATTTGGTAACAGTTTCTAAGTTGAATAACAAAGATTTTAGAATGGAGTTCAATGGAGGTATATGCAGGATTATTTGGAAATCAAGAGAACTGATTGCTACCAGTGAACAAACTAGAGGTAACTTGTTCCATTTGAATTCTAATATTAAGAGTTGTCTTATTTCTAAGGTTAAACATTGTTGGTTATGGCATAAGTGGTTTTTTCATGTAAATTTTGATAACCTTATCAAAGTTAATAAGAGGAAGATAGTGAGAGGTTTTCCTAACCTAGTGAAACCAAACAATGCAATGCGCAAATAATGTCATCTTGCAATGTTAACTAGTTCTAGTTTCATCAGTAAAAATTCTTCTTCTAAAAGTATTTTAAATCTGGTTCATATTGATTTTTGTGGTCCAATAAGAACTTGGAGTTACTATGGTGATAGATATTTCATGTTGCTTGTTGATGATTATTCTAGAATGATGTGGGTTATATTTTTAAGAGATAGATCAGAAGATTTTCACATGTTCAAGATTTACAAAGCTAGAGTGGAGAAGGAGACCAGTAAGACCCTAAAATGTCTTAGATCTAACCAAGGAGGTGATTTTACTTCACATGAGTTTACTATATATTGTGAAGAACAGGGAATTAAAAGCCATATGTCAACTCTTAGAACACCTTAGTAGAATGGTATTGCTGAAAGAAGAAATAGGTCTATCATTGATTTTCCAGGACATTAATGATGTTGATTAATTGATTAATATCTGATGGAGATGATGAAGACCGAGTGATACAGAGTATCATGATTGTAGAAATGGTTAGACTAGTTATTGTTTTGTCATTGATGTCAAGCAATTGATAAATTGATTTTTATTATGTTACTATAGCTTAAGAGGAGAAGTTAAATGGGTGACAATATAGATCATACAATGATGATATAGTTTTTTTCTACTATATATTTGATTTTATCAAATTGGTACATTTTATTGATCGAGTACAGAACTGCAATGAATTAAAGTTATGATTGAAAGAGTTACTTTACCGACCTAGATTGAGTTAGTCGGTAAAATTTTATGTGAGTCAGTTACAGTTACCAAGCACCAAGCACCAAAGATCAGTTAGACACTGAGTAGTGAAAGAGTCTATTACCGATTTGCAAATCAGGTTTTATCAAGTACAGAATACTTGTTAGAATAACTGAAAAGGGGGGGGGGGGGGGGGAATCAGNGGGGGTAATCAGTGGCTTCAAAAATTAATCCAATAAACCAGCCAAAAATTTATATCTGAAATATAAACCTCAAGTTATCTTCAGTCCTACAAGGTGTATTCCTTTAAATAATCTTATCAAATAACTACTTCTCGGAGTTCACTATCAAACCTTATTCTTAAGATTTACCGAATAGCAGTCTAGCCTTTACCAAAATACAGTAAATAACTTAGTGTTTACAGATCAATCCTATTTTAGTAATGAGTAAATAAAAACATCAAAGAAATGAATCATAAACACATTTGACACATGGATTTTTAACATGGAAGCCCTATTAGGGGAAAAACCACTTGAGACCGGTAACCCAAAATTTTCACTCTTCTGAAGTGAGCTGGGTGAAGAGTCAACCCTGTTAAAGATTACAAACACACTGTTAAGTGCGATATTGTTAGACAATTTAAATATAATAGTTTGTCACTTTATATATGGTATTTCACTATGCTATATTTATGAGAAAACTTTTGATACTCCTTTAGATGTATCTCAATATATAAAGGATAGTTAAATCCTTCTCGGCTAAGAGACTTTCTGATCCAATGGTTAAATTGAAATAGTAAATGATCTGTTCATAAATAAAACTTAGACTTGCAGATGTTCAAATCTATTGTAAGCTCATAATACCTTTCTGATCAATGTTTCCCTTTTGTTCCTTTGCTCCACTTATTTTTGCTCGGTGATGCTGTTGCTTCTCTGTTTCTCGGTGTGCACAAAAATCTTTAGCTCTATTCTTCAACTTGTTTGATCAGGACTGTATGAAAACTTCTTTCTTCACCAATGTTCTCTTCAACATATTCTTCTATATTGACCCCTAATTCATAATGAATTAGATTTTCTTTCTTATAAACATGATTTCACCATTTATAGGTCTTTGTCTTTCTTTTTCTTGACGTGATTCAAAAATCTCGCCATTCTTGCTTTAAAGCTTGCTTTAGTTTTATCTCGCATATTTCTCTTTGATAACTGGAATAAAACTATCTTTAAATCTCTAGCTTATCTATAGATTTTAACTTGTCAATGAAAACAGTGTGATCAACTAGTTAACTCCATATTTAGCTCATGTTGGCTATGTATTTTGTCATTTTTGAACTTCAGTTCTTATCAGTATTTAACTCCTTGTTTGTTCGGTCTTGACTTAAATTGTCCTCAAGCATCTCTATCTGTCAGGGTTGTCTATCCGTTGGGCAACACTATGATATTTATTTTCACTTAGGTATCACTTAGGTTCTTCTTAGTAATTCTTGCTCAGGTAAATTGCGCAGGCATCACTGTGACTTTTCTCTCGGGTATCTCTATCCATCGGTGTGCACTGTCCATCTGTGTTTGTTGTCACATGGTGTATACTAAAATTTTACACATTAATGATAACATAACCTTTATTTATTTGGTTCTTTGAATTATTTGACTACATGTGTATAACCAATTAGATTATATCAAGTTGACATCAATGACAATACAATACAATAATTGATTTAATGTCTTGCATTAACTTTCTGCAACTCGGTGATTATCAACTTAACATCTTCAAACATTTAATCAGTTATAGCTCATCAATCTCACCCTTTGGCATTGATGGAAAAATACTACATTACTACTAATACAATATGAAATATATCAGTTGTAGTTCATCAATCTACCAAAATTATTGTTCTATAACCAATACAAATGTATGGCTCTCAGTAAGCTTTTCTAGCTTAGATTTGATTCTTGTAGAGTACTTTATTCAATATTCATTCTCTCCCTTAGATGGATGTTCCTTTGAATCTTTCTCTGATGTTTTGTCTCACTTTGACTGTTCCTCTCCTTGATGATTCTATTCATATCTCTTTTTCCTTTGACAACAATAAATAATATACTTTCTCCCTTTGAGTCATCTTTCCCTTAGGATACTTCTCTCCCTTTGAATGATTATGATGGATATTTCATATGGATATATAATCTCTCAAGTCATCTCTCCCTTTAACAGTAATGCCAAACTATATCCTTCCTCCTTTTTATAATATACTCCTTGAATTTCCCTTTCCATCAACAGTACAATGACTCTGGTGTTTGGTGCAGATAAGTACCTTTCTATGTACTGATGTATCTTTGCAGTCCATCTTCTTTGCTTGCATCAACATGAATGATCTTCTAATTGTGTGTAGGCTGATGCAGCCTCATAGTCATCTTAGTGACTAATAGACAAGGGTTAGACCCCTAGTGTTTTTCACAAGTACTCAAATGCATCTTTAGGCAATGGCTTGTGAATATGTTTGCTAATTGTTCCTTGGATTGAACATATTCCAATATCACCTCTTTCTCTTGCACTTTTTCTCTTAAGTAATGATACTTGATAGAAATATGCTTAGTCTTAGCATGCATGATAGGGTTCTTTGGTTTGTTTATTGCATTGGTATTATCACAATAGATAATCACAGGTTAAAGAATTTTAATATTCATACCTTCTAGTAATTGCTTGATCCATGCAATGTTAGAGAAATTTTTAGTAGAAACCACATATTCTACCTCTATAGTAGATTGTGAGATGAATCCTTTCTTCTTACTTGTCCATGTGACAAGTCTGTCACCCATGAAGAATGCTCCTCCTATTGTTCTCTTCTTGTCATCTAAGTTTCCAGCCGAATCAACATATGTATAGACTTGAAGCTAAAATTTTCCTTCTCTTTTATACCATAAGCCATAGTCTTCTGTATTCATTTGATATCTTAGAATTCTTTTGACAATAGTCATGTGTGATTCCTTGGGATTAGCAGAGAATCTTGCAACTATCACAACTGCATGTGCTATATCTGGTCTAGTATGAACAACATACATTAGTTTTCCAATCATAGATCTATATAGGGTCTGATTTACCTCATTTGAATTATCTTCCTTTGTCATCTTGCATCCGGTAGTCATAGGTGTTCCAACTGATTTGGAATCTTCCATATTGAATATCTTGATAACTTCTTTGATGTATTTGGATTGTGTGATATAGATTCCTACATCCTATTGAAGAATCTGTAGACCAAGAAAGAATTTGATCTCCCCAAACATTGACATCTCAATCTCTTTTCTCATTTCATTAGCAAATTATTTTCATAATATATCATTACCCCAAATATGATATCATCAACAAATATTGCAGAAACCAAAATGTTATCATCAAAATCTTCTTTTAAATACAAATTACTATTTCACTTGTTCTTAAAAATCCAATACTTATGAGATATGAGTGAATTCTTTCATACCAGGATCTCGGTGCTTGTTTCAATCCATACAAGCTTTGTGTAGACTACAAACCATGTTTCTCTTGTTAGGATCAACAAACCCTTCTGGTTGTTTAATGTATACCTCTTCTTCTAGTATTTCATTTAGGAATGCAGATTTGACATCCATTTGCTATACCTTGAATCCTTTAAATGCAACATAAACAAGTATAATTATGACTCCTTCTAGTCTAGCAATGGGTGCAAAGGTTTATTCATAGTCAATACCTTCTTCTTGTGCATATCCCTTGCATACTAATCTTTCTTTTCTCCTAGTGACTTCTCCATTCGCATTCAGCTTATTTCTGAATATACATTTGGTACCAATGACATTCTTGTCATCCGATCTAGGTACTAATGTCCATGTTCTATTCTTCTCAATATTTTCTATCTCTTCAGTTAGATCACTAACCCATTCTTCATTTTCAAGTTCATTATTAACAGATTTAGGCTCAAAATCACAAATTAAACATCTAGTGTTTAGTGACTTACTTCTTGTTCTCATTCCGGCCTTCTTTTCTCCTATGATCTAGTTCTATGGATGGTGTCTTCTGACATACTTGAAAAGTATAGGTTCAACTCTTTGTTCATCATTCTGATCATCATCTTGACCTTAATTCTGATCTCCATCACTTGAAACATCATTTTGAGCAATTTCCCAATTCTCGGTATTTGCAGCCTAATGCTCGGGTGCATTGTTATGTTGCTCGGGAGAGATATACTGTTTCTCGAGTAGAGTGTCAGGTTATTCACTATAGACAAAAATGTTTTAGTCTTCCAGTTCTTTTCTTCTTTCCTTTTCATTTTTCTCTGCAAATTCATCTACTCTGACATTTGCACTTTCAATTATTTTTTTAAAGGATTTGTTAAGACATTTATAAGCATTTCTTTTGGTAGAATACCATAAAATATTCCTTCTTCACCTTTGGAGTCAAGTTTTCCATTTCCATCATCTTTCAAAATATAACATTGACTTCCAAAAATTATGAAGTAACTTACATTGGGTGTGTATCCATACCATAGCTCATAGGATGTCTTATTGGTGTCTTTCTTCAATTGAACTCTGTTCAATGTGTAGACAGCAGTACTAACAGCTTCCCTCCAAAATTTTTGAGTGATGCCTTTTTCAATCATCAGTGTTCTTGCACAATCAACAATGGATCCGTTCCTTCTTTCAACAATCCCATTTTTCTATGGTGTTCTTGGTGCAGAAACTTGTCTTTGAATTCCATGATCATTACAAAAGTTAGTGAATTGATTAGAAATAAATTCTCCTCCTCTATCCGATCTTAATAATTTTAGTTTGTTACCACTTTGTTCTTCTACAATATCTTTATACAATTTAAACATCTTGAATGCTTCTAATTTCTCTTTTAAGAAATAACTGTCATCATTCTAGAATAATCATCAACAAAGAGAATGAAGTATCTATCACCATAGTAACTCTTTGTTCTCATTGGTCCACATAGATCAATATGGACTAATTCTAGAATGACACTAGATGTATAGGTTTTTCTCTTGAAACTAGACTTTTTCATTTTACCTTTTTGACAATTCTTACACATGACATGGTCAGGCTTTGACATGCTTGGTAAGCCTCTTACTTTCCTTTTATTTCTTATCCTAATCATGTTGTCAAAATTTACATGACATAACCTTTTATGCCACAACTATATGTCTTAGTTTCTATCCATTAAAAAAGTGGTATTAATATCATCAAGATAGAATAGGTTACCTTTTTTCTGTTCACCAGTTATGATCAACCTTCCTAATTCATTAAAGATATTTTCCTTTTTGTTCTCAAATGAAACTTGGTGACCTATGTTATTTATTTGTGAAACACTCAATAGATTATAGTTAAGTCCTTTTACCCAGTATGTATTTTCACATTTGATCAGATTATTTAACATTATGGTTTCTTTACCTTCAACCAAATAGGGTGATTCATTACCCATTCTTACTGATCCACCATTATAATACTCAAAATTTTCAAACTTTTCCTTATCTACAGTCATGTGGTGAGTACATCCACTATCAATAATCTAGACATCATTTTTACTAACCTTAGATATGAGTGCAGTCTCAACATACCTTTCCTCTTCATCTGAATCATCCTTCATAGTAACAAATACCACCTCAATATCTTCATTAGATTTGGTGTCAGTATTCTTAGCTTTGTTCTCAGCCAAGTAACAAGCTTTCTTTCCTTTTTCCTTGTAGTCTCCCTTGTCTCTTCTATCAGATTGTTGGTTGCTTTAGTAATCTCTGTCATCACTTCTGTCAAACTTATTTTCATATGATCTGTCACTATTTCTATCTTCTTTTCTTTTGTTAGGACATCTAGCAGCAAAGTGTCCAATCTCTTTACAATTAAAACACACAAGTGGTAATTTACCTTTGTATCTACCTTTGCCTCTCTGCAATCTTCTAGCCATTAGTGCTTCAATCTCATCAATTTCTTGGTCATCACTATCACTTTCACTATCATTCCTCATAGTGTGTTTATGGCTTGACTTAATTATTTTCAAAGAAGATTTGAATGCAAACTCAATAGATGGTAAGACACTGCTATCAAAGTTATTCATCTCAAATTAAATGAGTCTACCAACCAAACTATCTAGAGTGACATTGTTATTTTCTACTGCTCTCATTTCTTGTATAGCATAAATAGGCAATAAGGTTCTTAGGATTTTACTTCAGATGGCATTGACTACCTCTTTGATTCTGCAGCTATACTGAGTGGTGTTTTCTCCTTCTTTCATTCTTAGGTCATCAAACCTTCCTCGTAGGCTTTCTGCCTTAGCTCTTAGCACATTAGCATCTCCTCCATGTACTAACTTCAATTTGTCCCACATTTTCTTTGCAGAGGTACATGTTTTGACATCTTCAAATTTAGCATCTGAGAGTGGGGAAGAAAGTTCTATCATCATAGAATTGTGCTCATGCTTTTCTCTCAATTGATCAAGCATGTGAGGTCTTATAAGAAACACATATTCAGTATCCAAGTATTAAGTAACATCATTTCCAATACCTGATAGGTGGAGTCTTATCCTTCTTTTCCATGATACAAAGTTGTCTTTGCTTAACTTAGGCACATCCCATTTTCTTATCTTGTGATCTTTACCGTAGGTCTTGAAACCTTCCTTTTAAGAACACAAACTCTAATACCAATTGTTAGAATACCTCATAAATTAATCCAATAAACTAGCCAAAACTTTATATCTCAAATACAAACCTCAAGTTATCTTGAGTCCTACAAGATGTATGTCTTTAAATAATATTATAAAATAACTAATGCTTGGAGTTCACTGTTAAACCTTACTCTTAAGCTTTACCGAATAGCAGTCTAGCCTTTACCGAAATACAGTAAATAAAATAGTGTTTACCGATCAATCCTATTTTAGTAATGTGTAAAGCAAAAAATCAAAGAAATGAATCATAAACACATTTGACACATGGATTTTTAACGTGGAAACCCTGTTAGGGGAAAAACCACTTGGGACCGGTATCCCAAAATTTTTACTCTTATGAAGTGAGCTCGGTGAAGAGCCAACCCTATTAAAGGTTACAAACACACTATTAAGAGGGACCTTGTTAGAGGATGTAAATAAAATATTTTGTCACTTGATATTTGGCATTTCACTATTCTATCTTCATGAGAAACCTTTTGATACTCCTTGGGATGTATCTCAATATATAAGGGATAGTTAAATCCTACTCAGTTAAGAGACTTTCTGATCCAATGGTTAAACTGAAATAGTAAATGATCTATTCATAAATACAAGTTAGACTTATAGATGTTCATATATATTATAAGCTCATAATACCTTTCTGATCAATGTTTCCCTTTTTTTCCTTTTCTCTACTTCTTTCTTCTCGGTGATGTTGTTGCTTCTCTGTTGCGAGGTGTTCGCAAAAATCTTTAGCTATGTTCTTCAGCTTGTTTGATTAGGAATGTATGAAGACTTGTTTCTTCACTAGTGTTCTCTTCATCGTCTTCTTCTTTATTCACCCCTAATTCATAATGAATTAGCTTGTCTCTCTTATAGACATGATTTCATTGTTTCTAGGTCTTTGTATTTCTTGTTCTTGATGTGATCCAGAAATCTCGCCTTTCTTTCTTTAAAGCGTGCTTTAGTTTTATCACGCAGATTTCTCTTTGATAACTAGAATAAAACTATCTTTAAATCTCTATCTTATCTGAAGCTTTAACTTGTCGATGAAAAAAATGTGATCAACCAGTTAACTACATATTTACCTCATGCCAGCTAAGTCTTTTGTCATTTCTAAACTTCAGTTGTTATCGGTGTTTAACTCCTTGTTTTCTCGGTCTTGACTTCAGTTGTCCTCGGGCATCTCTGTCTGTCGGGGTTGTCTGTCTATTAGGGTTGTCTATCCATCGAGAAACACTGTTATATTTATTTCCACTCAGGTATCACTTAGGTTCTTCTTGGGTAACTTGCTCGAGCATCACCATGAATTTTCTCTCGGGTATCTCTATCTGTCGATGTTTACCGTCTGTCGGTGTTTGTTGTCACATGGTGTATACTAAAATTTTATGCATTAATGATAACATAACCTTTATTTATTTGGTTCTTTGAATTCTTTGACTACATGTCTATAACCAATCAAATTATATCAGTTGACATCAATGATAATACAATACATTAACTGGTTTAATGTCTTGCCTTAACTTTTTACAACTCGGTGATCATCAACTTAACATATTAAAACATTCAATTAGTTATAGCTCATCAATACTGATATTAAATAATGATAAAATTGAATTTAATGCAAATCAATGATGAGATAGATGACTAAATGAACTAAATGAAGTTTTTTACATGATCTACGAACGGGAGAAGATCTAAGGTGAAGATCAAGTGGTTAAATAGAATTATGAGAATTCCAAGAAAAAGGTACAAGTTCTGAGGTAAAAGTGAGATGGTTTACCGAGTTGAGAAATATGAAGAAGATGATTGAACGACTGAGCAAAAATAAAGGAAAATCAAATTAATGAGATTAAGAGGCAAAAGTATGTCTATATAAAGGATGAGTAATATAGAGAGTGTATGCTACTGTAAAATTGAATAGAGAAGGAGAATAAGTTGAAGAACAACATTTACCAAGTAGAAAAAAGAAAAAGAGATTGAATAATATATAGTCTAAGAAAGAGATAAATGGATTATGTGATGCCATTATTTTATTTAGCAAAAAGGATCTGAAACAAGCAAAGGTAGTTGCTATATTTATATAGATCAAAGTTTATTGCTGCTTATTAATATTTGTATTAGAGAAATCTCTTATCCGAGTGGATTTAATAGTTCTATTTATAAAACCTAGACTTAGGTGACATTCTAAAAGAGTTTTTAAAGACCTCTAACAAGGCCACTTCTAACAGGGTGAAGATCTTAATAGATCTGAGGTGAATCCCCTAACAGGATCACATTTAGAAAATGTGTTTGTAATCTTTAACATGATAAGATCTTAACCGAGCATACTTTAGAAGGGTACATTTTTATTGTGGATTACAATTCCCATAGAGGTTTTTCCCAAATTGGGTTTCCTCATTAAATATGGTGTCAATGAGTTAAATATGATGTTTACATGGTTAATCTGATGCTGCTAAGTTTGAATGATTGATTTACATATATGAGGTGTATTGTTGCTTATGTTATTGAGTTATTTGGTCAATTGGTTATTTACTGTATTTAGCATTACCGAGTGAATCAACGAGTTAAGTTTTAAGTGTTCAAGTTTTTATTTTCTTGATTCACCCCCTCCCCTCTTAGTGGGACCAACAATTGGTATCAGAGCATAGTTACTCTGAAGAGATAATTTTAAAAGGACTTGATTTGAGTTCTAAAGATGTATAAGAGGGAAGCACCAAATCTAAATAGGAATCATTTCTCTACATGGAAAAGTAGAATGAGGTTGCATGTGTCTGGAGTAGGATAATATGGACTTCACTTTCTTGATAATGAATATGTAGCACCAACTACTGCACCTATGACTATCAGTGAGAAAAGATAGAAACAGGAACACACACAAGTTATGATTGAGATTGCTTGTACACTTACCGACCAGGAATATGATGAGCTTGATGGCTGCACTACTTCAAAAACAATGTGGGATAATCTTATTTTTACCTATGGTGGAGATCAGGATGTTCAGAAGGCTAAAAAAAAAAGCTTTAGAGGAAAATTTGACTCTATGAGGATGAAGGAAGGAGAGAACAAAATACAATATAGTACAAAACTTAAGGAGATAGTTAATTCTATCAAAGGAGCTATTGGTATCATAATAGAGGATGATGAAACAAGAAAATATTGAGAACCTTGCTACCGAGTTATGCTATCCCTGTATCTTCTATACAAGACCTAAGATCTATACCCCAAATGAATATTTCACTAGATTTTACTATTGGTAAGTTAAATGCATTTGAGCTAACTGATTTTGAAAATAGTATGCCTTCTACTTCTAAGATTGAATCTGCATTTAAGTCTACTTTAAAGATTGGAAAAGCTAGGGAAGCTGCAACTAGAGATGGATATTTGAGCAGTGCTAGTGAGAAATTGTAAAGTTGCACTAAAGGACTTGAAGAGTTATTTACTGAATGTGATGAGAATGAAAGAGAATTTGAAGCTTTGTTGGATGGGAGGCTACAAAGAGGCAAGGGAAAATAATGAGGTAAGTTACCCTTGAAATGTTTTAATTGTGACAAAATTGGTCACTTTATATCTAACTATGCAAAGAAAGATAAGGAAGAAAAGAAAGATAACAGAGATAAGGATAAAAGAGAAAATAGATTCAGGAGATACAGAGACTACAAAAACAAAGGTAAGAAATATTGTCATATTGCTAATGAAGGACTAAGAAATGATGATTATTTTGATAGTAATGATGAGAAATAAGTTGTTTATGTTTCTATAAAAGATGATTCTGATGAAGAAGAACCTAGAGCCCTAATATCACAAGTAAGTAAGAATGAAACATGCATTATCGATAGTGGTTGTTCACATCACATGACTGGTGACACACTTAAGTTTATTTCTTTGGAAAAGCATGATGGAGGTTATGTTAGATTTGATAATGATGATCCAAACCCTGTGAAAGGAGAAGGATCTATAATTCTACTGAATAACACAAGATGTGATCATGTTTATTGGGTTGAAGGATTAAAGTATAATCTGTTGAGTGTTGCACAACTAAATAATATAGGTCACCGTCTAGAATTTTAATATGGAAGGGTGAAATTATTTGATGAGAAGAGAAATTTGATTGCTATTGGAGAGAAATATAAAGTTAATTTATTATATCTTGATACTTCTATGAAGAGTTTCCCATTTTCCAAAGTCGAAGATGTTTGGTTATGACACAAAAGGCTTTGTCATGTTAATTTTGACAACTTAATCAATGTGAACAAGAGGTTTAGAGTAAGAGGACTACCGAGACTTCAAAAAACTAGAGAATGCTATGTGTAGAGAATTTTAGATGGGTAAGATGAATAAACCTTGTTTTGCTAGAAAGACTTATGTTACACAAGGAATTTTGGATTTAGTTCATACTGATTTATGTGGATGCATGAGGACTTAAAGTTATTATGGAGACATATATTTTATTTTATTTGTGGATGATTATTATAGAATGATGTATGTAATATTTTTAAAAGAAAAATCTGAAGCATTTCAAATGTTTAAGTTCTATAAGGCCCAAGTTGAAAAAGAAACTAGAAGACAGTTCAAATGTCTGAGATCTGATAGAGGAGGTGAGTTGTCAGTGTCAATAACACCACAGTAGAATGGGATTACTGAGAGGAGAAATAGATCCATTGTTGATTGTGCTAGGACACTGATGATTGAAAAATGAGTTTCACAGAACTTCTGGAGAGAAGATGTAAGTACTGTTGTTTATACATTGAACCAAGTACAAATGAAGAAAGGTACCAACAAGACACCTTATAAAATATGGTATGATCACAAACCTAATGTTAGTTACTTTAAATTTTTTGGGATCAAATGTTATATTATGAAAGATTATAGAGAATGAAAGTTTGATTCAAAAGGAGAAGAAGGGATATTCTTAGGGTGTTCTATGAGGAATAAAGCTTAAAAATGTTTGAACAAGGTTACTAACAAAATGGTGGAAAGTGAAAATGTAAGAATTGATGAATTTGCATAAAGGAATGATGAGGATAGTAAGAAGGAACGTGAAGATTATAAGAAGTTTGTATATATACAACATGATGCCCCTGATACCTTATCAAGAGCACCTACTAAGGAGTAAGATTAAAAAGGAGTTCCACAACCAAATATTGATATTGAAGAACCGAGAGCTATCGAGTCTATTTTTGAAAAGTATGTGAGAAGGCACCATTCCCTGAGAAAGATTATTGTAAATAAGGATGCTGGAGTGATGACTAGAAGCAAGGTAAGAGACAATACATGTTTGATATCTACATTTGAGCCTAAGAGAGTTAAGGGCACACTAGATAATGAAGATTGGATGAAAGCAATGAAAGAAGAGTATGATCAAATTGAGAAGAACAAGACATGGACATTAGTACCTAGGCCCAAAGACAAAAATTTTATTGGTACTAAATGGATTTTCAGAAACAAACTGAATGAGCATGGAGAAGTTATCATAAATAAAGCTAGATTGGTTTGCAAAGGTTATGCACAAGAAGAAGGAATTGACTATGGAGAGACTTTTGTACCTGTTTCTAAACTGGAAGGAGTTAGAATAATTGTAGCATATGTTTCTTACAAAGGATTCAAGGTATATCAGATGGATGTTAAGTCTACATTTCTTGATTGGATACATGAAGAAGAAGTATACATAGAGCAACCTGAAGGATTTCTTGAGAACACAAACAATAAAAAGCTATGTAAGTTACATAAAGCTTTATATGGTTTGAAACAAGCACCCCGATCATGGTATGGGAGATTGCACTCTTATATGATCAAAATAGGATTTCAAAGAACAAGTGATAACAATAATGTTTACTTGAAATGTGACAGTGATAATAAAGTTTTGATTGCTGAAATTTTTGTTGATGATATTATTTTTGGAGGCAATGACACTTTATGTAAAGGATTTGCTGATGAAATGAGAAAATATTTTGAGATGTCAATGATTGGAGAGATTAAGTTCTTTCTAGGTCTATAGATACAATGACTTACTAGAGGAATCTATATTATACAAGCCAAGTATATCTAGGATATTCTTAAAAAAATTTGTATGGAAGATTCCAAACCTGTTGGAAAACCTATGGTTATTGGATGTAAATTATCTAAAGGGGATGAAACATGATAGGTGGATAGCACTCTTTACCAATCCATGATTGGTAAATTGTAGTATGTTGTTCACAATAGACCTGATATAGCATACGTTGTTGGAATTGTTGCAAAATTTCCTTCTAATTCGAAAGAGACACATATGTCTGAAGTAAAAAGAATTTTGAGATACTTGAAAGGCACATAAGAGTTTGGTTTATTATACAGATAAGGAGGTACTTTTGATCTGCAAGTATACATGCAGATTGGGCTAGAAATGTTGATGACAAAAAAATTACTAGTGGAAGCGCATTCTTTCTAGGTGAAAGATTGGTTACATGGTTGAGAAAGAAACAAAGTTGTATTTCACAGTCTACTATCGAGGCTGAATATGTTGTTGTTGTGATGAACTGTGCAAACATAGTATGGATTAAGAAATTACTTGAAGGTATGCACAAAGAGATCATAGATCCGGTTACTATTTTGTGTGATAATACAAGTGATATTAATATATCAAAGAACTTGGTTATGCATTGAAAGACCAAGCACATTTCTATCAAGTATCATTACTTGAGAGAACAAGTTTAAGAGAAGAATGTGAAAATGGAATATGTGAATTCAAAAGAACAATTGGCTAATATCTTTACAAAGTCACTACCTAAAGATGCTTTTGAGTATCTCAGAGGTAAATAGGGGTTCTTCTCCTATCCAATGTTCACTAAGAGCATGATGCATGCTACATCAATTCTATATTTCATTAGAATATTGATTTCTAAATTGATGTTAGTATGACACACTTTAGGTGATTCCTAAAGTTGTCAGGATTTTGTATGAAATATTTTATGAGTACATGTCATGTATAATCCACTACTTGAACAAGTTTTCAGGAGTATGACTTTTAGGCATTGTTGTAAAAGACAGAGAAGAATGAATTGATGACATTTATCTAAAGAGAGATATTGATATTGAGAGAATGAATTGCTAATATTTACTCATGAGGGAGATTCAAATCAGAAATATCAAAGTGAAAATAGATATATCAACTCAGATGGAGTACAATTATGTATTTGAGAGTTGTCATCATCAATTTCTATAACACTGTTATAATGGTTTCCATTAATTCCAAAGAGGAAGATTGTTGATTAACTGATGAATATCTGATGGAGATTATGAAGACCGAGTGATACTGAGTATCATGATTGTAGAAATGGTTAGATCAGTTATTGTTTTGTCATTGATGTCAAGCAATTGATTAATTGATTTTTATTATGTTACCATATCTTAAGAGGAGAAGTTAAATGGGTGACAAATATAGATCATACAATGATAAAGTAATGATGATATAGTTATTTTCTACTATATATTTGATGTTATCAAATCAATACATTTGATTGATCAAGTTAGGAACTACTATGAATTAAATTTATGAATGAAAGAGTTACTTTACCGAGCTAAACTGAGTTAGTCGGTAGAATTTTATGTGACTTGGTTACGGTTACTGAGCATCGAGCACCGAAGATGAGTTAGACACCGAGCAGTGAATGAGTCAATTACCGAGCTGCAGATCAATTTTTACTGAGTATAGTATACTGGTATTAAATAATATTAAATGATGATAAAATTGAATTTAATGCGAAGCGATGATGAGCTAGATGTGGAAATGAATTAAATGAAGTTTTTTACAAGATCTATGAATGAAAAAATTCAATGAGAAGATCTAAGGCAAATATCAAGAAGTTAAACATAATTATGAGAGTTACAAGAAAAAAGGTACAAGTTTCGAGGTAAAAGTGAGATGGTTTATCGATTTTATAAATATGAAGAAGATGATTGAATGAATGAGCACAAATAAAGGAAAATCAAATTAAGGAGATTAAGAGGCAAAATTATGTCCATGTGTGCTAAAATGTTGACACACTTATATGAATCATTCCATCCAAGGTTGCTCAAGAATGAGGCTTCAAATATCAATCCATAGCTCTCTAGTCATGGAGTGCAAAGGTTTGAAATGGAGGCCCTTAGATTTGCCCTAGTTAGTGCCTATGAAAGTACACCATGAAATGAGAGATTCAAATACATGAAATGAGATCTAATCTATATGATTGCAATGCATGAAAGAAAATTAATCTAAATGATAACAATGCATGGCTAAATCTATGAAAGGAAATACAAATGCAAGATTAATCTATAAAAATAAACATGAATCTAATCTACATGAGGAGCCATGAATGCAAGAAAAATGAGACAAGAAGAGAGAAGTTTCAATATCCAAGCTCAAATGCTCAAATCCTGCTCCAAAATTGCTCTTCAAACCTGCAGCATAACAATACTATGAAAAAGTTGATTGATGATTGATGATTGATAATTGATTGATGATTGGTGATTATCAAATGAGAAGGAGAGGTTTCCTTATATAGGAAAGTGAACGATTGAGATTAAGGGGCAAAAATAAATAATCAATGGTTGAGATTAAGAGGCAAAAACCCACCACTTAGGAAGATGTGATGAAAAAGGGATTTTTATTTAATTTATTTCTTTTTTCAACAAATAAAGTGCTTTAAGTGGGGATTTTTATTTATTTAATTAAAA
>MU223800.1:1184716-1225506 GCA_018584345.1 Thuja plicata | reverse complement strand
TTCCTATATAATAAACCCTTCATAACCATTTGAAGGATCCAGGATTTCAAGCTTACAGGCGCCATTACTCTGTCAACATTCAAGCTATCTTGCGATCACACACACACTTTGCAATTATCAAATTCTCAACGCTTCTCAAGTCATAGACGCTGCCCAGCCAATACTAAGCATCAAGAATAGCGTTTCGAAAGGAGTAGAGAGAAACAATAGAAGATTCAAGCATCAAAGGGTTTGCATTCATTTGTCTTCCTTTTTATTATTTGTACATTTTATTGCTCACGTATCTGTTATTCGTTTAGTAGCTATTGCGTACTTGATTTGCATTCACTTGTGAACCTTGGCTACTAACCCCCGCCCTTGGAAAGCTGTGGGAAACCGGAGAGAGAGGCGTACAATAAGCAACACAATAGCCCTTAGATTATGCTACTATCAGTGACATATATGACTTAGCATGAAATATTTGAGTTAAAACAAACTATTTAATCATTAAGCAATGTATATTAACTCTAAAAATGATCATTATAACTATGCATGATAATGAAACTTATGAAGCAATATGAAGCTATGTAAAAATGGATAGCATAACAATGCTTGAAACTCCTTCTAAATATGGGCATAACAATATTACATTCAAAAATTAAGGGCTTATTTGTGCTAAAAAACTCCTTCTATTTATAGAAGAAATGAGGAGAGAGAGGGGGACAAGGTTCATTAATGGAGTTCAAAAACTCATTAATGAAGTGTAAGAGAAATAAATGCCAAAGGCATTGGAGAGGAATGGGCTTAAGGAATCTCCATTAATGAGGCATTAATGAGTGCCTTTAAGAAGCATGGGAAGGGTGTAAGAGGCAAGCTTGAGAAGATGGACTTAGAGAGAGTCAAGCTTGAGAAAGTTGACTTTCTTAAATGGGTTAAGTTCCTAATTACACCTTAATGGAATGTGACATCATTAGGAGGTGGGTTAGAATGAGATTAGGATTAGGATTAGATTTAGCATGGGGTGAATAGGTTGGGATGAGTTTGAACCCAGGGTCAAGGTGGTTGAGGTAGGTTAGGTTAGGGGTTTAGGGTAATAGTAATGAAATGAATAATATTAAATATATTCATTCAAAAATAGGAATATTAATTATTTAAGCTTTTTATTTCTTTAGATAATTAATTAGGACTATAGCCAATTAATTAGATTAATTTAGGCTAGAAGATAGGATTTTTCCAAGTGATTTGATATAATAGGGATTTATTTAATTCCTCTTAAATTAATTACCTTAGCCATGTTTGATTTAAAAATGATTTGAATTAAATTGATTTGATTTTATTGGCTTAGGTGATTAATAAAATTTAGTGATTAGATCACTTCGGAGATTAAATTTGATTTGAATGAATTATGTCAATTGATTGAAGAGTTGTCTAGACATAATTGGAGGTATGATCACACTTAGGGAAAATAGGGTCTATAGTCAGAGTAGACCAAATCCAGGTGGTTACGCATCCATGGCTAGATGATGTAAATACCTTTTTTCCGCTGAATTCCATGTTTTATGCTTCAATTGATCACACACAACAAATGTAGAATAGTCTAAATCTTTCTTCTCTCTAATCTCCTTAGCTCGCTCTTCATCAAATGGTAAAGGGATAGGTCATCGAATGGTGCTTTATACAATTTTAATTCATAAGTTTCACTTTTACTCAATACTATCCAGTCGCCTATTAGATCTCGCGAACAAAATATATGTGTCGATTGATGTTGCACTCTCAAATTTATGTTATATGATGTTGGCCAAGTTCATACCCAATCTCACTCGAGATCAATCCATGAATTTTAGGGCAGGATATATTCTGATGTCTGTATCCAATGCTCCCCCTAAGGCCATGATTGACCAATTAGGTCGATTCAATTTTACTACCATCAGGCCAAGATCCAGTAACATCTATTGACTCTCCCTGAACTGATGTCTCACTTGTTTCTTTGATCTTCCATATCTTACCACTGTTGCTATCTTCTTCTTTCTTAAAACAAATTTAAAAATCACTCTTTAAATCTGCAACACTCTTACCAGTATCATTTGCATTCTTCTGTGAATTCATAGCAGGTGGTACTCTTTTGTTGTTTGAACCATTATACCTGCAAAACTTTGCTAAATGTCCTAGATTCTTGCATTTATAACATATAGGAGGTCTTCTTTCCTGATCAACTTGCAGCTTAAAATACTTTTCAATGTGTCCAATGTTATTACATTTGTATCATGTAGGCTTCACTATAGATTCTCTTCCATTGTCTTGTCTATATCCAGATTGATTAGGTTTTCTGCATTCTTCTTTCTTTGTCCCATATCCATTACAGTTAAAACAATAACCATAAAAATTTCTAAATGGGGCATTACCTTTGCAGTCTTTCTTCATGTGTCCAAATCTGTTGCAACCAAAGTATCTACCTCTAAAGGGTCTGATTTTCTCTCTAGATTCTTCAGTAGAAGGTTTCTCAGCATCAAACTTCTCATTTTATTTCTCTTCTTGATTCTTTGAACATTCATCTTCATCGAAACCAATACCAGTCATATCACCTTTAGGTTTCTGTTTGTCTCTTTTTTCATCAATCAAGTCACTGCTAGTGTGAAGTTTCTCAATGTGTTTCTTTGCTTCAACAAGTTCACCTTTTATAATCTGATTGTATTTCTCCATTTCCAGATATTTGTTCTTGTAATTGTCAGCCTCATTCTTCATTTGATCTAATGCACTATTTAAAGATTCTTCAAATTTCTTCTTAGCATCCTTTTGTATCTGTATTTCTTTATCCATAGTCTCATTTTCAAGTTTTAGGGTCTCATTCTCTTCTTTTAGTTGCCTCATCTGATCTGAATTGTCTTCATCTGAATCCTCTTTTATCTGAATCTTAAGATCTTGTCTTTGACTTCTGTAAATCTCAAGTTGTTCTTTGAGTTTCTTTATAAATTTCTCAGCTCTTTACATGTTTAATTTCAACTCTCCATTTTTTTCTTTTGCTTTGTCAGGGTCTTCGAGTGTAGCACCAAGGTTTTTCTTGCAGACTATCCAAATCCATTCTCATCTCCCTTAAGCTGTTAGACTTTCTCTCCAAGGGCCAAAATATTTGATACCAATTGTTAGGATTGGATAATACTAAGAGGGGGGGTGAATCAGTATTATAGCACTTTATTAAATTCTTCAACCATTTAAACATTAACCATACACTTGCAGCAAAGAAAATAACTTAAGAAAATGACACAGTATTCATAACACCATATTTTGTTTTTGAGGAAACCCTAGCCAAGGGAAAACCCCGGTCAGGATGGTACCCACAAGCATGTACTAAAGCATGATGTCCTTGTTAGAAGACCTATCCCTGTTAGGATCTGAATATTACATAGCACACTTCCTTGTTAAAGGAATTACAACCCTGTTAAAGGTTCACAACACCCTGTTAGGGGCCAACTGAGCTTACAACTCTTACAAAGTAATTCAGTTTATAAAGTGTTCTCATTCATGAACAAAACAAGGAACACTAGTGCTTAGATAGTTCCTCTATAGTTATTCAATGATCTCTATCATTCTCTACTCTTCTATTCTCTCAACAACTCATCCAACTATCCATCAACAACCTCATATCTTTATCAAAAATATCTTACATATATATCTCACAACTTTACAAAGTTGGCTCCCAACATGAATATTAAAAATATTACAAAGTCAACCTTCATTACAGAATACATTTAATATATTAAATATCAAATGCATAGTCGGCACTCTTGCATATTCAATGTGTATGTTATCAATAATGAAAATCCAACTTTGATTGCTTGGCATCCAAGTCATACTACCTCAATCTTCGCTACTGTCCAACTGCTCTGTATTGCTGTTCTATTGCAATCTGTTTGTGTTCAATTATTTATAACTCACCATAGACATAACCAAAACCAAACCGATCTTAGGTGGAGGTCATACATACCCCATATTTTCTTCCTCTAATCTTACTTTTCCTAATTCATCAATCTCAATCTTCGATATCCAAAATACTTCTGTAACTCTGCTTCTATACTTAGTTGATTTCTGAATCAACAAAACTTATCTTTATAGGAATTGATCTGAAACCCAGATTTGTTGCCATAAATAACAACCAAAAAGTGAATCACATTAAAAAAATTGATCACTTGCCAACAGGACTATGGTGAAACATTTGCACCTATGGCAAGACTTGAAGGTGTAAGGATTAGGATTCAAGGTATATCAAATGGATGTTAAGTCAAATTTTCTTAATGGTATCTTGGAAGAAGAAGTATACATTGAACAAACTAAAGGATTTACTAATTCATAAGGTAAGAACATGGTTTGAAAATTATAGAAATATTTGTATGGGTTGAAACAAAGACATAGAGCATGGTATGATAGATTGCATTCATTTCTGATTCAAAATTGTTTCATCAAGACTAGTGATAATAGTAATGTGTATTTGAAGATTGAGAAAGATGAAATATTATTGATTGCAAAGATATTTTTAGATGATATCATTTTTTGTGGCAATGAATAGATGAGAAGATCATTTGCAAATGAGATGAGGAAATAATTTGAGATGTCTATGATCGGTGAGATTAAATTCTTCATTGGATTGCAGGTTCAAAAGATGGAGAATGGTATCTACATAACTGAATCCAAATATGTAAGGGAAATATTGAAGACTTTTGGGTTAGAAGAATCAAAATTGGTTTGTACCCCTATGGTAACCAGTCACAAATTATAAAAGGAAGATGAATCTTAAGAGGTGAATGAGACACTTTATAGGCCCATGATTGGTAAGCTACAATATGTAGTGCACAAAAAACTAGATATAGCACATGCAGTTGGATTAGTGGAAATATTTTCTTCTAATCCTAAGGAATCACATTTGGTTGTAGTAAAGATAATATTTTGATATCTTAAGGGGACTAAATATTATGGTCTCTGGTAAGGACATAAAGTTTATTTATATTTGAATATGTTTACTGATGTTGATTGGGCAGGTAATGTTAATGATCAAAATAGAACAAGTGGAGGTGCATTATTTCATGGTGAGAGGCTTGTATCCTGGACAAGTAAGAAATAAAACTATATATCTCAATCAACAACTGAAGTTGAGGATGTTGCTACTGCAATTAATTTTACACAGGTAGTTTGGATCAAGTAGATTTTGGAAGGAATTCAGGAGAAGGTAGCTAAATTGGTCGTTATCTATTGTGACTATAAAAGTGTTATTAATATTTCAAAGAACCTAGTGATGGACTCTAAGACTAAGCATATAGCTATCAAATATCATTTTCTTAGAGAACATGTACATATAAAGGAAGCAAGGTTGCAATATGTTCCAACTAAAGAGCAGGTTGCTGATATTTTCACAAAACCATATCCTAAGGATACATTTAAGTATTTAAGAGGTTGGTTGGGGTTCATTACCCTATCTAAGTTAAATTAGAAGAAGATTCAGTTGCATCAATCCTAGTGTATTCATTGAATATCTTTATGTTTGGATTTTTTTTGTGGGTCTACTCCTTAGGGGGGAGTAGTCTATGAAGTTAGGAATAGTAGAGCAAATATCAGGTGTGATTGATGCCTTTGGCATTGTTGTCAAAGGGGGAGAATGTATGTTATGGGGATAATGTATGGTATTGAAGAATGTATGTATGACAAAGGGTGAGTAATTGCAGAACATGTGAAAGACAAAAGAAATTTTTTTTTTAAGGAAGAGTTTTGCCATCATTGGTGAGGTAGAAAGTGTTTCATAGAGTGTTTCCATCAATGCCAATGTGGGAGGTTTTTGGCATATCTAATCCAGTGATGATAAGTAAGTTTTAGAGATGTCATGATGTATATTTGATTACAGGATGATCAGATGTTATGTTTTCATTGATGTCAACTATTAACTTTGTTGTCTTAGTATATTTCCAAGCATAAATGTGATCAATGATTAGTTGAAGTGAGTTTCAGTGGTTTCTATCTTTATGGGAGAATTAGGTGTGTCACTAGAAGTCTAATGCATGAATACTACTATTGAAGTGATCTTATGAGGAATTTATGATTGGTTGAAGTATAACAGTGCAACTGCTAGAACAATTAATGATAGGTGATAGATAATTTAAATGTCTTGTCAAATCTTTGTTATATCTTTTCATGCGGTCACAGGATATGGTGGTCAACAATGTTTAGATTATAGAGTTCCAACTGCAAAAAATTTGAGTGACAGGTGTGAAGGATAGATGATTAGTGAGTATATACAAATTTTTTAACAGATTACAGAGTTTGTGTTCTTGAGTGACAGTTGATCAATCTTTGATCGATGATTGGTGTTGAGGTTATGATGGAATCGGTTGAGTTAGTCATAATCTGGTAAAGTGTTTTCATGATTAGAGGTGATGACTTGGCATCACATTTTTCAATGCTAGCATGTGGAGAAGATTCTTGAGGAAGCTTGTGTTTGGTCAAAAAATGTTTAACTCCTTCACATAATATTTTATGTAAATGGTTTTATTTTCCGATGCAGTCTTCGAAATATGTTTTGTGTATATAATTTTTTTGTGGCCTATTGGATTTGAGTGGGATGTTTGAAATTCTATTTTATGGTTTTGATCAAGGTGGTGGACTTAAAATTTTAGTATATTTTGGATGAAATTGAAGATTATATGTGTTGATCGTGTATTAGATAAGTGCGGTAAAAAGTACGAGTTGCGATCAAGCCAAAGAATATTTAAGTATATTGAGAAGAGATTGTGTGCTTTAGTGGATCTAATCAAGTAGAGATAGTTCTATTTCATAGATAATTGTTTCCATTATTCCCTAACAGTTGCAGCAGGGTAAATCCCTTAACAGGGTAGAGCCTAATAGATCTTCTTGTAAATACTCTATCAAGGTGACACTTTGACAAGTGTTTAAAGTCCTCTAACAAGGCTACTCTTAATAGGGTAAATTTTTTAATAGGCCTAAGGAAAATCCCTTAACCAGGTAGCACCTAACAGTATTTTTACAAACTGCTAACAAGGTTAAGCTCCTCAAAGGGCGTACTTCAGAAGAGTACACCATTTAGTGGGTACTAATCCCCACCATGGTTTTTTCCCTATTTGGGTTTCCACAAGATAAATATGTGTGTTGAATTTGTGGATGGACTTGCATGTTTAGGATTTTCATTTATTGAATATATGGTTAATCTTGTGAATAATAGTTTAAGTATAAAAGGTTATAAATATTGAATTATTTGGTACATTTTTGATTCACCCCCCTCCCCCCCCTCTCAGTAATCTGATCTTAGGACTAACATTAAGATCTACAGACTTATCCTCTAGGACTATTGGATTATTAGAGTCCTCTTTCATACTAATTTCATCAACATTTGTCTTCTTTAAACTATGTTGGATTTCTTGAACTTCATTTTCCTTATTTTCTTCTTTATCCCTTAATGTAACTTCTAAAATTTTATCTACATCTCTAAATTATTCCCTTCTTCTAAATTGTTCTCCTTCTCCTTCTCTTTCTGCATTGGATTATCTTTTTCCTTTACATACTCAGCTTTTTTTAGGGGAGTATTGGCATTGGACTTATCTTTATCATTTTTTTTAATTAGGGTTGTTCTCAACTGGCCTAATTTCCAGAGGTAGGAAATGTTTCTATTTTCCTAGCACCACAATATTAACCCCATTGTTTGTCTTGTTGTATGCATAACTCAAATTACCAAACTTATTGCAATTATAGTAGTAAGTGCTAGCATTTTCATACTCCAAAGGCTAAATCCATCTTCCAAACTTAGATTTAAGAGATATTCAGGTTGGAAGAATAGATTTAAGAGCTACATTCATAAATATTCTTGCAAAAATGAAATGCATTTTTTTTTGTGTTACCTTATCCAATGGTAGGAGTCCAAAAGATTTGGAAATTCCTCTAAAATATTGTAATTCCATTACTCAAGTGAGAGACCTGGGAGCCAAACCCATATAGGGGCTACAAAACCTAGGTCAACTGATGGTTCAAATCCTAGTTTCTATTTGTAAAGAGGAAGGAAAATTCTTAGGCCATTATCAAAATATCATAGTCCCCTAGTAAGAACCCTAATCAGATATTCATGAGTCACAACTATAAAAAGAAACAAGCTATTAGCTATAGTTGTAATGGTAAATCTTCCTATAAGTTTTTACACCACATCTACCCATCTTTTAACTCAATCAACATTAGTGCACAAAGAAAGGAACTTACTAATTAAGGAGAACTTATGTTCTTCTATCATGTCATCCATCAACTCATCTGGAATGATTACTTCCAAACCCTCCACTAAGTATGCAACTAAAGTTGAATTTTAATACTCTAACTCTACCATCTTTAGGGATTTATTGTTGAGATATTTTTTAGATTGTGCATATATGTGTTGGAATTAATATTTTGTCATTGATGTAAATATATTCCTATTGTTGGTGATAGTGTTACTGAGAATCTTAGTAATATGATTTATGTGGTATGGATACTATGTTGAATATCATATGATGTGAAGCTAGTAGTGTGTTTGGGGATATTTTCACTTGATTTAGTTCAATTGGTAGAAGTTCATATGTTTATTTGAGTGAGCTATGAAGGATTTATCAGAGAATATTATTTTGGTTATTCTTTCAGAGACAATGTTTCAGTTATTGGATCAGTTTGGATTGGTTTGGCAATATTCTTTGTTGCTAACCTAGTGGTGAGTTCAGGACATGGATGTGTGTCCTCATCTCAAGTGGCTCATGATTTGGATTATGGCAAGAATTTTTTCTTTATGTCAGTGGTTGTTGATTTGTGTTCCTCATGAACAGTGCAGAGATGAGTTTGATTTATGAGACAAATTTATCCCTATTGATGTTGTGGTATTTCATGTTTCTTGCTGATTTTTTCTGATCTTTTTCCATTTGTGATGGTGGATCATGTTGGGTTATGTGATCAAAATTAAAGATTTCTCATGTAATGTGTTGGTGTGCTAATTATTCTTGGTTGAATTGGTGGTGTAGCGTGTTGCGATGGATTGTGGTGTGATTTATGGATATGGAGAGTGTTTGAGGATGTTGTTATGGATCATTTCTATGTCTTAGCCAATATTCTATGGATTACATTGTGCATTAAGATGAATTGAAATAATCTTTTGTAATTAAGTCCCAGACTGACCTAGTTGAGATAAATTGATGTAATGTGTATAAATATAATCATTTTTAATTTTAAAAGTGTGAAAGTGTGCGAATGTGTATGATTTTTATTATTTAAAGGCACTGAGAGGGGGGGTGAATCAGTGCACCCAAAAATATGAAACACTTCTTTAATAGCTTCCACAAAGTCCAACATGCAAAATAAAATATTACATAAAAGATAAGCACATGAACCATTCACACAAAGTAAACTCAAGACACAATATTTCTCCTATGGAAACCCCTGTAAGAGGGATAAAACCATGTGTGAGATGATACTAACAAATTTCACTAGTGCACCAAAGAAATATGCCCTGTTAGGAGCAATTACAAACACCCTGTTAAGGGTATACCTGGTTAAGAGTATCTTTAGCCCGGTTAGAAGCTAATACAAATCATGTTAAGAACTACCATGTTAAGGGATTAAAAAATCCTTCTAATATTTACCTAGTTAGATTATTTATACTTTAGATCCTATTAAATATCATGCTCACCCTATTAGGAGTGACCTTGTTAAAGAATTTTACCTGCAAACCTATTAGAGATTTCCTTGAGATAGACCCAAGAGTAAATGATCTTAATATGGAACTTCCTATTGACAAATCCACTTCAATTCAGATCACAACTCCACCTTAAGCATCCAACAACTTCACACAATCACAATCACCTATCACAATGCCTCAACTCTCCAATAACTTACCCTAAAATTCAATTTCATCCTTATTTTATAATAACTTATCCAAGTCAGCCTTTTGCCCTAAAATGTTTTACCCACTGACATAAAAATCAAATATAATCATGCCAAAATGAATTGGTCAAATAATTAAAGTCAACTTAAAAATAACCAAGTCATAAATAAATATTTACAGACATTGAATTGACCGGTTAGCCGATCTAATCAAACTTGCTATGTCTGTCTTTTTTCTCCCTGCTAGTGTCACTTGAATCCTCATAACTTTCTCAATCCTTTGATCTAATTGATGTGATCATAGATATATCTAGATATGCCTCTGTAGATGATAAATTCATGACCGCACATCTTATCTTGATCTCTAACTCCAAATTTGATTGTATGTACCTCGCATACTATCTTATGCCCGGTTGACTGAACACTTAGTAATTTATTCAATTAGATCCTTCAACACCATTGGTAAAACTAATCTCATGCCTCCAATAGATCATTTTTCTAGCAATGAAAACACCACAATAAAATCCCATGATCAACACTCAGATCATATTCACCAAATGCCAACAATCTCTGCCTTTGGCATTGATGTCAACACTTAGAAAATAAACAAGAAATTTGCTAAGTGTCTAACTACTTGCAGAAATGAAAAATAAATTACATTGCAAAGAAGTAAACTAATTAATGATAGCTCAATAACTCCCCCAAGGAATTAAAAAGATATATTCTAATCCCCTTAACCATTACATTCATGGACTTAGCCAAATTTTAGCCATATACACTACTTCCCTTTGACAACAATGACAAAGGTATTACAAAGATGTCAACATTTTATTTATGTAAGAGTAGAAATGCCTAATTACATTCTACTGAAAACATTATTGAATATACTCTTCAAGATCTATAGATCACTGTCCCAAGTCTTTAGTAAATTCTCCAAAATTTCAATCTGTCCACTTAGCAAAAATTCTAATTCTTCTAGTCTGTCAATTATGTACACATCTGGAAATGCTAAAGTCTTCTCAGCTTCCTTCACACTATGTTGCAATTTTTATAGCTTGTGAATCAAAAAACTTTGTAACTCCGTCAAGTTAGCAATTCTCTTGTCTTGCTCATTCATGTTTGATTTCAACTTGTGATTTATGTTTGTAACTTTAGCACCAAAGATAGTAGCAGGCTCATTGATAGGATCAAAATTTGAAATAAGTAATCTAAGCTCCTGCTGAGCTTCACATTTTTCTCTTTTTAAATCTTTCAATAATTGAGAAAATCTAGAGATTGATTTAAGAATCTTACCACCATCATTCAATGCACCCTTTAACTGATTGGAAACCAATGTAAGTGTTTTTTTGTCTTTGACAATTGATTGTGCCAAATTCTCTAATCTCTTCTTTTCATATACCTTCTCTGCTCTCAAAACTATAGCATCCTCTAAGCTCTTCATTTCCTCACTAGTTGTAGTGACCAAATGGGATAACTTCTCTATTGGTGTGGCATTCTCATCATACTTCAAATCACTTAATAAATCTAAAAGTAAATCTCTGGCAGAGAGAATTACCTATTCTTCTTGCCAGATCCTTTTCTATTTAGCTTTTGAATTAATTTCCATAGAAAAGTCTATCATCTCTTTGGGGCTCGTGGATCTTAATTCAATCTGTCCTTTAATCTATATATTATCATTAATACTCATTTTAGACTATGTGGGATGAGTTAGCTTGACTTTATTTTGTTCATTTTTTGTATTTTCCTCCTCATGTACATGTTTCCCTTATGTGTCATTATCTCTAAACTCCTTTTATTTCACATTCTATTATTGTTGTTCATCAGTAGAACCTTTTTCTTGTGTTTCATCAGTCAAATCTAACTGATACCCTTGTTTAATGGCTCTTCAATTTGTTGTTCCACATGCACATTTTGTTACTTGTGTGAATCATATTGATCTTGTGCATCCATTGGCTCATCTTGTATCTCCATGGAAAATTTATCTCATGCATTATCCATTTCATCTATGAGTGCCTCAAGTGTGAACTTTACACCATCAATATTGACTCCTTCATCAATCTGAGTAACCACTAGATCATCCTCATTATCTTTTACTAATTCATCTTGAACATCCATGTGAGTTCCTTCACTCTTATCCTTCTCGAGGCCTAATTGATTTCTCATAATATATTTTGTTTCATCTTTCACCATTTGGGTCTCCCCAATTAAAAGCTTTATAACTCTTGATCTTGTTCTGAATAAATATCTTACATCTTTGATCTTATAATCTATTTCTTCCTCATACAACTAAAGAAATAGTCTCAGTAGAACACATTTTACCAACTCCTTGTCTTTGACAAGTGCTTCCTTCCATCTTGCATCAATTTTATCATAAAAAACATTGGTAATTTTTCCTTGTAGTTGGTCTAATAGTTGACTTAACCTATTCATACTTGCAACTACAACATCCTCAACTTTCTTTTGATCTCGTTCATCAAGTAAGTGATATTACTTATTGACTTTAGAAAGTACACCATACTTGCTAACATTCTAAATGATTGAATTTACATAAACTACTTTACCAGATTTAGACTCAACGGTCTTAGTAGTGGAGGAACCTAACACCTTAGATTATCTTTCCTTTAGCCTTTATTTCCTTATGCTCTTCTTCAAGTTCTTTCTCTTCATTTTCTTTAGAAGCAACTTTCTTATCCCTCTTTGCCTTTTGTTTCTTTCTTTTTCCTGTCACCTTAGCTATGCTTTTTGTCTCTTTGATTGATGTATCTTTAGGCTTATCTCTCCTTATTATTTTCTTCTCTTTTTTTTTGGTAGGAGGATAAGGTTTATCCTTCTTAAATTTTGTAGAACTTCTATTTTGGCGACCTGTTGGGGCACTACCGGTTGCACCAACTACTTCAACATCATCAACATCTATTGCACCAGATGTACCATCTTTCTCTTTAGCATGTTTATCTCTTGCCTTATAAATTTGTTCCTTTTTTAAACCTTTCCGAGTCATCAATTTATCAACATCCTTTCTCACTTTTTACTCAATAATAGGTTCCATCAAATCCTTGTGCACTTGTAGTGACTTCTCTTCATATGTCCCAAACCTTGGAGTCTTGGGATCTACCAGTTGAGCCAACAAATTCTCTGCATATATATTCAGAATGTCTCCTTCCACTTTATTGACCATAGGCATCACCCATGAGGTCTTTGGCTCAACTTATTCCATCATGAAAGTATATGTATCAACCATGAATAAAATCATATCCTTATATCTTTCAAAAATTTATGATGGTATCCTTTCCTTCTCATGCATCTTCTTCTGAAAATATTTTAGGTATCCCCATACCTTGTTAGTGAGATCATTTCCTAAGATTCTGATACATTTATTAATTTGAATATAAGCTAGAGTATCCTTTGACCATGTGATTTTACCAATACTAGGGAACATGTTTTGAAAATATAAAAATAAGCACATGATTACCTGATGATATTTAAACTTTTGTCTCTTGTCCTTTTTTATCTTTTCTACATTCACCATTAGCTGCTCTCTCATAGATTCTACCAAATCAAGATATTCATTCTCCTTAATCATCATATGTTTGTATGAATAACACCACCAGGCATGATATTCATCCTAGTGTAATGATACACCTTATAACCGATAACCATAGATGTATATTTTACCTCTTCATCTTAAATATCATTCACTATCATTGCACAACCATCCCACTTAGAATGTACTAGTATGATCACTTCATCCTTAGGAATGGTGCAAAGAATTGGCACACCACTGGTTGAACATAGACCAGTTAAAACATGGAATTCCTCCTTAGTGATCTTATGTGTTCGATCTAACCACATGAACTGATAATGAATTTTTCTTAGAAAACACATGACCTGATCATTTTCAAATTCATCAGGGTAACTAACTACATGATGAAAACCTTTATCATCAGTTAATTTATGTTCATCCTTCAACACAAATTTATCATCACATAACTTCTTATATTGGTCTTTCATATTTCCCTTGATCCTAGGTCTTCCAACTTGGAATGAATAAAATCTCTAACATCTTCTATAGTAAATTAACACCATAGGGCACGCTAGTTAAGGCACCCAGTATGTCATTTTCCATCAATTTGAATGGATGTCTCTTAAACTATGGTTGTGGACTCTCATTAATATCAATCAAATTAGGATTATCCATATCAAATTTTCATCCACAAGAGAAGATCTCAGATAAATACCTCAAATAATTTGCAACTAGGGTTCTTTCTGAAGAACACGACAACACCCAATTGATTTTCTCTTCCAAATCAACACAAAAATCTCTCATTATCACTTGGATCTTTGCAAATGGATCTAAAAATGTTTCTTTTTCTCCACAATAGCTTTCACAATGTTCAAGGTGAGAATGAAATCCAAAATAGCCTTTTTTATCTATCGTCACACACATACATTAACCGTCACAAACATACATTAAATGTACTTACCGATAGAGTTTACTTTTTCACAGATTGACCCAAAAACTCATTACCAATGATCAAAACACCATGTAAGTTATGTAATCTTCATAATACAATCCAAATGGCCTCTTTGCATCTTTCAATTTTGATAGATATTACCATACACCTATAGGGGGTCCAAAGATAGATTCAACAATACTTTCTCCCCCCAAGCCACATGAAGGCTTAGTTTGATGATGAATTCTCCACACCTGATGGATATGTGGATTCCTCTCATGTCTTACTATTTTCCTTCTTCTTCCAATTTGTGTTCATATCTTTCCTGACCTCTTCTACATTCACAATCTTATTTTCTTTCTAATTTCTTAACTAGTTTACCGATTGGTTCCTTGGCCTATAGTTCCTTACTAGATGTCCAATCTTGTGACAATAAAAACATGTCATAATAGTTGATCTCCACGGTCCATTATTTCCTCTTTCAGACCTCATTCTGCAATTCAAAACCATGTTTCCATTATTACCACAGATTGAGCATGTGACATTAAATTGCCTCTCTCTTTGGTAAGGTCTTTCTCGGTTCACTGATGACCTTTGATTGTTCACTCTTGGCATGTACTCATAAAATTTGTGACCATATTTTTTGTAATTGTAACAATAACCATAAAATCTACTAGATTTTCTACTAGATCTAGATCTACAATCATGAGCAGTATGACCACACTTATTGCAGTTATAGAAATATCCATTAAGTGCTAGTTCTATTTGCAAAAATGCTTCTATATACATTTTCAGTATGACCTACCTTATGAAAATTGAAACATACAAGTTTGTAGGCTTTCTTACAAGGATTTCTTTGTGTTACCTTTAGTGGATACTTTCCTTCTTTCTTGATCTCCTTTTTTTCTAGAAGATTCGCCAACTTCAAAGGTAGAATGACTAAAATATCCAAGGCTTGTGGTCTCTTTTCTCCTTTGATTCCTTAGTTGTTCATCAATTTTTATAGTGCTCTCATTTAATTTATTTAGCAGATCATTAGCTTCCTTCAACTCTTCTTTTAGTTTCTCATTTTATTTTTTCATATTTTCATTCTTCAATAGTTTATTGTAGATGTTCATTTGTCTCATGTAAAGGTGCATGCAATGTACCAACCTCTTGTTCAAATTTGAAAATTTCATCTCCATAGCTTTTAGTGCTTCATCCTTGGCCTTTAGGGCATCTTCTGCAAATTTCCTTGCATCCTCTACCAATCTTCTTGATTCCAACTCTTCACCCATCCTGATTGATTGAGCTTCAATCTCTCTCTTAAGGTTTTTTTTTTTCCCCAATTTTTTAGTTTTTCATTTTCCATAGCCATGGCTTCTAGGGCTACTTTAGATTCATCAGATCCACTTTGTTCACACAATTTCTTAATGTAGTCTTGACTCTCACTTAATTGTTCAAAAAATCTTGTCTTTTATCTCTAGACTGTTTGAGTTGTTTCTTCATGTCCTCAATGCCCATTTCATCTTGTTTGAGTTGAATCTTGCACTTCAACAAACCCTCCATATTCACCTTAAGGATACTCTCTTAGATATTAGGTTCCTTCAAGGTAAAAAGGATCTGATACCAATTGTTATTATTTAAATGCACTGAGAGGGGGGTGAATCAGCGCACCCACAAATCTGAAACACTTCTTTAATAGCTTCCACAAAATCCAACATGCAAAAGAAAATATTACATAGAAGCTAAGAACATAAAACATTCACACAAAGTAAACTAAAGACACAAAATATTTGTTGTGGAAACCCTTGTTAGAAGGAGAAAAACACATATGAGATGATACCCACAAATTTCACTTGTGTACCAAAGAAATCTGCCATGTTAGGAGAAATTACAAACACCCTACTAATGGTATATCCAGTTAAGAGTATCTTTAGCCTTGTTAGAAGATAATATAAGTTTTGATAAGAACTAACCTATTAAGGGATAAAAAAATCCTTGTGTGATTTACCTAGTTAGAGGATTTATACTTTATATGATGTTAAAGATCCTGATCACCCTATTAGGAGTGACCTTATTAAAGGATTTTACCTAAAAACCAATTAGGGATTGTCTTGAGATAGACCCCAGAGTAAATGATCTTAATATGACACTTCCTCTCTGAAAGATCCACTTCAATTCAGATCACAGTGCCGCCTTAATAATCCAAAAAGTTTTCACAATCACAATCACCTATCGCAATGCCTCAACTCTCCAACAACTTACCCTAAAATTCAATTTTAGCCTTATTTTATAACAACTTGTCCAAGTTGGACATTTTACCCACCAACATAAAAATCAAATCCGATTGTGCCAAAATTAATTGGTCAACTCAATAAATTCAAAAAAACATTAACCAAGTCATAAATAAACATTTACAGACATTAAATTGACCGGTTAGCCTATCTAATCAAACTTTCTCTACCCGTCTCTTGTTCTTCCTATTAATGTCACTTGAATCCTCAAAAACTTTCTCATTCCTTGAATCTAACTAATATGATGCTTACGTTACAAAAAACAAGGGACAACATTTTTGGGTGGGGGAGACCCTCTTGACATTCTTATCAGGAAAAGACACTATAAAAAATTCAAATATAGAAGGTGAGATAGTTGTAGAGCTTCTTCACTCTTTTTTATTTCATTATTTTTTCCTAATTTGGTGGTTCACATAAGATAAATATTTGTGGAAAAGAAGAAAAGGGAGCCAAAGGAGGATTTGTCTTATCTCGTCATTGCATAATTGAAATGAAGATGATCCACTAGGATCAAGTAGGACTTAAGTGCTAAGCGGGTGCAAGGTTCCTTCTCTATGATTGATTAAGAGGAGTTGATAATAAGATGATGCAAGATGGAAGGATAAATAAGCTTAAATAAAAATTTCAATAGAAATAGACATACAACAATTATACAACAACTTGTAGTGACTTGAATCAACAACTAGAGAATAGATCTGACTCGTGATTTGATTCTGAGGCTAATATGGAGGGTATAGAATGCCCCAACCATTATGTACCTAGGTAGAGAATGCTTCACCTATTGTATACCTTACAATTTTTTTTTGAAACTTTTTCAAATTGTCCATCGGATTGTGTAATTTTTGTATGGACAATAGTAGGATTTCCACTTATTCCTATAGATAGAAAAATAGGGAAGAAGGTTGTAAAAATGGGTTTGCATCTGTCAAACCCTATTTGGAATCAACCTTGAAATAAAATTAAATAAATGAAAGTTTTTTGTCGTATAGTAGAGGCTAGATCTATAAAATGAAGTATACCATACATTGGAAATGCAAATACTTCTTTGAATGTGATCAAATATGTTGATGCAATAGCTTTGACTTAACACAAAAAAACTCAAAAGGAAATCATGAAAGATAAAACCTTTTGTAATAGATGTTGTAGTTTGCCACAATGCTTGGAAGGGGAGAGAGAATGAAGTATATAGATCAATGATCTTCTTCCTTGATGGTTGAATCCTTTTCTTATCCTTCAATGAGGAAAAGAAGCCTGATCCATGGAGAAGAACACCCTGAATTCTTGAGAAGAAGTTTAGATCTAGAATTCTTAGATGATTGGATGCTTTCTCTCAAACCTTGAGCTTGATTACTTAATAATGGATGCATATTCTTGAGAGTGATGTGATATTTTCCTTATGAAATTGATACTCAAATAATGAGAGATAGGGTGTTTATATACCTCTCAGAATATTTTGAGCGTTAAAACTCGAGAAGGCAGACCACAAATACAAATACCCCACAAAATTAAAAGGACATGCCCTCGATTTAAATCTCAACTCAAAACATAGTACATAGAATGCCCAAGGAACTCTATACCAAGTATAGAATAGCTATCATATTCTATACCAGGTATAGAAAACCCATGCCTTTGTATACTATCCTATTATAGCTCAAATTTGGACCATGAGCCCTGAATAATTAGAAGTTGTTAGATTACAAGATACAGGTGATTTTGAGGTCTGAAAGAAGTACAAAGGGCATAAATAGTAACATAGGGCCCATGTAGGATAATAAATGGTTAAAGAGGATAAATAATGGAGTAGCATGCCTAGAAATAAGGTCTCACATCAAGTTTTTATGAATTTGAAATAACACAGGACCCATATTCGAATTTAGGTGTCGATTAAATCCCATATGAAGTCCCATTATGCATGTTAAGATTAAAAATCACTTAGGTAGGAGATAAACAATCATGAAATTGTACACACCTATAGGGTGATTACAATTTATGACAGTACATTTAGCCCCACTTTAGCGGGAGTATGGTACAACCTTGTGCTCATGGTAAAGGAAATGATAGATAAGAAGAAGAGAAGAAGAGATAGATAGATATGATCATGGACAAACTATAAAGAGATAAGACATCACTAAGTTTAAGGATGCAAGCCCCCCAAAAAAGGATCTTAACTCAGACATCCATGTAGAAGGGCATGAAAATAAAAAACCAAAAGACAAAAGACATAAACAAAAGGGGCTGGTACTAAAAAAAGAAAGCTCCAAATCAACTACTCAAAGAGATTGAGTGATCGATAAAATATCCCAACCACTAAAATCATGTTCAAAAATCTATTGCAAGAGAATAATTTGTCACATAGAAAGGGTGAGAGAATACACCAAGGAGAAAACAACACTCCATGATCTAATCTACTCAAAAACATATGAGAGCATGGAAATAAAGAGAGAGAAACCATGAATCTAATAGTCTAGCAAGTTGTGTTATGATAGGTTATCTATGGGAGAAGAAGAGAAGGAAATATTAGAAAGGATAGAAAGTTGTATTATGCTAGTTCCACTCATCCCAAGATAGAGAGAGAAATAGAATTGATGGTCTAGCAAGTTGTGTTATGCTGGTTAACTCTACCTTGAAATTTTTTTGCATAGGGAAGCTTATGGGATCAGTCCTACATAAGGAATAGTCTCTATAGAATTTTGTAGTTATACCTGCATAGATCTAGCTAATAAAAAAGAAGCAAAACTTGTAGAATAGAACAAGAAAAAATAGAGCTACTCAGAATAAACAATAGAATTCAATCTCTCATTGCATGATCAATTAATTACATTGTGCACATAGTGCATGATTTATATTGTATCATCCTACAAAGTTAGCACCCATAATTGGATGTCTTTTAGGGCCTATTAACCCTATTTTAGTGATTTTGAGATCTAACTGTCGGTTATGCCCACTTTTCCCCTTTTTCCTGACTTCTTTTTCACATCTCCCAATAGGTCTCCACCCTGCCCTAGGTATTTTTACCTAGGGGTATATTTGAAGTTCAAATGCACCCCGAGGGGTGAGGTTGAACTTTGACTTGACCCCCTATAGGTTTTCCTTGTTTGGGCCCAGAGCGTGATGTCAAGACCCTTCTCCTATGTCTTTTTTGTTTATTTTTTTGATTCATCCTACCCACATTTGAATCTCAAAATGAGTATAAAAGGATGCTCTATCCCCTCATTTTGTAGCTGGAAACTAAAAAAAAATCAAGTAGAAATTATCAAGTAATTGTGCCAAGATTATGCAATAATAAGCATTGAAAAATTCAAGTGGTGAAGGAAAGGCATCCATCCAAGGTCTCCAAGTCTTATTCCTAGATCCATTCAAGCATATCAATCTCCTTCATTTGATGCAAGATTTGTCTCCCATGATGACCAAGAAGAGAGTTTCTCAAGTGGCGCAAGGAGGTTAATTTTTCAAGTGGCATAACTACATTCATGATCTAGAGATGGTGATTATGAATCTCATTCATTGGTGAGGACATCCTTGATATTTGTACATTTCTATTCCAAGTTAAAATGCAAGCATCTTCATAAATTTGTGCAATTTCTACATCTGTTCATGAGGGTTTATACAAGCTTAATCAAACATTTACCTTCCTTTCCTTTTCTGATCTGCATTTTACTTGTCAATTTCAAGGTTAATTCCTAAACCGAGGCTTGAATAAGGAAAGCCCATTTCCACAAACAATTTCCCTTTCTTTGTGTGCAGGAACAAATTTTAGGATCTATGGATCTAGATTCAAGCATTTTTGGGGTTAACTCAGAGATCAAAATTAGAAAGTACACAATCACCAATAGAGGGGTGTAGTTGATAATCTTGACTTGTACCTGAAAATTCAACTTGTTCTTGGAGGCCCCAGATTTTCACAATTGGAAGTTACAGGTGCAAGGGTTTGAGATCCAAAACTATTTTAGTCTGCAACACCATAGTGACTAGAAATTGCAGTTTCAAGGCTCATAACCTCCTAATTCTTTCCAAGGTGCACAAATATTTCTTCCTTCTTGCATTTTTATTTCAAATATGTTATTGCATCAATTATTGTAGTTACTTTCCAAATTTTTACTTGTTCATTAATCAATTAGTCAAATGCATTAATTCCTTAATAGTGGAAATAGGTCTTATCATCCTCCCTTTGCACCTAGTTTTTTCATTTGTATCCCTTCATCTTTGGTTATGCTAATCGAGCTTAGGTACAAAGAGGTTGGTTTTGTCCATTTCCCAATGTATACCATAAGACCTTGGTGAGTGATCTCTACCTTAGCATTGCTCACCATTTTCCACTATACATATACAAAGTTGAAAACCACCGTTTGAACAATAAATTATGGAAAATAACATGTAGCTATTACCAAAATATAGTTATAGAGTTTTACTTAAAGCTTATCCTTAATGCATGAGTAGTTAACAGAATGTAATCAAAAGTTTGCATGTAAAGAAATGATGATCCCTAAAAAATATGGAACAAAATGAAGACATAACGTGTAGTTGGAATTAACTACATGCTAACACCCTCCCTTAATTCCAACTAAGGATAATTAAAACTAAAGCAAGGAAAGAGGAAATATGGAAAACCTAGTGGGAACAAAACCCCCCCTCAAAATCTATAGTAATGGAGATGCAAAAAAAATCTCTTGTGACAAGAAAATTGTGGACATCTGTTGAATGATAACTATCATAGTGTTGAATGAAGGGAATCCTCTATAACCAAGATGAAGACCAAGATAAATCTGCATGAGTGCCCCCAATGAAACTACTCAAGCAATGATCAGATGGAAAATAAAGGCAAAACATATGTCAATCAAAGATACAAAAGACAATAATCTGCATAGGCACCCTCAAGCAATGAATAGATGGAAAACAAAGGAAAAATGTCTATTATTCAAGGATGCATATGACATATGAAGATGTACGAGTGACCTCAATGATTCTACTCAACCATGTAAGAACAAATTTCTCACTGAAATATAGGTTTCAATTGTCTATAAAACTAATCAACTTGTGGAACCAAGGAAACATCAACACGAATAGTAGAAACCCCTCCATAATGTTGAAAAGAGAGGCATGATAGGTCCACTAACATTGTGTCAGTAAAGAGAAGATGAAAGCAAGGCCCATCCAATAAGAGCATGACCTTGGCCTTTTTTTGATAAAGAATTTGGTTCAACCTTTATTTCAATGATTATTCGATGCAAGCCTCTACTCGTAGGCTGAAGAAGAATCTTTGGCTTCCATTCAAAATAATAATATGGTGTAAAAAGAGAAAAGGCTAAAAAATCCATTCTCTCAATCTCTGATATTTTGTACTTGCAAAAACAATTTACTCAGCTTTCTAGCTATTAAGCTCTGATACCATGTAAAATTTTCAGCATAGATCGAGCTAAGAAAAAGAATACAAAAACATAGAATTTGTAGAATAAAACAAAGCAATTCAAGAATAAAATTCCGTTGATCAAATTTTATCCAATTGTCTAAATTATAATGAATAAATATAGATAGAAACAAAAATATTGTAATAAATGTATGTAATCTTTGAAGAGGTGGAGAAAATAAAGTGTACTTCTCTTTAGTTAGGCTTACAAAAGCACATCTCATGCATCACGTTGCTTCATAAAAATTGTATTTTATCCACCTCTTCATAAATTACATTGATTTATTGCATAATTTCTAAGGATTAATAAAAGAAATTATTCTAAGGACCAATAAAAGCGATCAGTCTAAGGATCGATAAAATTGAGAAGTCTAAGGACCACTAAAAGAAATTAGTCTAAGGATCGATAAAAGAGGTTAGTTTAAGGAACAAAAAAAGAAATGAGTATAAGAATTGATAAGGCTACATAATGTATAAGGAGGCTTCATGTATGTCCTCCTCCTTATGATGGCAACATAGGACTATGGGGTTATCATAATGAAAAGAGAACAAGATACCTACTTCCAACAACAAGGAGATATTCTCAAAACAACAATTTATGCCAAAACCTTATCAAGGAGTGAAGACTCTTGTTAGAAAAGGAATAGATAATTTTGAAAGGATATATGAAAGTGGGAAGAGACCCTTGAAAGGAAGATATATTGGCTATAAGACATATACTTTCAAGAGGAGTTCTTTAACAAAGATAAAATATTCAAGACAAAGAGGTGAGAAGAGTCGGAATGCACCCTTTTTACAACCTTATTTATAGGTGAAAAAGGGATTCTTAGTGAAGGATGACACACTTTAAGCCCACAAGTGATGGTTTTTGTTTAGGATGTATAGAATTTAATAGATAAGGAATATGTTTTGATCAATGATGCACAACTCTTGCATAAGAGAGAATCCTGAATCAAGACAAATAATTCAATTTAAGAAAATAATGTCACATGATAAACAAATGCCACTCCACTAAGAAAAGTGGATCCTTAGAGAGGGAAAGGAAAATAAAATTATCTTTCCCCCTAATCTTAGAGGGAAGCGAAAAAGACAACATCTTATGCATACTAAGCTAATGATCAATTGTAATAAATAGACACTTCCAAGAAAGGAAGAGATTGTAAACAAAGATGTCAATCTATAGAAAAGAGACAAATATTAGAATGAAAAAAGTTCATGCAAGGAAGGACGTCACATTAAAATTGATACAAATAACAAATAGATAATTGATATTTTTGAAAAATAAAAAGGAACATCATGTACTCCCAAAGTGAAAGATAATTTATAGTAAACATTATCTTTGAAGCATGAAAAATATTCTTAACAGAAATGTTTTGCATGAGACAAAGAATTTCATGCTAGAAAGAATGTACCACTGTAAAATATGCAAACCTACAAACAAAACAAGTTCTATGAAAGGAAAAATAAATGAAAAGAGAAAGGATGTCACATTATGCAATCTTAGTGGAAAAATCAATTTTAAGAGATATACACTTTCATGCAAGGAACATATTGTAAATAAGAATATCAATCCCCTAAAGAGAAAGATCCTGAACAAACAAATTCGTGCATGAAAGGACATCATAGTATAAAATATTTATCCAATAAAGTGATAATAGATCCTTTGGAAAGATGATGAATAAGATAGAGAGAACTTTCCCCCAACCAGATATATGAGAGAAAGAATCTATTATCCTTCTCACAATATACACCATTAAAACAAAGAGCAGTGAAGTAGGCTACTAAGATTACATGATGAATAAAAAAATTATAGGAAAAAGGAAAGCTAAGGTATTATATTTATATTAATACTATCAATAAGCTCTTCTATTTCTATGGGGACATTATGAAATATGTTTTGTTTAGACAATAAATAAGTGATGAAGTCTTGAAAAGGGTTGAGAACAATATTTTCTTGAGGTATAAATATAGTGGCTTGTGAAGGAGGAGGATCTATAGGGACTTGGTCTATCTTTCTAAAATCTTGTCCACTATAGGTTTGTGGAGGAATCATTATATAGCCAATACCATGCAATGTCTTTGGTTCAGAAGGTGGAAGGAATTGATCATGAATTTGATGGAAAAATATTGTATAGGAATGTGTAGTAGGGGGTTGATCTCTATAGGGAGATGCTTAATCTCACCAACATTATTTGCATTTACTTTAGTAGGTTGATTATAAGTGTTCTCGTCTAGGTATTTATCTTAACTTCATGGTATGTTAGGAGATAGATCATAAATGAAACACATAACATCATCTTGTTTCCAAAGAGATTGATGATTATGATAAGATTTAGGAGAGGAAAAAATATCTAGAGGAGTGACCTGCATAGTTTCTTGCACAAAGGTACTTTTGGGAGGACAAGGTTTTCTACTCTCTATAGGAGGATTAAAGTTTTTTCATAGGAAAATGATACCCTAGGAGAGGTGAAAGTATGATTCATAAATTTTTCATCTAGGGGAGATGGTTGTAGCAAGGTTAGGTGTCCTTAAGAGAGGTAGTATCTTTCTCTTTCTTCAAAATATCCTTATGAGGAATCGGATCTCTAGGAGAGGGATAAACATAACTCATTAAGGATTCATATATAGTAGGAGTGTCAAGTAAATGCATAAAAGTAGGGTATCATTAGGAAGGATAACCATTATATAATTCTCCCGAACCAAGTTATCCTCATAGGATAGGTACATTTTAGGGAAAAGATCATCATTGTTCTTGAAGGCCTATATTTTAGGGGGACTATCCTCAAAAGAAGTGATGATAATCTCTTCTTACACAAAAATGTCCTTAAGGTTGGGATCAAGTCTGGAAGGGGGTATATTATGGGAGTAAATAAAAGGAAGAATTGAGTTATCATCATATGCATGAAAGGGAACATCTTGAAGATCTTGAAGAAAACTTGAAATTGAACTAGAAAATGAAGATAACAACTCCATTCATACAAATCAAAATGAGATAGATGGAATGTAACAACAACACATGAAAGAAAATATTTTTGTTCTTTTTATAATTTTTTTCAACATGCAATGCAAGATGAACTAAATGTATGAGATAAGTGCATTTTCTTTTAAATTTATTTTTTATCAATGAATGCATCTAAATTTGATAAAATTCCTAAAATGCAATAATTTAAGGCATGTAAATTAGATCTAAACACCAAATTAGAAGTGGAAATGTTATAAATTGGGTTCACCAAAATGTACAATAAAAAAAGGGAATCAAAGGGGGCCAAAGGGGGATTGCTCCTATCTCCTTATTGCAAAATCAAAATGAATATGACCCACTAGGATCAAGTAGGACTTAAGAACTAAGGGAGTGCAATGATCCTTCACTATGATTGATTAAGAGGAATTGATAATAGGATGATGCAAGATGGAAGGCTAAATAAGCTTAAGTGAAGACTGTTAGCAAAAACAACTAGACATAAATAAAACAACAACATGCAGTGACTTGAAACATCAACTAGAGAATAGATCTGGCCTATGGTTTGAATTAGAGGCTAATTTAGAGGGTATAGAATGCATTTTTAGTTTTCTACCAAGGTACAAAATGCCTTGCCTATTTTATACCCTGCAACTTTGTTTGAAACTTTCCTAGTTTGTTTGTCAGATTGTATACTTTCCAGGTCTGCAATGGTAGGTTTGCCACCCATTCCTACAAAAAAAATAGGGAAGAAGGTTGTAAAGAGGGGATTTCCTAAGTCAAAACCTATTTGTAATTGTACAGTAAGAAATGGTGATCATTGGGAATCAATCGAATCTCCTATTGAATATTAAGAATATGATACCTTATCAAGACAAATATGATTGACAATTCCTTTATGGAAGAGATGCCAATACAACATTTATGCCCTAAGGGTTTTAGCTCCTTTTGTTACTTGGAATGAAAGAAGCGAGATAAAGCAACAATGTAAAATTTCTAAGTATGAACTTGTTGAATCTATAAACAAGATAAAGATGGAGATAGAAGAGGATTTATGTGTACCTGGAAATGGAATAGGAAGTATGCTGATACAAATCTATATTTCTGATAGCTGAAATCCTGTAGAAACCTGTACTTGCAAATATGAGAACTTGAGTCTCTAAAGTATCTCCAGAATCAATTTGAGCCTATTTTTAAGGGTACAAAATGTTTAAAATGCCTTGTTTTTGGCCTAAAACTTGCAGGGATCTTTGTCTAGTACTAATCTTCCTAAATTTTCTTTGATAGCTACGTAGCTTGTTCCTGCATATAGAAAAATAGGGAAGAAGTTTGTGGAAAGGGGTTTACCTTGGTCAAAACCCTGTATAGGAATAAACCTTGAAAATTTAATGAAATTACATAAATAAAAGATGAAATGGAAGCTATGTCTTAATTGTGAATTACTTGTTGGCAAAATGGTTAGCACTCCCCTCAAGATTTGTGACAAGAGACTAACCACCTCTTATGGATTATATAAGTCTAGTGGTTATATCGGGCATTGATACATTGATCTTTTGGTTGCACAATAACAAAAACACTTGTAATAAGTGGTATCAAAGCTTGGTCACAAGTTCAAACCCCCTCGGGTAACGTTGAGGGGGAGATTTTTGGAAAAATGGTTAGCGCTCCCCTTGAGATTCATGACAAGGGACTAACCACCTCCTATAGATTCTATAATTCTAGTATTTGTATTGGAAATTGACAGGTTGATCTTTTGGTGTAACACCATCCACACGTGTAACATTACCTCATGCCTTGATAACGTAATTAATCTTTGGATGTAACCATAAATGTTAATGCAATAGATTAAAATCCACAAAAAACCAAAAGGAAATCATGAAAGATAAGACTTGTGTGATGGATTTTGCAATTTTCCACAATGCTTGATGAAGAAAAAGAAGAATGGCTTGAAGATCTTGAGGATTCTTGGATGCAAAATTTTAGAAGAGAGCTTGAATTCCAATTGCTTGATTACTTCTTGATCATAAAAGTATAATAATGGCTGTGGATGTCAAAATATGGAGAGATAGGGTTCTTATATACTCAATCCATCATATTAGGATTAAAAAATAAGAAAAGTCAAACACAAAATAAAATTTACCACTAAAACCCTAACATAGGGATTCAGGCAAAATTTAGGCCAAAAAGTGTTGGAACAAAACATTTAAAACATTTTGTTCCTAGGAGAATTAATCCTAAATCAAACTAGGTGTCAGAATGATAGGGTAGATGCCAAATTGGGACGTACAACTAATTTGGAGATCATGAAAAGGTACTGTAGAGGTCCAACATATCAATTAAATTAACATTTCTAATATATTCATCTAACTATGTAATTTAATCAATTAAATAGTTTCATCCTTAGTATTTACATACAATCTAAATACTATTATAATGTATTTTATTTAAATACATTTCCTCACCATTCCCCTTTTAATAAATTTATATTTATTAAAATCCTCGATATTTCTAATTCCTCTAGACCAAGGTTAAATTCAAATCTACCTTGAATACTTAATGTAATCCGAGCCTAAAGACCTATTAGTCCTACCTAAGCCTACTCTACTCCTACCCTACCCTACCCATTCCTCTTAATAAACCGACTCTCCCACTTAAGCACACACTAATCACACTTAAGGTGTGATTCCTAACCATTTTAGCACTAATGGAGTGCTCACACATGTTTGAGAAACTCCTCCCAAAAGAGGCATCCAACTCTCTTAATGGCTCTTACAACCTTGTCCCCCACTCCTTTCTCCAAGGTTGCTCACACGTGTGTGAGCAACCTTGAGCCTCACAAAGAATTTAATGCTCAATTTGACCTCTCCTCCAAGATTATGTGTCTCCTATGTGGCTCTTATGTGGATGCCACATATGTGCCACCTCATCCAAGCCTCTTCCCTCCCTCCAAAACTCTATAAATAGAAGCCTTATCCTATTTCATATCATCTCTCAATTGTGCATTGTTATTATGCTAGAATTGTCGTAGGATTTCATATTTGATTTCATGCTTCTTATCATATCTCTTACTTAAAATCATCTATAGATCAAATGTTAGGATAATATTGGTAACAAATCATAGTTTTCTTATTGATTTTACATATCATCCTCGTAGCTTAGTCAACAACTTTGAGAAGGATTTGAGACTAGTTCGTCATACTAGCTCTTGAATCTCTTCTTCTCTACCAATCTTGCATGAACATTTGCATTGCATTGGGGATGATTCCATTTTGTGTTTGAGAGAGCACATCATCATAATCTTAATGAGAAAATAAAACAAGTGACATTTGGGTGTAACTAACTTGTTTATGCTTAATCTGGTGTTATTAGTAATATCTTTGTTGTTTAATTTATCTTTCATAGTTTGAATTGATTTTATGTGCTAACCCACTAATATTATATGTTTGTGCTTGTTTCCAACAGATTTTGACCTCCAAAATTTCCTCATACACATTCTAGCATGCTCGGTGGGTCCCATGTCCCTAAAATCCTTTTAAACTTGTCTTCTTCTCTCATTTTCGCCAAACTCATGGATCAACATCTATGTTTTATGCAGAGGCATCTGCGTAAACATCGGTTCTTTTTGAATCTTCATTCGACATCTTTGTTAAACTAGTGTATCCACCAAAAGACCACCATTGCCCAAACTTTCCATCTAACCAGTTGTCTTGTAGGGTTGTTAGTGTTTTATGTTGTTTTTAAATCATTTAGCATTCTATTTTTTATCAGAAACTGATTTTGCAAGGGGTGATAATGCTAAATTTTTATAGATCCACTATAAGGGAAATAAACATTGAGTTTCCTTGTTTCTAATGGTTTTGAGTAGTCTTAAAATAGGTCTTTTAGTAGATTTGGGTGTAAAAGAATAAGTCATTTTTCTCAGTTTTTGTTATTCTTTGGGTCTTGCAGGTGCAGTGGCATCTATGTATACACTGGTTTAATTTTGTATGTCTGTGTATACACTGATTTAGTAGAAACCCCATTCGGCATATCCGCTCTGCGAATCGGCGTCTCCGCTTGGTATAAACATTTTTTTGTTTTCTATATTTTTTGTGTTTTCTCTGATTTTGTCATTTTTAGCACAGTTTACAGAACTGGCGTCTCTACCTGCCACCGATGTCTCCGCCCAGTCTTGTCGATTTTGTGTTTCTAACCTTGATTTTTAGTGTTTTTGATTGATCAGGAATGCATGTCAAAGACAAAAATGCCTAAATACTACTAATTAATCATTTTTTTGCAGCCTGCTTGTCAAAGAAATTATTTGAAACCACTCACTTTATCTTGTAGGTTGCCTCAATCAAATCAACCAAATGATCATGTTTGATTAGTATTTTTCTAGGAACTTAGCTTAATTAGAAGGTTTCTTCTATGAAACAAATCAATTATTAGAGTATTATTCTCTTTTCCCTTTTGGGAAGATCAAAAACCTAGACATACTTGATTTATTTTGGAAAAGTAATCTTGTAGGGAATTGGGTAGGAGACTATGCTCTTTTCCCCTTGTGGGAAAATCAAAAATCTAGACCCCTCTCATAACTAATCGATGATTTTCAAGTTAATCCTTTAGATGGGTCTGCCGGTTAAGGGAAAAATCTCCCAGGAATGAACCACGTGAGAATAAGGTGTAATTCACACCACTCCAACTCACGTTAATAAAATTTACTCTTTGGGGCCAAAGCCTTGGGAGTCAGATATCATTTGAGCTTATACTTGGCTCATGCCTAACACAAATTAGGGTTGCAAGGTCTCAATCACATTCACATGACTTCTTGTGCCAAGGTGCTTTGTGGGGATATACACATCAATCATGCTTGCATAAAAATAAAGGACATAACTGAATGAAGATTCATATTAAGAACTGTTAAAGTAGAAGCCTACCTAATTCACCTCTAAAAGTTTGATAATGTTTGTGCAAGGAGGATAGTAACCTCCCCAAGATCACTCACACATTCTTTCCACCTTCATTATTTGGAGTCGAATAATATGGCATCATGACTAGAGCTATTGCGTGCTTAGTGCTGGTCATATTTTGATTAGATTTTGTGTGTGTATCTATGTTTATGGGAAAATATTTTCAAGCTAAGACAAATTCCTTAGGTAGGCATGTGCTTGATTGTTCTCCAAACATTGGTGACTTGAAACATACACAAATTTCATATTTGTCAAACTCGTCACATTTTCTTGTATCCCTTAAGGTTTCTTTGTCCCTTGTTGGATTGTTTTCAAACACCTGATTGTTCCGGTTTGAATCAAGGTATACTTAGCGTAGTCAATTCCTTTGATGTATGATTGAAATTGTCTTTTCCATTGAACACATACAACCAAGTCCTCATCAACAAACAAACATTTCTCAAGAACTTGTTCGATGAATTTCGATTGAATAATTTTAAACTCACATGCAACCATATAAACATTCTTTTGTGGGACATGTCAGATTCTGGAAAACATAAGAAAGTGAAGACTCAATTACCTCTGGTATATAGAGAACAAAAGACCACCACTCGTAAAGCCAAGAAATACCAACGCATCATTGATTCCATCAAGCAAGAGATCCACACACGTGAGGAATATGACAAAGTAATCTACAATAACAAGCTCGTAAGTTTCATGACCAAGTATCATTTGAATTGCGCCTTTGTCAACTTCAAGCAATACAAATAGATGGCACATCACAACATCCCCATTTACTCCTCTTCTCATTCCATTTAGCTTGCATCTTAGGACAATCATTTTAGTCTCCATTTTTAGGAATGCATCACCTAATCAATCTAGCAAACTCCAAATAATCCAAACATCAACCTAGTATTAATCCAAACCTTATCATGGCATCATCCAAAAAGAATAAAAAAAACCAAAAACATACCCTTCAGTTGGTGTTATATCCTTTTGAGTTTCATAGTACCCATATCTTATAAAAAACTCATCATTAGGCTCCCTTGACCAAGCATTATTTAGGGTAGCCCATCTTGTCTATGTGGCCTCATCACCTTGATCAAAAGGTTGGTTTATATTGACAAAAAATATTGTCCTCCAAAGACCACAAGTATATCTTAGGTTGGCACAATTACATCCATTTAAGCTTTCATTAGGGAGGGAAACTCATAATCCTTTTGTAAGACCAAGTCATCCTTAGGTCCTTAAGGCACCCCTATCATCTTAGCATTGTCATCCAAAAAACATCAAAATCCCAAAATCATTACACCATCATCCTTAGTCACCTAGGAACCTTACATCCCACTTATCATCTTGCATCTCTTTAGCACATTCATTTCATGCCACCCAAAACTCAATCCAAGAAGAGGAAGGACATGGACACCAATCTCACTTCTATCTCATCTAATCCGACGGTGGACCCTAACAACACCATGGTGACTTTTGATCCATGAAACCAAGTACCAAATGAACACATATGGGATGACCCAGATGAGGTTCCAACCATAATTTCTATGGAAGAATTCATGAGTCATCTTGGACATGCACACATGGTCAGCACCATTATAGGACACAACAACCACACCATCCTGGCCAAATTTCAGCGTGAAGGAATCAAAGTACCAACTGGACTTATACCACCATGAATCCCACAACCTATAACCATTATGGGTGAAGTTTTCCATCCCATGGTAGAGTAAATCATTGACCCACTTCAAAGGACATCTCTCATACCTTATTTTATCCAACCCATAGTACAGACCATGGCACAACCAATGCCATTGTCCATCATGGGGACATCAGCCTCCAATATTTTTACACCTCTACCATCAAAACCTATTTAACCATAAAAAATTATCCAACCTATCCAAACTTCATAACCTGTCTAACCCATTGCTTCTCAAATTTCATAGCCTATGGCTAGCCCTCAACCAATCAACACCCAGCCAATCATCTCGCAGCTACAAGTTACGCAAACAAAAAACACTTCAATATCAACATCTCTTCCACCCATCATGCCTACATCACACCAGCAACAACCATAATTCACAATGGGAATGCCACCCATTGGGGCCTTTAACCAACCATTATTTCCACAAGGGCCCAAATTTCTTTCTCAACTAGTTATACCCTTGCAAATTCCCCATTACCCCTTGCACAGATGCAACCTAACCCAACACCTTCACAGCAAGCCTCCCAAGTTGGCCAAACCACACAAGCTACCTCATTATCCACTTGGAGCTATTTTCAAGATGCCCTACAAGCACTTGGGATACCAACACATTCAAATATCCCAAACCCTACCACTTCCCAAGTTCAAAAACCATTCATCAACCCCTTCATCACCTCACAACCCATTGTGAAACCAATTCAACAACAACCGCCCATCTACACCAATTATTTGGTCATGCCTCCATCCACAGCATCACAAACCATCCCACATCCTCAAAAACAAACCATCCCCTCTTGTATCAACTACCTTGATCCTTCTACTAGGGTCATTCACCCCTAGATCACATATCCTATGCACAACAGTGTCACCATACAACCATTTTATGGTGGTCCAGCCCAGGTTCTCCCAACCTATCTAATACCCCAGCAAACACACCCCTTTTATCAGCAACCATCACAACTACAAAAAACTTTACCTTCAATCCCCCAACAATACCCCGCTCAACCATAGTTTCCACCTTTGCAACTAGCTTACGCCATCAACCAATCCCCTTATCACAAACCCCAATATCCCCAACAGAATCCTCCATATTCACTAGCCATGTTTGACCCATATCAGACGCCTAGCGCCAATACATTGGGGGCACCTACTCCACCACCTATCAATCAAGAATGGGAAGAAATGAAGAACTCTCTTAAGGAACTCCAAGCAGGGACTGAAACCAAGACCTTAAAATTTGAGGAGGTATGTCCCCATCCCTTTGATCGATCCATCCTAGCCACACCCTTCCCCAAAAAATTTGAGATGCCCAAATTTGACAAATATAGGGGGAAGGGAGATCACGTCAGCCACATTAAATAATTTTACATGGCATGCCAAGAGGTAGCATACAATGATAACTTTCTCATGTGCCTCTTCCCAAAATTCTTGGGAGGTGTTGGCATTGTATCCTGAAAATTTTCATTTTTCAAATATTTGGTCTTTTCCTCTCTAATTTTGCTCAGGGATTTGACTTTTCTCATTTCAAAAGGTTTTCAAATTTGGGCTAAGTCATTAAGCTATCATTTTATGCCCATTCATGTAGTCATTTTGTGTCCTTTAAGTGATTTTAATGGGTGTACGAATGAGTGACTCATGAGTCAGTCTGTGGTCGCGCAGTCACGATGTTTTTGTAAAAATGTTGATTTGGTTCGGCGAGTGAGTGGAAAAGTTATTAAAAGGGTAATCACACAATCATAGTGTATCTTTGGTCTAATTTCATAAGCTATGTGAGTGAGCGAGTTATTAGAAAAGGTCTTTCACATAGTCGTGATGTTTTTAAGCTTTTAACTTTTTAGCTTGCGAGTGTGCGAGTAGGGAAGTATTGCGGTTAATCACTCACTCGTTCATGTTTTAGGTTTTATGAATTTTACTACACGAGTGCAAGAGTCTAGTTTGAAAATGAGTCATCGCTCACTCATTGTGGTTTCATTCTAATGTTTTTTCTTTGTGTGAGCAGGCGATGCTAGATAACTAAGTACTTATTGATGGTCATTGCTCAGTCGTGTTGATCATATTTTCAAAATTTCCTGTCTGCAAGTGAGTGATGAAGGAGATGTTTTAGATATCGCACACCTGCAATAGTATAAAGATCAAATCAAATTTTCATAATGATTATGCGACTGAGGGAGATTCAATTAAAGTAATTCTATCACTCACTCACTAAAGGTTCAAAGTAAAAAGGATAACTATTACGAGTGTGCGAGCAGATATATTTTGAATTATATCACTCACTCGCCGATGCTTGGCATTAAAATATTTTTCAGCTGCGAGCGCGTGACCAAAAAAAATTGTCATGTCAGCGCTCATTCATGATGCATCAACGGGTAATATTTTTCAAGCCATGAGTTAGCGGGTAAGAATTTTATGATCTCTGCTCACTCACCAAGGCTTAGTGGGTACTAAAGAATGGACAACGATTGAGCGACTCGGTTATTGGTATATCCTCAGAAGGGTCATCGATCACTCGCAAGGATAATAAGATATTTTTAGAACTGTACTGTGGGTGGGCAGTGAGGTAAATTTTCAATTAGTGCTTTTCTCAGTGCTCACTCACAATGTCTCAAGCATGAGGAAGTAAAACACTGCGAGTGTGCGACTAGTAAAAATAAATGATGCCAAGGACCATCGCTCACTCACGATATGATCAAGATCAAATAATAAAAATATTTTGATGAAATATGGAAGGTTGATGATATTAGATACAAAATAGAAAAAGATACAGATGCAAGTTACTGCAACTTTCTGATTGATAGCCTGTTCAGAGTAGAGGTGGACATGACAAGATTCATTTATGAGGAAAAGGTAGTTGTAGATGCTAGATGGATTGAAGCCGTTACAAAGCTGGAGCAGGAGAAGACTTTTGATTGGCCCACCGCTAAAGAGGTAAGCAGGCGGGAAGCAAAATTGAAGGGATAAAAGATATTTTGTAGGGCAGCAACAAATTCTATTCAGAATTCGCCAACCTTTTGCCACTCGTGTTCTATTTTGAAGCTATTACTTTGTCAATTTTAAATTTGTTGCAAGTTTTGTAATTCTTCCCAGATATTCTGATACTTTTTGCATCCTTAGTTATAAAAGGAATCCAAGACTACTGGGAAAGAGGATAGTCATTTTTACATCTGAAGATACAATGATGTTGAAAATTTTGGTTTGAGACCAATCTTTATTGATTAGGGTTCTGAAAGATTTTTGTTGAGTTGTAATAAATTGTTGATATGAATACAAATGAAAATTTCATCAACAGTTTCTGAAACTTATGAAGAGTATTTTTCTTCATTGTTATGTCTTGAGTTTTACTTAAATTGAGTGATTTAGGATTATTCAGTTTATATATCTGTCAGGCAGATTATGAAAATTGTTTTGGGGGTTCTTTCAAGGAAAGATTAAAATACCTTAGGATTATTTTGAAGCTTAAGATGTGTAATTAATCTGATGATGACCTTAACATATGTGTGAAGGTGATGTATTAGGTATATCTTTTCATTTTTTCAGATCTGTAGTTGCATTTACGTTTATGTTCATGAAAAATGGTTATTAATGCAAAGAGTGACTCCCATACCCTAGGATAAGACACTGGCCTATTATTCATTTGAAGTGAGTGGCTATCAGCATAAAATTGATCTTTATCATTTTGTTTTCATATTATAGAAGTCAAAATCTATAAATCCACCATGCATTTGATGCAATGAATTTAATTAATTTGAATATCTCAAGTGTAAAAAGGGTGAACCCGCTTGAGGTTGTGGAACTCAAAGTGTAGAGGGTTTAGAAACCCTATTTCTATCTTTCTGTTTATTGCTTGATCAATGTTTGGGATGATAGAGTAGGCTTAATACAAGTATTTAATATGTTAGAAGGAAAAGGAACTAACAAAAAATGGTGACTCCGCTGGGGAAATTTCAAGGAATGAACACATCTAAAGGTTAGTTTGAAACTCTTGTTTGATGACATTTAAATCCTTGAAATCTAGTTTATAAAATCAAAGTGTGCTCTATTTCATTTTTCATATTCTTTACTCTCACTTTCAAAGAGAATCTCGTTATTTTATTCCCAAAAAGATTTGGGTGGCAACTCTAGGTAATTGGTTATAGTGTTTCTAAGGGAAACATATAGTAGATCATGTCAAGGGATTTCATTTTGGATAGGATGAAGAATAAAAAAGAATACATGAAAGAACACTCTGAAGCTACTTCAGAGGGTGATAATACTAAAAATCATAGAAGAAACTATTCTAAGAAGGGAGAATCTCACACTAGTTCATCTTGGAAACCAAGATCTGTAGGTATAAGTCAGCCCCTGGATACTGTCCCCAAAAAAGGTGCTACTGAATTCTAGAGTTCAGGATCTACAAATAGATTTTATTTTGATGATCTGTTTAGTACCCCTATAATAGAAAGAATATCATAGAAAAAAGGAAATTATTCCCCAAATACAAAATATTCTCATTATAAGCTAGTGAAAGACCAAGGGGAGGATGATTTTCTGAACATATATGATTCTTCAAGCTCTATTATAGAAGTCCTTAGGGACAATGACCTTGTAAAGAAGGAATTGAAAGAGAAAATGCTTATAAAGCAGAAGAATGAAAAAAATAGAGAAGAGAAAATTGTAAATGCTATTAATGAGAGAGAAAATATGAAGAAAATAGTTTCCTAATTAAAATTGGCAAACCAAGGTTCAAAAGAAGGATTACATGGTTTGGATAAAGAGCTTTTTGGGGATGTAAATGCCTTGAGAAAAGAATGCAAAGAGAGGGAACATTTTTTAATGAAGAATAGTTCTAAATGTGAGGGTCCTATGTTAAAAAAAATCCTAACTCATGAAGATCAGAAACCTCATAAGGTTCAAACCTTTGTACAAGACACAATAAGTAAAACTGATGCTAAACAAACAATTACTAACAAGGGAAAACAAAAGGTTATTGTAATACATTTTGCTGAGCCTAAGATGGAAGAAGGCATATCTCAAGATATTTTCTCACTTGATATGGAATTGGCAAGGGCTAGAAAGGCCAAATATGACATTGCCAAACAATTGGAGAAGGTAGAATTAGAAGTTGCCTCTGCTGAAATGAAAAGAAAGATTTCTTTCTTGAATTCTTCCACTAGCACAAATTCAACATTTGATACTGCTACAACTACTCAAGGTGTGTCAGGATCTACTTGTAAGATTTAGAATACTAATACTAATACTAATACCAATACTAATTTTAATACTAATACTAATACTAATACTAATACTAATACTAATACTAATACTAATACTAATACCAATGTGTCTAGTACAACACAGAATGTTGCATCACATTAAGGAGGAAATGGACTACATGGAAACATTGGTCATCAAAATGTAGGCACTAGTATTGGTAGCCAAAACATTGGCCCAAATTTTTAGAGAAGGCCTATTCATTTAGAAAGATATAGGCAATTCTTTTTTGATGGTATTCCTAGCCAACCAAATGCTATCCCTAATGAGGTTAGAGATAAGATCCCCATATTTAGTGGAAATAATTCTATAACAGCTGAATAATATTTGAAAGTCTTCGCTAATAAAATGAATTATTATGAAATTGAGCATGAGGATGTTGTGATGAAATTGTTTGTGCAATCATTGATTGAGGATGCAAGAGATTGGTATCAAGGATTACCTGATAATAGTATCTATTCATGGGATGAGTTTGTTAGATGTTTCAAAGAGAAGTATGGTGACAAGATAAAATTTGGCTTCATGTTGAATGAATTCAAAAACATGAAGAAGTTTCAAAATGAGAGCATAGTTGAGTTTAACATAAGATTTCAAAAGGCTATGTATAATTTGTTCCAAGTTTTGAGGTTGGATGAAAATATTTGTCTAACCACATATTGAAATGCTTTGGATGGGAATACAACTTACTTGTTGAGAGATAAGGATCCTCATACCATGAGGGATGCTTATAAATTGTCCATAAACATAGAGAGCAACAAAAGAGCTTCTCAAAATCTTGGTAAAAGAGATGATACTAGACTCTGGAAAGAATCAAAAGGAAAGTCCACTAAAAATCCCAAGGAAGAGGATAAAATGGATGCACTGGTAAGTGTGGTAAAATAGCTAGCTGCAAAGGTTGATAAGAATGAAAAGGATTTTCAAAATAATAGACAGTAGTATCAGAGGCAAGAGAAATGCTACAGGCTACAGTATTTTCCTTACAAGACTAATTGGAAAGATGGTAAGCCTGTACCAAAGGAAACAAGTGATACAAAGAATAGGGATGTTCCTGATCCATTAAAAAACAACAATGCACACAATGTTGAGAATAATCCTTGGTTTATGGCTTGCAATATGCCTCATTCCCCTTTTTGGTGTGCAGTTTCTCAAGTGTTGACAAAACCACGTGGGAACATTGGAATACAAAAAAGACAAAATGATAATAAAACTTCTACTACCATGCCTCCTTTTACTATTGAAGATGACAATGATGAATCAGAATATGAGTCAGAAGGAAATGTGCAATTCACTATTAATGTTGCAAATACTAAACTGAAGCGTGTTCAACTTTGGATACCCAATGATGAGGAAGTGAGATCTCTTACCATAGCTGCAGTGAATCAAACAAGAAGATCCTCTCCCCTTAGAAATAGACAAGTTGATGAAGGGAAGAGAAATCCTGGCTCACTATTTATCAAAGAGGTTACTAATGAAGAACCTACACAAAATATGGGTAAAATGGACAAAGAAGAGCCTAAGGATTCTTCTGTCAAAGAAGGTAAAATTGTTCCTACAGATGAACAAAAACCAAGACAACTTAAGGACAATAAAGGTAAAGTTATTTCTGAGACTATGTTAAGTTTTCCAACCTTTGATATGAAACAATAATTATATCAAATGAAAGTGTATGTTCCCTTAGTTGAAATGTTGAAGATAAAAAACACCAAGAAGCTGCTTTCTCATTACTTTCAGCCTTACCAGACATCCCTGATGTAAATGTTTTAAAATATGAGAGTAATGAAGAGAAAAGTGAACCCCAAATCTGTGTTGGGAGTGTGATCACCCAGGAACCTTTCCAGATTGATCCTTTTTATGTGAAACTCCTTGTAAATAATATGTTATTGAAGAACTGTATGATAGACTTAGGAGTTGATACTAATGTGAAGACTTATACTATCATGAAACAATTGGGCTTAAAAGTGGATACTTCTTTTGGTAAATGTTATGCCATGGACAATAGGGAAGTACCTGTAATAGGAACTCTAAAAGGAATAGAAGTGAAACTTGTTGCATACCCTGAGGTCACTTTTAAAATAGATGTTGTTGTGGTTGATTCACCACCTCATTATGGGATGCTTTTATAAAGGTAGTGTTCTGCAGCTATTGGAGGACATGTACAATTGGATCTGTCTTTTGCTACTATTTCTGTGAATGGGAAAGAAGCTAAGTTATTGCAAGAGCCTAGGGCTCCTGTATATGTTGAAAAGATTGAACCAAATATGATGAATTGTTTTGTTGTTGTAGATATGCAAAATTTCAGAGTTGATAAGATCCAGCCTCAATTAAGAAATACTGACCCCATAATAGAGGAGTTAGAATTGCAGCAAAATGGATTGTGGAAAATGTATTTTGATGGAACTTTCTCAAAGGAAGGTTCGGGACCTAGTGTATTATTTGTGTCTCCATCAGGTACAACTTTCAAATATTATTTTCTATTGGCTTTCCAATGTACAAACAATACATCTGAATATGAGGCATTAATTTTGGGACTAGAGATAGTGGTTAAGCATGGTATTAAGTTATTAAGGGTTTTTGGAGATTCAGAATTAGCCATATCTCAAATCAGGTCAAAGTATGCTACCAAGAATGATAGATTGAAACAATATAAGAATGTTGCTTGGGATACCATTGAGTTTTTTAATGCATTCTCCATTGAGTGGATAGAGAGATCTAAAAATATCATGGCAGATGTTTTGGCTAATATTGCTATAAAAAATGACGATATGACATTGGCATGAATTTCTATTATTGAGACTAAGAGTAGGCATGTTATCCCTGATAATATATATAATTGGCATATTTGTGAGAATGATAATGATATCCTTACGTTTATTCAGTGTGTGGACAATTATTAAAGCCAGATCATTGACTGTAATAATTTGGTGGAGATGGTTGATGGAAAAGAAACAATATTTGGAATTGAAATTGTGCAATTGAAAACAAATGAGATCCCTAAGGGATTGACTCAACTAGAAGGAATGTTTATTAATAATCATAGTTACATTTCCTAGAAGTCTGTAGCTAAAATGGATGAATTGGAGGAGGTAAATTTGGGGTCAGAATTTGATCCCAAAATTGTATATATTGGAAAAAAGTTGGCCCCTCATGTAAGAAAAAATTTAATCAAGCTGTTGAAAAGGTTTAAGCATGTTTTTTCTTAGTCTTATGAAGACCTTAAGGCTTATAAAGAAGATCTCTTCCAGCATGAAGTCCTATTGAAAAGTGATGTCAAACCTTAGGCAAAAGAAAAGGCCAATAAATCCGTTACTTGCCCCCAAAATGCAGTAATAATTAACAAAACTCAGAGAAGCTGGGCTAATAAAGCCAGTCAGACACTCCTCATGGGTATCTAATCTAGTGCCAGTCAGGAAGAAGAATGGTGATATCAGGTTGTGTGTGGATTTTAGAAATCTAAATGTAGCCTCCTTAAAAGATAACTATTCCTTGCCTAATATGTGTGTGATGAAAATGTGTCACACTTCTATGGATCATTCCATCCAAGGTTTCTCAAGAGTGAGGCCTCAAATATCGATCCATAACTCTCTAGTCATGGAGTGCAAAGGTGTGAAATGGAGGCCCTCGGATTGACCTAGTTAGTGCCTATGAAAGTACACCATGAAATAAGAGATTCAAATGCGTTAAAATGAGATCTACTCTATATGATAACAATGCATGAAAGGAAATTAATCTAAATGATAACAATGCATGGCTAAATCTATGAAAGGAAATACAAATGCAAGATTAATCTATGGAAGTAAACATGAATCTAATCTATATGAAGAGCCATGGATGCAAGAAGAATGAGACAAGAAGAGAGAAGTTGCAATATCCAAGCTTGAGTGCTCAAATGCTCCTCCAAAATTGCTCTCCAAACCTGCAGCATAACAATACTATGAAAAAGATGATAT